>CM041782.1:262462332-262960108 GCA_023374045.1 Limonium bicolor | reverse complement strand
CATGGGCCAGAATACAAAACACTCTGCTCTTCCCATGTCACCGGTCCGAAGACAAAGGCTCGTGCGTCCTCGACTTCATGGGCGAGACTCAGTAAAAAGGTAATCCTTTTCACGAGGTCATGTGAGGAATAATTCCTCTAATTAAAAATACAATCAACACCAATTTCATTTTATCCTAAAGCCTCTATCCTTATTGTGATTTAATTGTGACCACTGGTAGGGAGTTTCAGGAATCATCCAACCCTGATGTGATCAGCATCAGTGTAGAACTATCCTTCCACCCCAATTTGTGTTCGGTTTCCCTTGATCCCTAGAAAATCAAGTTCCACCTCCCACGTCATTTTCAAACATCCAAATAATTCACTCATGTCCAATTTTCTATCTTTTTAGTTCTTCCTAATCATAATCAATACATCTCCCAAGTGTGGACTCAGTCCATCAAACATTCCCGATTCATCTCTTAGTAATTACCTCAAGATTTAAATTCCTACTAAGTTCTATAACTGTCCCATACCAATTCTCACCATCTTATATCTCATAGCATTACTATCTTCTTCCTCATACTCATATCAAATGATATCTCATAATATTATCTTATTCTTATCTCACACATAGTCTCATATGACTCATACCTCATATATTCCTTATTTCTTAAGTCTCCTTAATCCTCTTCCTTAATTCTCTTAACTTGTACTCACACCGGAGTTAACAAAATAGGTACTTAATATATATGGTATTCACATCTTCTGTGTGCAACAACCATGATTTATCTCAAAATGTTTATATAAAACATATTCTCAATTTATTTTGTGCTATGCACACCGTAGTTTATGTAC
The DNA here is from genome assembly GCA_023374045.1 of Limonium bicolor. Classification (NCBI taxonomy): domain Eukaryota; kingdom Viridiplantae; phylum Streptophyta; class Magnoliopsida; order Caryophyllales; family Plumbaginaceae; genus Limonium; species Limonium bicolor. Next base: position 262,959,272 of record CM041782.1, on the reverse strand, counting down.
TCAGTACACAAACATACGCTAAGCGGTTTTCGCTCTACCCCCCTTAAAATGGATTACGCCCACGTAATCAACATTATATCCTCATTGAACATAAGTTCAAGATGTCTTATTCTTACCAAGCATTCTAGCTTCCATGTCATCTATCTTGCTTATAATTCGATCAGAAGTGACTTAGTCTCTGTATCGAGGATTCTTAACGGTACTTATACCGTTTCCTTAACTTAGTTTGGTCTAATCTCAAAGGTAGTGGTCTGCTAGCTTCCGCTGCGTGACTCTGATAATCTTAGGCTTAATTGTCTCAATGGACACGTGTTATCTTCATATATATATACACGGCCTTGATGAGTTGTAGCTCGTCTATCCAGTCTCCCTGGAGATCTAATGTTCAAACTCTTAGTGTTTTCTCGAATGTCTAAATCGTTCCCTCCAAATGACCTTTGGTCTGAGGATGATTCTTAGTCTGAAACTACTGTTCAGTGCATATCGCGCTTTACAGTCTTAATTCCTTACATCTTAAGACATATCCAATGTCTGTACTTAACATTCCGTGCTTTTCGCACTTCATAGTCCTTAATTATCTATTCTCTGGTTCCTCTACAAAGGGAAATTCAATGACTGGGTCGTAGGGCTTCTCGTTTCAAAGTAAATTTCTCTTTCTCCTGAACGCGAAAGATGTTCTTGTTGGGAGCATGTAGACTTTCTTCTTGTCTTTAGTTTTTTTTCTATTTGTTGAAGTACTTTTCACTTTTTTGAGGATGTAACAAGTCCTTCTTTCCAGTCTATGCCTAACAGTCTTCGAAGCCGTATCAGGGCCAATTCCCTTTCTTTGAGATTAAGACTCGGGGGAGAGGTAAGGAATTAGGTTGCAGGGGAGCCCCATTCGCGATCGTCTTTGTAGGAGAAGCCCTTGAGATATTCTCCTATTACCTTACCTGCTGCTCGGTGACAATTCCTTTGTATTGTTTGTATTGAGGGGCTTTCTTTCCTTCTCTTCCTGGGTCTATTCCTTCTCTCTGATTATTCAGTATGTCCGCCCAGTCATAAAAACTTATCCTTGAGACTGAGTGTAAGGGCTAGTGAGAAAGAAGACTAGTGGGACATCTTTTGCTTTTCCTAGCATAGAAGCGGCGGATACGGAATAGCCTCTCTCTAGCCTCGAGCCTGGAAAAGCAAAGTCCGATCTAAGAGACGGTAGGCCCCCCAGTCCCGCCCACACTCCGGAGCGGAGTTCGTGTGTTGCTGATTCAACTGAATTCTTCTCTTCGACTGTCTGTGGTAGTAGCTGCTCTTGTGTGATCTTGCGTCGTTGTCCGTGGTACGGAGTCGACTACCTCTCGTGTTCCTTACACCACTCATTCACATGCATGGGGTACCTTACTAGTACATTACTACTTACCCAACTAACTCATAAATGAGCGTGTCAGGCCTGCAAGCCCCTGTGGGGTGCAGTCGTCCCACGTCTCGTTTTAGTAAACTCATAGTGTCTGTCACACGTTTAGCTATTGCTAATTATGAAGTATTCTGTTGTCGATCTCCTCTTCATCATTCCATAATAACATTTATTGTTCTTCTTGAAGTTAATCAAGGGAAATCCATTATTGTGTTCTTGGTATTGTATGCTCTAGCTCTTTCTGTATCCCGTACTGATTCGGTCTCTTAATAATTGAGGTCTCTTTCCGTAGAGCCTCTTATGTTGTTTCTCATATTTATGCTACTAGGAATGCACTTCCAGTTCCTTAAGGAATGGGTAGTGTGCTTCCTGTGAAATCTTACCTAACCAGGTCCAGACTACTGGCATCAATGCTCAGTTCGTCTACCATCTTATTTTCTTACTTATGCTGGTCTTAACTCATAAATCTAATTGCCTCAGTGTCAATATTTGACGGCTCATTCACAATGGTCGCCTTCCGCGCACCATGACTTAATCCACTTATATAACTATTGTACTGACGACCACTACTACCATGGTAGTTGGCCCTTACCATGTTGCCCATCAATGGTGCAACCTCTTACTCATTTATTCTAATGTCTTACCTTATACTCAATCCCTTTTTGGTGTAAACACACTGGGAGTTCTCTCATTCCGGTGTATGGCGGTTGTCATACTGTGCTGTAAAATAGTTAACTCTTAATACGAAGACGTTCTGCTCCAATCTCAGTTTCGTAAGCAGGCTAATTTCTTTCGCTATCTTTCACCCTTAGTGATGTTATCTACCATGTAGTTTAACTGGTTACTGAAGAAGTCATCCACTGAATCACAAGCTCTTCTGAGCATTGATTAATTGACGTGCCATAATGTGCAGTCACGGTGTTTATCTCTGACGATCACTAATTCTTACATCCTGGTGTCGGATATGGGGTCTATCTCTGCAACCTACCTTATTACTCAAGTGTATCTGGTATGTTCTAAGGTAATCTCAAGGTTCATGGTTCCCATTTTCTAAATAAAGTGTATTTCATCTCTAATAAGTGAAAGCCCTTTTGAGGGGTTCATTCCCACTCATGGCCTCACAACAAGGAGAGGTATCCCCACCCTAAAAGGCATGGTTCGTTCTCTGCTCCTGTCCTTAGCATTATCTCAATATTCTCATTGGTACCCTTTCTTGGTAATATCTTCCCAATCTAAGTTATAGGTTTGGTAACCGTTCATATCTACAAATTGTAGTCACTTCGTGGCTTAAACAAGCTCTCTTATAACTTACTGCGCCTCGGGCTCTGATGTGGTTAACATCCTTGGCTCGTAGGCTCTCAATGCTTAATGTATCAGTTCATTATTTGTACTCTCACTCATCTACAGGTCATCCTTATAAGATTCTGGTTCTTTGAGCACTATCCACCGTTAGGTTACATACTAAATGTAGTATCGGGTTTCATGATAAGTTGCTGCATCCTGCTTCCTGCTATGGAAGTTGTTCAGGTGATCTGAGGTTATTTAATGTCCTTGACAATACTGTCATTTTACTAGACTTATGTCTTTTAATAGTCGAGGTTAGGTTCGTATTAGGCGTTTGCCTTACGGTGTCCAAGTTGGATATCATCCTGTCGTCTTATACTTCCACCTCAACGCTTCGTTCAACTTTTGTTGATTACGCCACCCTTTGATGATCAATCATACTTGGGTGTTAATGAGTCATACAAACAGTGTTAACTGTCACTCATCAGTTGTTCGGCTCGACTGTGCCCGCCCTGTGGGGGTAGTCCTCTGAGCTTTCCTTTTCCAGGGTTGTACGACTGTAATCCTTAGTAGGTTATAGCTTACGTTTATTTCTTTTATCCTTGTTTTCTGGGTTTTCCAACATCTTCATTGAAGAATATTGTTATTGGTATCCTTAATGGTCACTCTGGGAGTCTTATCCCGTTTTCGTTGTAAGTCGATGCTTCAACAGTCTCAATAGTATCTTATAATACATCCCTTGTATATCATTGCTTATATAGTGTTTTTTTTGTTTGCATTTACGAGCGATCCCTTAGGTTTTCCCCTTGGAGTTCGGGATTGTGTTCTTACCGTACTGTCGGTTGTCGTTGTAGTGGGTTATACCGTTGCTAATATTTATATGGTTTAGTACTTTGTCTGAGTTCTGCTCCCGGCTGACTGGTGTGTCACCTCATCTCATCATGGTCAGGCCGTCGGGCCTTTCCAAGGTCCTACTTTTCTGTTCTTATGGATTTACAATCCGGTATTAATATATGCTACAACTGTAGCGTTCTCCTATTTCGCCTTGATGGCTTTTCGTGTGGCTTAATCGTGGTAGCACTTGCTATGGCAAGTGCGCCATGCAGGATGGGTATTGGTGCAAGGTACGTTGGAAGTGATACTTCCTTCTAATTCCCATGTAATTGGTAGTCCTCGGGACTCCTTCGATAATCTCTTATTTTGGATAACCGACCATCCGGCAGTTTCCTTGTTGTTTGACAGTACTGTCATCTGTTAGGGCATTCCTCTTTCTGAGGGAATCCCTTAATATCCTCTTGTGTCTTAATCCTCGCTCCTGTCTCCACTCATTTTATTGTGGTTACTCAGTAATGATTCTCCTTTAGGCACTACATCGTAGCCCTATTTCGGTATACAATTTATATGAGTTCCTATCGTCGTCCGCATCATGTTGGCCAGGTTTGTAACCTTTTTCATTGTATGGGGTTTGGAGTTCCCGTTTCTAACTGGACTTTCCAGTAATCTCAATCCTCATGCTTTGTATTATGCCACTGTTATGCTCACTCGGACCGCTGTCCGGTACTCATGACTCTTATCATTTCCTTATCCATTTGTATCGCGGGTTATTTCGACTGCGTAGCACGTCGACCCATGTTGCCGGTAATTACCGTTATTTTACTGGTAAGGTTCTATTGGTAGCGCCTGTTTCGCCGATGCGCTCCATTAAAAATCTCCCAGTTCTCCTTAACTGTTATGCCACAAGATGTTTCTCGTATTGCTTACTGTTAGCTAATTGCCAGATCGGGTTTCCCCGAGTAAGAGAAGGCTTTCTTCTCTCTAGCGTTTGTTCCACATATTTAGGGTTAGGGATGTGGAGGGCGGGCCTAGGTACTATGGATGTCCGGTAAACACCGGGAAGTCCTGACTAACGCACCTCACACTCTATCTCTCAACCCTTAACCCATAACTCAATCTCAACCTCATCATTCTCCTAAGTTCGGTATTTCTTGTCTTCAGAGCGTAACTACGCTCTGATACCACTTTTTGTAACACCCCAACTCAATCCAGATGTGGTCTCGCAACTTAACAGTATATATATAAACATGTCACAGCGGAATTCTTTACAATCCAGGACCTTGCCACGGTCTGACTACAGAATATACCGAACATTAGTACAACAACCTTAACCAATTACATATCCCTCTTACAACCCCCTCACGTCCTATACATCTTACTAACTCAAATTGCCATACGAGTGTACATGCACAACTCGTAGGCCATACTTAACCCGTAACACTTGTACCCCCTTCTTACTCTCACGACGGCCGCTTCCTGATGTACCTGTGTAGTAAAAACAGCCCCCAAAGTGGGTCAGCACGAATGCTGGTACGATCCCCTCATGGCCCCCAAGCTAACGTGGCTACGACGACTAATTATCGATAGCATGGAGGTTGATTAAATGCACAACATAATAGTAAATGCTGTAAACAACAATCCATATATGAACAATCAAAGTTCACACACAATGAACGACTTAAATGCGTTCCCTTAATTAGAGAGTTAGTTATTTAACTCCTTAAGTAATGTTCCCTCTTAACCTTAGTCCATCCTTATCTCACCTTAATCTTAGTCTTATCTTGACCTTAGAAACAACCATCCTTTAATAAGGAGTGGATGTCGCTTATCTTAATCTTAATTATACAAATCATCCTTTAAAAAGGAATGATTGTAACTTATCTTAATCTTAACTTATTCTCAGAATACAAACCGTTCCTGGAGGGGAATGGTTGTAGCCTAAGTCCAAACTTGGGATTTAGGTGATCCCACCGCACCATCTTAATGCCACCTACCCTGGACGGGAATCCAGCGTAGCTGAGCCGGCAACCGGCCTTAGGCTACAAGTCCGAAGACAAGTCCTTAAGCGGAGGGCGGATCTGATTCAGATATCGTCCCCCTTTTTCCTTAGCATGCATGACCGGAGATCGGTCCCGGGTTTCCTCACTCAAGTTCCAGTTAGTAATAGTCTCAAGACCATGTTCGTTGGTTAACCTCTTTCGGTTCATATCGTCCCTTATTAGGGGCGTTCCTTAGTCTCACTCAATTCCTTACTAAACATTGGTTAGTAAGTTCTCACGGTATGTTGTGTTAGTTTTCAAACATCACACAACAATACAATATATATAATATGTTCCGGTTGCATGCTTTATCTTGTTTAGTGAGCACACAAAACAAATAGCACGCAAGCCGAGGGACACCTCGTTAGCAAGCAGGTCACAAGAGAACTGTACCGTTCACCGTTGGTCGTTTTGGTTGCTTACTCTCCTCCGGAGTCCAAATCCCCAAGTCCTAAAACATTCATTCAGTTTTAGGTTGTTAATCACTTAACTTAATCCAACTTACTTAACTTGCTTAACTTACTTAATCCCTTAATGATTCCCACCTAACACCTCTTAAGTCTTACAACTTAATCTTACAACTTAACCTTAAACTTTTAAGTTTATACTTAACTTAACTTAATCCCTTAAGTTCCTAGGGTCCTAATCATTACCACCCTACCAAAGGTATACCTTATTACCTATTACCTTTCTTAGAATTTAAAATTTCCTTTTTTTTTTTTAGGCCCGACCGAACTTCCGACCGACCTTACCTAAGGTCGGTCCATTCCAGAACACTTCTCCGTTTGAAAATTCTACCCCGACCGACCTTGCAAGTCCGGTCCCCAAGGTCGGTCCATTCCCGAGAGTTTCCCCGAGGGAAATTTAATCTCGACCGAACTTGCCAAGTTCGGTCCTATGTTCGGTCGATTCCAGAGAGTTATTACCGTACAAAATACATGCCCGACCGACCTTGTAAGTCCAGTCCCAAGGTCGGTCCATTCCAGAAACTTTCTCCGGTAGTGTAAACTGAGCTCGACCGACCTTGCAAGTCCGGTCCTAAGGTCGGTCGGCTCCAGAACCTTGTTTCTAAATTCTCTTTTCAACTCCAACCTTCTCCTCATATATCCTAATATGTTATAACCTCATTTGGGCACCTCAAATACACCTTAAGCCCTCCTCTAAACACATTAAATCTTCCACCAAGATCCACCTTAGTCATTATGCATTTTCCTTGTAATAATGCTAACACTTGTAATGTTTTCCTCTAGGTTCTAGGTGGTGGTTCATACCTAATGTAACCACTATGCCAAATGTTTTCCTCACCACTATAACATCATCTCCCAAGCATCTTTCACCATCGAAAATTCTTTTATGCATTTACTTAAAGTTCCTTCACAAGCTTAAGCTCCCATCCATCAACACCTTATTTCCTTCCTAGTTGTTTACCAACACTTGCCTAAGTCCTAAATACTCAATTACATTCTCTTGATTCCTAAATCCTTCAAAGTAATGCCTAAATCATTATAACTATTACAACACTTTATCTCACCCCTTTTTCATCAAGACAACTCTAAGACTTCCTAGTACTTCCTTAGTCATTAAATTCCCTTAGAACTATCTAATCACCTTAAGCATTACACTTCTCCTTAAACTTATGCACAAGTCTTACATTCCTCATCTCATGATTTTGGGTGTGTTCAAAAACACTCACCATTCCTCTAATTCCTCCAGACATCTCTAGGTAAGTCTTAAACCTCAAGAACTCCTTAGTTAACTAATCTCCACTCGAATTCCTCATAATGACTCCTAGTAAATCCTAGGTCATATTAATTCACCACCATCGCCTAAACACTTATTTTCTACTCATTTTGCCATAGCACCTCTAGCATCATAGCATGCCCAAACACCTTATTTTTCCTCATTTAACCATCTCCCACCTCAAGTCCTTTCTCATCATATCTCATCACCCAAACCAACTCATTCACACAACTCAATATATTGCAATAATCTAAATTGCATAGCACTAATGCTCTTAAATGATATGCGCTTAGGCCCTTAAATGACTTAAAACTTAAACACTGAATTTCCCACATATTAAGCTTTCAACCTGCAAATACACTCATCAATCTTATAGTAGTTATAATGCTCTTAAATCCACCTTAAACTTATATTACTAACTCATTCTCATTAGCTCCTTAATCCAAGTTTCATAAGCTTGTTTAAGTTCTTTTTATTGGTTATATAACCCAATACACAATGTAAGCTCTAAGCTACATTGGTACTTATCTAAACTCATTCCTTTATCTTAACCACCATTAGGTAGCATTTTACCTTTTTTCTTCAAAGCTTATCTAATCTCTTCCTTAGACCTTCTTCTTGCATAGATCTCGGCCACCACTTAAATTCCCCTTGCCAATGTTCTAATCAATATTCAATTACTCATATGAGTACTAAACAATGCACTAACCTCAAGGAATGAAAACCTAGGTTAGAAATGTGTTCTAAAGCATAAAGTGGATGATTACCTTGAAGTCTCAAAGTAGACTTGGGCATTGAATGAAATAGGACCTCCACTAGTCCTTGGTGAATAAATCAAGCTTAAGAGAATGGAGAAGCTAATGCGCTCTTCAAGCTTGATTTTCCTCCATCAATGGCGTTTCCTCTTGGCACCAAAATGGAGCTTTGAAAGATTTGAAAAGATAGAAAGATAGGTCTTGGCCTAACTAAGAGAAATATGTGTTTAGTTTTTGATTTGGAGCTAAAATGAGTAAGTTATGGACAAGGCAAGGTGGTGTTGCCATGGGTGCTGCTCCTACGTGAATGAAGGGAGGAAGAAGATGGTGGAACCGTGTGAAGAAGAGAAATGAAGAGAGAGAAGAAGAAATGTGGCTAATATAAGGTATTTGCTTTAATAAAGCAAATAGTACTCTTTACTTATCTCTTCTTTTCCTTATTTGACTACTTATGGTGACTCATCCCTTAGAAAAACCGGCCCCCTCATTATGAACAAGATATTTATGGTCTTGTTTGACCAACTAATTGACTTAAGTTGATTAAAACTTAAACTAGTCACTATTTGGCACTATTCACTAATCAGTGCACATATTTCTGAAATTTTTGATTTCCCATTGATTTAGACCTCCTAATGTGATACTAATTAGTACACATGTTGATTAAAGAGTAATGATGGACATTTAGCCACTCAAAACTCAATTCTAAGACAATTTCTCAAAAATGTGCTTTAAGACTTCTTAAAGCACATTTTGTTTTAACTTGTTTTCAAGCTTGGTTTTCTTTGCTAATTGATTTAAAATGACCATTAGAATATTACTAAGGTCTTATCATGATATTTGGGTACTCACCCAAGTCTCTCCAAGCTTAGAGCACATTTTTGCCCTAATTGCCCTTAAGGCTCTTTTTGTGTTTTCCTTGGTTTAAATTGTCTACCAATCTTTCTAAGGCATATTTTAGCCTTTCTACATCATGATTTGATGTTTACATAGCATACTTAGGTTTGGGGTATTTCAATACTTAATATTAATACTATGGTATTATATCAAGTAACTGTCATGTCATCACAATAACGTATATGTATGTTTATGTAAGTCGATCTATAGTCGACGTAGTGTTAGTCCCGTAGGACGCTCGTGCATAAATAAATAATGCAGTAACACTTAATCACATACATGCATCCACACACATAACACACAAGTTATATCAACCAAATCCGAGCCCAAGGAGCTTCCTTAGGACAACTCGGATCAAACCCCTTTACATACCTTCACCCTGATCGTATTACGGTGGAGTATGAATCAGCAAGATCCTATGCTCCGTGTAGTCCAATAGCTCATCAAGTGTCCTTGTCATGAAATACCCCAAACCTAAGTATGCTAAGTAAACATCAAATTATGATGTAGTAAGGCTAGAATATGCCTTAGAAAGATTGGTAGACAATTTAAACCAAGGAAAACACAAGAAAGTGCCTTAAGGGCAATTCGGGCAAAAACGTGCTCTAAGCTTGGAGTGACTTTGATTAGCACCCAAATACCATTATAAGACTTTAGTAATATGCTAATGGACATTTTAAATCAATTAGCAAAGAAAACCAAGCTCAAAAACAAGCTTAAACACAAAATGTGCTTTAAGACTCCTTAAAGCACCTTTTTGAGAAATTGTCTTAGAATTGAGTTTTGAGTGGCTAAATGCCTATGATTACATCTTAATCAACATGTGTACTAATTAGTATCACATTAGGAAGTCTAAATCAATGAGAAATCAAAAATTTCAGAAATATGTGCACTAATGTGTGAATAGTGCCAAATAGTGACTAGTTTAAGTTTTAATCACTTAAGTCTAATTAGTTGGTCAAACAAGACCATGACTTGCCTTAATTAATAGGGGGCCGGTTTTCTAAGGGAGGATGAGTCACCGTGAGTAGTCAAATAATGTTATAAAGAAGAGGAAAAAGTAAGAAGTTACTATTTGCTTTTAAAAGCAAAATATCTCTTATAAGCTACCTTTCTTCTTCTCTCTCTTCATCCTTCCTTCCGATTTCTTCTTCTCTTCTCTTGCTCCAAAACCGAGAGAGCTCCATCCATGGGTGCTCCACCTTCAAATGCTCACCAAGTGTTCATCTTTGCTCCAAATCAAAAACCAAGTATAGATTTCGCTTAGTTAGGCCAAGACCTATCTTCCTATCTTCTCAAATCCTTCAAAGCTCAAGTTTGGTGCCATGAGAAAACTCCATTGATGGAGGAAAATCAAGTTTGAAGAGCCCATTTAGTTCTCCATTCATTCAAGGTGAGGAAAAGTAAGTAAGAAAAACCATGTTTCCATCATTCCTTCCACATGGCCGAAAATTACAACTCATGGGGCCTTGTTTTTTTATGCCTTGTTCTAGCTTGATTTATTCACCAAGGATTAGTGGAGGTCCTATTTCATTCAATGCCCAAGTCTACCTTGAGACTTCAAAGGTAATCATCCACTTTTATGCCTTAGAACACATTTCTAACCTAGGTTTTCATTCCTTGAGTTTAGTGTATTGTTTAGTACTCATGTGAGTCATTGAATATTGGTTAGAACATTGGCAAAGGAAGTTTAAGTGGTGGCCGATATTCATGCAAGAAGAAGGTCTAAGGAGGAAGATAAGATAAGCTTGAGAAAACAAGGTAAATTACTTACCTAATGGTGGTTTAAGGTTTAAGGAATGAGTTTTAGATGAGTACCAATGTAGCCTAGGGCTTACATTAGGTAATGGGTTGTATAACTAGGAAAAAGATTTTAAACAAGCTTATGAACTTGTGACTAAGGAGCCAATGGGAATGAGATGATAGTATAAGTTTAAGATGAGTTTTAAGAGCATTATAACTACTATGAGATTGATGGGTGTATTTGCAGGTTGAAAGCTTTTATATGTGGGAAATTCAGTGTTTAAGTTTAAGTTATTTAAGGGCCTAAGAGCCACGCCATTTAAGAGCCTTAGTGCTATGCAATTTAAGATTATTGCAATATATTGAGTTGTTGTGAATGAGTTGGTTTGGGTGATGAGATTTGATGAGAAAGAACTTTATATGTGTGAGATGGTTGAATGAGGAAAGTAATGTGTTTGGTCATGATAAGATACTAGAGAAGCTATGGCGAAATTTGAGTAGAAAATAAGTATTTAGGTGATGGTGGTGAATTAATATGACCTAGGATTTACTTGGGATCATTAAAAAGGAATTTGAGTGGAAACGAGTTAACTAAGGAGTTCTTGAGGTTTAGAATGACCTAGAGATGTCTAGGAGGAATTAGAGGGGGTGAGTGTATTAAACACACCAAAATCATGGTATGAGGAATGTAAGACTTGTGCAAGAATCTGAAGGAAATGATGTATAATGCTTTGAGATTTAGGTATGAACTAGGGAGTATAACAATGAGAGTTTTGAGAAGCTTGTGTAATTGTGATGAAGCTAGTAGTGGACTAATGAGGTTTAGTTTAGATGGTAATGGGTGGATTTAGGTGATGGAAGAGGAAGGTGTGGGAGAATGTTGTCAAATGTCAAGGAAAATGACTAGGAATGTAAAAGAGCGTATGATCATGAAAATGGTGAGTAAGTGAATAAAAGAAGTGGAAATGTCTAAGGAGGGTGTTGCATGGTCAAGGTAAATGAAGAACAATGTCAAGGTGTTAAGGTAGTGGAAAGAAATGTATGGGTAAGCTCAAGAGTTTAGGAGAGATGAGTAACCAAAGGAAAGGAGAGGAATTAGTGCATGGAAATGCAAGATGACCTTGGAAGGGTTAACAAGCAAAGATGGAAGGTAATGATGTTAAGGAGGAGTTATATGGGTTGAAAAGAAACACTTTGTTTAGTTGAAGTTTTAGACAAAATGTACATGTTGGTAATATAAGGAATTAGTTAACAAGTGTTAGGAATTTCTTGCAAAATTGAACTAAAGGTTGGAATGATCTTTGGAGGTTATTTTAATGAGTTTGGAGGATGATTAAAGGTGGGTTTAAGGGTCTAAGTGATGTTAGAACACATTAGGAGGTTTGGGGAAAAATTTGAAATTGAAAGAACAACTTAAGAGTAAGGTCTGTGGTGGTCCGACCCAGGGTCCGACCCAGTTCTGGGTCGGACGGGCCGTTGTTAAGCCACCGTAAGTGTTTCTGGAATGGTCCGACCCAGTTGATGGGTCGGACGTGGGTCGGACGGAGGAGTTTTTAAAGACGGGAGGATTTCTGGAATGGTCCGACCCAGTTGGTTGGGTCGGACATGGGTCGGATAGGTGGAATTTTTCAAACCCGAAAGTTACTGGAAGGGTCCGACCCAGTTGGTGGGTCGGACGGTGGGTCGGACGACCCTTAAGGCTTAAAAAAAACTAAGAGAGTTTAGTGGTATTAATGGTACCCCATTAAGGGGGCAATGATGATTAGAGGTATAAAGACCTAAGGGATTAAGTTAAGAATAAACTTAAAAGTTTAAGGTTAAGTTGTAAGATTAAGTTGTGAAACTTAAGAGGTGTTAGGTGGGGATCATTAAGGGTTTAGTAAGTTAAGTAAGTTGAATTGAGATAAGTTATTAACAACCTAAAACTGAATGAATGTTTTAGGACTTGGAATTTGGACTCCGGAAGAGAATAAGCAACCGAACGACCAACAGTGTACGGTACAGTTCTTCTTGTGAGCTGCTTGCTAACGAGGTGTCCCTCGGCTTGTGTGCTATTTGTTTTTGTGTGCTCACTAAACAAGATAAAGCAAGCAACCGGAATATTATGTTTATTGTATTGTTGTGTGATGTTTGAAAACTAACACAACATACCGTGAGAACTTACTAACCAACGTTTAGTAAGGAATTGAGTGAGACTAAGGAACACTCCCTAATATGAGTTTGATATAAACCGAAAGAGGTTAACCAACAAACATGGTCTTGAGACTACTACTAACTGGAACTTAAGGGGGGAGTGAGGAACCCGGGACTGACTCCGGTCATGCATGCTAAGGAAAGGGGGTCGGTATCTATAGCAGATTCGACTTCCGCTTAAGGACTTGTCTTCGGAGTTGTAGCCTAGGGCCGGTTGCCGGCTCAGCTACGCTGGACTCCCATCCAGGGTAGGTGGCATTAAGATGGTGCGGTGGGATCACCTAAATCCTAGGTTTGAAATTAAGCTACAACCATTCCCCTCCAGGAACGGTTTGTATACTGAGAATAAGTTAAGGTTAAGATTAAGGTAAGGTTAAGATAAGTTGCAACCATTCCTCTTTAAAGGATGGTTTGTATTATTAAGACTATGATAAGCTACATCCACTCCTTATTAAAGGACGGTTGTTTCTAAGATTAAGATAAGACTAAGATTGAGGTGAGATAAGGATGGACTAAGATTAAGAGGAAATATAACTTAAGGAGTTAAACGATTACATCTCTAATTAAGGGAACGCATTTAAGTCGTTCATTGTGTGTGAACTTTGATTGTTCAATTTGGTTTGTTGTTTACTGCTTACTATTATGTCGTGCATCTAATCAACCTCCATGCTATCGACAATTAGTTGTCGTAGCCACGTTAGCTTGGGGGCATGAGAGGATCGTACCAGCATTCGTGCTGACCCCCTTTGGGGGCTGTTTTTACTACATAGGTGTACATCAGGAGGCGGCCGTTGCGAGAGTAAGAAGTAGAAGGGGTACGGAGTTACGGAAGCGTGGCCTACGAGTTGTACATGTACACTCGTATGGCAATTAAGTTAGTAAGATGTATAGGATGTGAGGGGATTGTAAGAAAGATATGTATTTGGTTAAGGTTGTTATATACTAATGCTCGGTATATTCTGTAGTCAGACCGTGGCAAGGTCCTGGTGTGTAAAGAATTCTGTTGTGACGTGTATATATATATGCTGTTAAGTTGCGAGACCACGTTTGGATTGAGTTGGGGTGTTACAAAAAGTGGTATCAGAGCGTAGTTACGCTTTGAAGACAAGAAATACCGAACTTAGGAGAATATTGAGGTTGAGATTGAGTTATGGGTTAAGGGTTGAGAGATAGAGTGAGAGGTGCGTTAGTCAGGACTTCCCGGTGTTTACCGGATATCCATAGTACCTAGACCCGCCCTCCACATCCCTAACCCTGATATATGGAACAAACGCCAGAGAGAAGAAAGCCTTCTCTTACTCGGGAAAACCCGATCTGACGGTTAGCTAACAGTAAGCAATACGAGAATTTGGAGGTTTTTAATGGAGCGCAACAGAGAAACAGGCGCTACCTATGAAATTCTATCAACAAGGGAACAGTAATTACCGGCAACATGGGTCGACATGCTACGCAGTCGAAATAACCCGCAATACCAATGATAAGGGAAGCACTACGGGTGCAATAGAAAGGAAAGGGGAAGAGACATGAGTACCGGACAGTGGTCCGAATGAGCATAGCAATGGGATAATACAAAGCGTAAGGGATAAGATTACTGGAAAGTCCAGTTAGAAACGGGAACTCCAAACCCCATACAATGAGGAAGGTTACAAGACCTGGCCGACATAATGCGGACGACGGTAGAAACTCATACAAATTGTATACCGAAATAGGACTACGATGTAGTGCCTAAAGGAGAATCATTACTTAGTAACCACAACAAAATGTGTGGAGACAGGAGCGAGGATTAAGACATAAGAAAATATTAAGGGGTTCCCTCAGGAAGAGGAACGCCCTGATAAATGACAGTACTGTCAAACAATAAGGAAACTGCCGGATGGTCAGTTATCCAAAATAAGAGATTATCGAAGGAGTCCCGAGGACTACCAATTACATGGAGATTAGGTGGAAGTACCACTACCGACGCACACGGTATCAGAAGCTCATCTTGCATGGCGCACTTGCCATAGCAAGTGCTACCACGGTTAAGCTACACGGGAAGCCATCATGGCGAGGTAACCGAACGCTACAGTCGTAGTACGCATTAACACCGGATTGCAAATCTAAAAGGACGGGAGAATGAGACCTTGGAAGGGCCTGACGGCTTGACCATGATGAGATGAGTGGATACACCAGTCAGCAGGGAGCTGAACTGGGATAGAATACTAATCGGTATAAATATGAGCAACGGTATAACCTACTACGACGACAACCGACAGTACGGTAAGAACACCAATCCTGAACTCCAAGGGGAAAACCTAAGAGATCGCTCGGTAATGCGAGAAAAACACTATGTAAGCAATAACATACAAGGGATGTATTATAAGATACTATTGAGACTGTTGAAGCAACGACTCCCAACGAAAACTGGATAAGACTCCCAGGGTGACCATTAAGAATACCAATAACAACATTCTTCAATGAAGATGTTGGAAAACAGGAAACAAGGATATAGAAAATAAACGTAAGCTATAACCTGCTGAGGATTAAAGACGTACAACCCTGGAAAAGGAAAGCTCAGAGGACTACCCCCACAGAGCGGGCATAGTCGAGCCGAACAACTGATGAATGACAGTTAATACTGTTTGTTTAACTCATTAACACCCAAGTATGATTGATCATCAACGGGTGGCATAGTCAACGGAAGTTGAACGAAGCGTTGAGATGGAAGTATAAGATGACAGGATGATATCCAACTTGGACACCGTAAGGCAAATGCCTAATACCAACTTATCCTTATTTGCTAAAAGACATAAGTCTAATAAAACGACAGTATTGTCAAAGACACTAAGTAACCCCAGATCACCTGAATAAACTTCCATAGCAGGAAGCAGGATGCAGCGACTTATCTTGAAACCCAATACTACATTTATTATGTAATCTAGCGGTGGATAGTGTTCAAGGAAACAAAAACCTTTAAGAATGACCTACAGGTGAGTAGAGTACAAATAATGAACTGAGACATTAAGCACTAAGAGCCTACGAGCCAAGGATGTTAACCACATCAGAGCCCGAGGCGCAGTAAGTTATAAGAGAGCTTGTTTAAGCCACGAAGGAACTACAATTCGTAGATATGAACGGTTACCAAACCTATAACTTAAATTGTGGAAAATATTGCCAGGGAAAAAGCACCAATGAGAATAATGAGATAGTATATTGGTAGGGGCGGAGAACGAACCATGCCTTTTAGGATGGGGATACCTCTCCTTGTTGTGAGGCCAAGAGTGGGAATAGACCCCTCAAAAAGGGCATTCACTTATTAGAGATGCAATACGCTGTTGTTAGGGAATGAAAATGTAAACCTTAAGATTACCTTGGAACATATCAGATACGCTTGAGTAATAAGGAAGTTTGTAGAGATAGACCCCATATCCAACACCCGGGATGTAAGAATTAGCGATCGTCAGAGATACACATTGAGAGTGCACATCATGGCACGTCAAGTGACCAATGCTCCGAAGAGCTTGTGATTCAGTGGATGACTTCTTCAGTATCCGGTAGAATTACATGGTAGATAACATCACTAAGGAGGAAAGGAAAGCGAGAGAAATTAGCCTACTTACGAATCTGAGATAGGAGCAGAAACGCCTCGTATTAAGAGTCAACCATTTTACAGCACGATATGACAACCGCCATACGCGGAATGAAAGAAAGAACCTCCTAGGTGTTCACACAAGAAGGGATGAGTATAAGGTAAGACATTAGAATAAGTGATAAGTAAGGGTTGCACCATCAATGGGCAACATGGTAAGGGCCAAACTACACGTAGTAGTGGTCGTGAGTACAATAGTTATATAAGGAGGATTAAGTCGTGGTGCGCGGTAAGCGACCATTAGGTATGAGCCGTCAAATATTGACACAGAGGCAATGAGATTTATGAGTTAAGACCAATATAAGTAAGGAAATAGATGGTAGACGAACTGCGCATTGATGCCAGTAGTCTGGACCTGGTTTGGTAAGATTACACAGGAAGCACACAACCCATTCCTTAAGAACTGGAAGTGCATTCCTAGTAGAATGAATATGAGAAAGAAGATAAGAGGCTCTATGGAAAAGACCTAAGCTACTAAGAAATGAGTTAATACGGAATACAGAAAGGAGCTAGAGCATACCATACCCAAGAATACAGTAAATGGATTCCCTTGACTAGCTTCAAGAAGAACAATAAATGTTATTATGGAACGATGAAAGAGGAGATCGACAACAGAATACTTCATATTAGCAATAGCTAAACATGTGACGGACGCTATGAGTTTACTAAAATGAGACGTGGGACGACTGCACCCCACAGGGGCTTGCAGGCCTGACTCGCTCATTTATGAGTTAGTTAGGTAAGTAGTAATGTACCAGTAAGGTACCCCATGCATGTAGACGAGTGGCGTAATGAACACGAGAAGTAGTCGACTCCATACCACGGACCGACGCAAGATCAGACAAGGACAGCCACTACCACAAACAGCCGAAGAGAACAACACAAATGAATCAGAGAACAAATAAGAAGGACTATGAGGTGCGAAGAGCATGGATTGTTAAGTACAGACATTGGACATGTCTTAAGATGAATAAGATTAAACTGTAAAGTGCAATAAGCACTAATCTGTAGTTTCAGATTAAGAATAATCCTCAGACCAAAGGTCAGTTGGAAAGAACGATTTAAACACTTGAGGAAACACTAGGCATACAAACATTAGATCTCCAGGGAGACTGGATAGATGAGCTACAACTCATCAAGGCCATGTATATATAAAGATAACACGTGACCATTGAGGGACCTTTAGTGCTAAACCATAAGCACGCGAGAGAAAGATATACAATACTGTAAAAAGGATAAGAGAGGCAAATAAGCCTAAAACTATCAGAGTCGTGTAGCGGAAGTTATCAGATCACTACCTTTGAGATTAGACCAAACTAAGTTAAGGAAGCGGTATAAGTACCATTAAGAATCCTCGATACAGTGACTAAGTCATTTCTGATGGAATTATAAGTAAGATAGATGACGTGGAAGCTAGAATGCTTGGTGGGAATTAGACATCTTGAACTTATGTTCAAGGATGATATAATGCCGATTACGTGGGCGTAATCCATTTTAAGGGGGTAGAGCGAAAACCGCTTAGCGTATGTTGTGTACTGAGTACATAAACTACGGTGTGCATAGCACAAAATAATTTGAGAATATGTTTTACATAAACATTTTGAGATAAATCATGGTTATCGCACACTGAAGATGTGAATGCCATACACATTAAGCACCTATCTTGTTAACTCCGGTGTGAGTACAAGTTAAGAGAATTAAGGAAGAGGATTAAGGAGATTTAAGAATAAGGAATATATGAGGTATGAGTCGATATGAAACTACATGTGAGATAAGAATAAGATAACACTATGAGATATTATTTGATATGAGTATGAGGAAGGAAAATTTAATCCTATGAGGTATAAGATGGTGAGAGTTGGTATGAGACTGTAATAGAACTTAGTAGGAATTTAAGCCCTGAGGTGAGTACTAAGAGATGAATCGGGAATGTTTGATGGGCTGAGTCCACACTTTGGAGATGTATTGATTACGATTAGAAAGACTAAAAAGATAGAAAATTGGACATGAGTGAATTATTTGGATGTTTGAAAATGACGTGGGAGGTGGAACTTGATTTCTAGGGATCAAGGGAAACCGAACACAAATTGGGGTGGAAGGATAGTTCTACACTGATGCTGATCACATCAGGGTTGGATGATTCCTGAAACTCCCTACCAGTGGTCACAATTAAATCACGCTAGTATAGAGGCATTAGGATAAAATGAAATTGGAGTTGATTGTATTTTTAATTAGAGGAATTATTCCTCACATGACCTCGTAAAAGGATTACCTTTTTACTGAGTCTCGCCCATGAAGTCGAGGACGCACGAGCCTTTATCTTCAGACCGGTGATATGGGGAGAGCAGAGTGTTTTGTATTCTGGCCCATGGTGACGAGGACGAATGAGCCATTGTCTACGGACCGGTGACATGGGAGAATACGTTGGAAACTATGTGAATGTTTTAATCATCAAAAGGAACAAAGAGAATTTTGAGTGCTATACATGCTTAAGCATGTTGTGTGATATTTAAGTATAAGAATATGGCGGATCTAATGATCCAATGAGTTTAAGTATACATAAGTATGATCTATGATCTACGGAATGAGGTAAGACATGTATTCTAATAAGATAAGATGCATGGGAACTTTGGGGACAAAGTTCTTTTAAGGGGGTAGATTGAAATACCCCAAACCTAAGTATGCTAAGTAAACATCAAATTATGATGTAGTAAGGCTAGAATATGCCTTAGAAAGATTGGTAGACAATTTAAACCAAGGAAAACACAAGAAAGTGCCTTAAGGGCAATTCGGGCAAAAACGTGCTCTAAGCTTGGAGTGACTTTGATTAGCACCCAAATACCATTATAAGACTTCAGTAATATGCTAATGGACATTTTAAATCAATTAGCAAAGAAAACCAAGCTCAAAAACAAGCTTAAACACAAAATGTGCTTTAAGACTCCTTAAAGCACCTTTTTGAGAAATTGTCTTAGAATTGAGTTTTGAGTGGCTAAATGCCCATGATTACATCTTAATCAACATGTGTACTAATTAGTATCACATTAGAAAGTCTAAATCAATGAGAAATCAAAAATTTCAGAAATATGTGCACTAATTTGTGAATAGTGCCAAATAGTGACTAGTTTAGTTTTAATCACTTAAGTCTAATTAGTTGGTCAAACAAGACCATGACTTGCCTTAATTAATAGGGGGCCGGTTTTCTAAGGGAGGATGAGTCACCATGAGTAGTCAAATAATGTTAAAAGAAGAGGAAAAAGTAAGAAGTTACTATTTGCTTTTAAAAGCAAAATATCTCTTATAAGCTACCTTTCTTCTTCTCTCTCCTCATTTCTCCTTCATTCCACGATTTTCTTCTTTCTTCTCTGCTCCAAAACCGAGAGAGCTCCATCCATGGGTGCTCCACCTTCAAATGCTCACCAAGTGTTCATCTTTGCTCCAAATCAAAAAACCAAGTATAGATCTCTTAGTTAGGCCAAGACCTATCTTCTATCTTCTCAAATCCTTCAAAGCTCAAGTTTGGTGCCATGAGAAAACTCCATTGATGGAGGAAAATCAAGTTTGAAGAGCCCATTTGGTTCTCCATTCATTCAAGGTGAGGAAAATGTAAGAAAAACCATGTTTCCATCATTCCTTCCACATGGCCGAAATTACTACTCATGGGGCCTTGTTTTTTTATGCCTTGTTCTAGCTTGATTTATTCACCAAGGACTAGTGGAGGTCCTATTTCATTCAATGCCCAAGTCTACCTTGAGACTTCAAAGGTAATCATCCACTTTTATGCCTTAGAACACATTTCTAACCTAGGTTTTCATTCCTTGAGGTTAGTGTATTGTTTAGTACTCATGTGAGTCATTGAATATTGGTTAGAACATTGGCAAAGGAAGTTTAAGTGGTGGCCGATATTCATGCAAGAAGAAGGTCTAAGGAGGAAGAAGATAAGCTTGAGAAAACAAGGTAAATTACTTACCTAATGGTGGTTTAAGGTTTAAGGAATGTGTTTTAGATGAGTACCAATGTAGCCTAGGGCTTACATTAGGTAATGGGTTGTATAACCTAGGAAAAAGAGTTTAAACAAGCTTATGAACTTGTGACTAAGGAGCCAATGGGAATGAGTTGATAGTATAAGTTTAAGATGAGTTTTAAGAGCATTATAACTACTATGAGATTGATGGGTGTATTTGCAGGTTGAAAGCTTTTATATGTGGGAAATTCAGTGTTTAAGTTTAAGTTATTTAAGGGCCTAAGAGCCATGCCATTTAAGAGCCTTAGTGCTATGCAATTTAAGATTATTGCAATATATTGAGTTGTTGTGAATGAGTTGGTTTGGGTGATGAGATTTGATGAGAAAGAACTTTATATGTGTGAGATGGTTGAATGAGGAAAGTAATGTGTTTGGTCATGATAAGATACTAGAGAAGCTATGGCGAAATTTGAGTAGAAAATAAGTATTTAGGTGATGGTGGTGAATTAATATGACCTAGGATTTACTTGGGATCATTAAAAAGGAATTTGAGTGGAAACGAGTTAACTAAGGAGTTCTTGAGGTTTAGAATGACCTAGAGATGTCTAGGAGGAATTAGAGGGTTGGTGAGTGTATTAAACACACCAAAATCATGGTATGAGGAATGTAAGACTTGTGCAAGAATTTGGAGGAAAATGATGTATAATGCTTTGAGATTTAGGTATGAACTAGGGAGTATAACAATGAGAGTTTTGAGAAGCTTGTGTAAGTGTGATGAAGCTATTAGTGGACTAATGAGGTTAGTTTAGATGGTAATGGGTGGATTTAGGTGATGGAAGAGGAAGGTGTGGGAGAATGTTGTCAAATGTCAAGGAAAATGACTAGGAATGTAAAAGAGCGTATGATCATGAAATGGTGAGTAAGTGAATAAAGAAGTGGAAATGTCTAAGGAGGGTGTTGCATGGTCAAGGTAAATGAAGAACAATGTCAAGGTGTTAAGGTAGTGGAAAGAAATGTATGGGTAAGCTCAAGAGTTTAGGAGAGATGAGTAACCAAAGGAAAGGAGAGGAATTAGTGCATGGAAATGCAAGATGACCTTGGAAGGTTTAACAAGCAAAGATGGAAGGTAATGATGTTAAGGAGGAGTTATATGGGTTGAAAAGAAACACTTTGGTTAGCTGAAGTTTTTTAGACAAAATGTACATGTTGGTAATATAAGGAATTAGTTAACAAGTGTTAGGAATTTCTTGCAAGAATTGAACTAAAGGTTGGAATGATCTTTGGAGGTTATTTTAATGAGTTTGCAGGATGATTAAAGGTGGGTTTAAGGGTCTAAGTGATGTTAGAACACATTAGGAGGTTTGGGGAAAAATTGAAATTGAAAGAACAACTTAAGAGTAAGGTCTGTGGTGGTCCGACCCAGTTCTGGGTCGGACGGGCCGCTGTTAAGCCACCGTAAGTATTTCTGGAATGGTCCGACCCAGTTGGTGGGTCGGACGGTGGGTCGGACGGAGGAGTTTTTAAAGACGGGAGGATTTCTGGAATGGTCCGACCCAGTTGGTTGGGTCGGACATGGGTCGGACAGGTAGAATTTTTCAAACCCGAAAGTTACTGGAAGGGTCCGACCCAGTTGGTGGGTCAGACGGTGGGTCGGACGACCCTTAAGGCTTAAAAAAAACTAAGAGAGTTTAGTGGTATTAATGGTACCCCATTAAGGGGGCAATGATGATTAGAGGTATAAAGACCTAAGGGATTAAGTTAAGAATAAACTTTTAAGTTTAAGGTTAAGTTGTAAGATTAAGTTGTGAAACTTAAGAGGTGTTAGGTGGGGATCATTAAGGGTTTAGTAAGTTAAGTAAGTTGAATTGAGATAAGTTATTAACAACCTAAAACTGAATGAATGTTTTAGGACTTGGAATTTGGACTCCGGAAGAGAGTAAGCAACCGAACGACCAACGGTGAACGGTACAGTTCTTCTTGTGACCTGCTTGCTAACGAGGTGTCCCTCGGCTTGTGTGCTATTTGTTTTGTGTGCTCACTAAACAAGATAAAGCATGCAACCGGAATATTATGTTTATTGTATTGTTGTGTGATGTTTGAAAACTAACACAACATACCGTGAGAACTGACTAACCAACGTTTAGTAAGGAATTGAGTGAGACTAAGGAACACTCCCTAATATGAGTTTGATATAAACCGAAAGAGGTTAACCAACAAACATGGTCTTGAGACTACTACTAACTGGAACTTAAAGGGGGAGTGAGGAACCCGGGACTGACTCCGGTCATGCATGCTAAGGAAAGGGGGTCGGTATCTATAGCAGATTCGACTTCCGCTTAAGGACTTGTCTTCGGACTTGTAGCCTAGGGCCGGTTGCCGGCTCAGCTACGCTGGACTCCCGTCCAGGGTAGGTGGCATTAAGATGGTGCGGTGGGATCACCTAAATCCCAGGTTTGAAATTATGCTACAACCATTCCCCTCCAGGAACGGTTTGTATACTGAGAATAAGTTAAGGTTAAGATTAAGGTAAGGTTAAGATAAGTTGCAACCATTCCTCTTTAAAGGATGGTTTGTATTATAAAGACTAAGATAAGCTACATCCACTCCTTATTAAAGGACGGTTGTTTCTAAGATTAAGATAAGACTAAGATTGAGGTGAGATAAGGATGGACTAAGATTAAGAGGAAATATAACTTAGGGAGTTAAACAATTAACTCTCTAATTAAGGGAACGCATTTAAGTTGTTCATTGTGTGTGAACTTTGATTGTTCAATTTGGTTTGTTGTTTACTGCACTTACTATTATGTCGTGCATCTAATCAACCTCCATGCTATCGACAATTAGTCGTCGTAGCCACGTTAGCTTGGGGGCCATGAGAGGATCGTACCAGCATTCGTGCTGACCCCCTTTGGGGCTGTTTTTACTACATAGGTGTACCTCAGGAGGCGGCCGTCGTGAGAGTAAGAAGGGGTACAAGTGTTACGGGTTAAGTGTGGCCTACGAGTTGTGCATGTACACTCGTATGGCAATTGAGTTAGTAAGATGTATAGGATGTGAGGGGATTGTAAGAAGGATATGTATTTGGTTAAGGTTGTTATATACTAATGTTCGGTATATTCTGTAGTCAGACCGTGGCAAGGTCCTGGTGTGTAAAGCATTCCGAGACCACGTTTGGATTGAGTTGGGGTGTTACATGTCAGGAGTATAATCTAAACGGTAATAAACTATAAGTCAGTCTCCATGACTAACCACAACCGGTATTTCCGAATAATAAGTAACCCCGACAGTTCACCCCTGTTTTCTACAGTTGTTGTTACGGGTTTCTCTAAAACAGTCGGCTTTGTTACCTAAAACTCGTACGTCATAATATTTCAACTGTAACACCCCTACTCTATTCGGCTCCTAATCAACTTAATTAATAATAAAATCGCAGCGGTAATCTCAACAATTGTTCTACTGGTGTCACCGTCTTACTCGCCCATACGAGTAATAACGTGCTTACTGATACATTCTTAAATACGAAACATCTTCCCACAGTGACAACAAGAGATAGATCTAAACTTCCCAAACCAACATAAAATACATTCACAGTGAGCATTCTAAGTATCCAAATCCTATACACGTTTCTAGGTTCTTATCAAAATGCAACAGTGCATTTTAAATAACTGTAATCAAACTACCCAGCGCGTCACTCTCTTTGTCGACACCGGAAGCTGCATACCTGCAAAAATGTTTGTTTGTGGTATGGAATCAGCCCCTGCTGAGTATGTTACTACATGACCGTCATGCCCCCTCAGACCCTCAGTTATTTGGTCGAGAGCATGCAATTCATTTTCATGCAGATAGTTTTATATAATAACTGTAAAGCAACAATATATATTGCAGTGAACTCAAATATTAAACAAGCCCCCGGCTTCACACATCGCATCTTAATATTCCACTGAAAGTGTTACAACGCTTATATGAGTACATAGACTCCAATCCAACAAACACTAATAATTCATAGTTGAGTACGTCGACTCGCTCGACCAAACAATCCTCCATAAACCACACACGAGCACAGCGACTCGACTCATCCAGTTCACAACATAGATATAAGTACAGCGACTCATTTAATCAACATCACCAAAACACACAACACATAACCACAAAGCATAACCAATGAACAACAAGGCGAATCAATGAGAACTATAAACAAGTATGAACTCCCGTCGTTGGCATGCAAGCCCAAATAGTGTTCGCCTAATGTACGAACTAATATAGTCGTCCGTAATTGTTCAGTCACGCCTGATGACAACGTCTCACTAGAACGACGTGTCTCTAAGTTACCTATCGCCTATGGCGGGTCACACACGGCAGTAGCCACTCCAGCGGTAGAGTCTCCGACCTACGAACCATCTGTAGTCCGTTGGAAATTTATCCAGATACTTACGGTTACCACACGGTATCCTAGTATCGTTAATGGATCACAGTTCATAACAAGAGCCACATCCTCTTGATAAACTAATCTATACCATCGCATTTGTTCCACTATTTTTCCTAACACAGTAGACTAAGGTCGTTAGTCCAATCCAGAGTATGTCAACTCGGGATCCAGTGTTAGATACAAGAGCGGCGTTTAAAAGAGGCCAATGCTCCGTATATAAGTCTCAGATAATATATATATCTTATTATCTTAATGCTACAACGTTTAACTTACGTTCCTTATATTACACATATAAGATAGCATCATTGCCGCTAGTTCGTTTTATAATATGTTCATATATACGAACTGTACTGTTATCATTCAACAGTAAGAATAATAAGCAGCATAATATACAACTCAAGTATATTAGTTCACACAAGCAGACATTCAATCTTATCACAGATTTTCACACAATGTCTGAACTGAGGAAATCCTCAGAGACAATCAAGCCACATAAATAACATACCGTTCACCCGGATTGTATTACGGTGGAGTATGAATCAGCTAATTCTCTGGAGATCCTCGAGACGCCTCTAACAATCTATTAATATGCATCACACTATGCATCAGCATCTCATATTAACAATACACTACGGCACCCCGTACCGCTATCAACCACCCCGGTTTATTCCCCGCTGTTAACTAATAACGTTTGTCGGGTTTTTGGTTTAACTCGGGATTTAGGAAAAACGCTATATCACATGCGTGGTTACGTCGAGTATATTAATATACCTAACTTTAAACGTTTATTATCGCATGTAGTTTTATATACCTTGTATATGATATAGTTTATCCTTATATTGCATGTATAATCTTAATCATGAATTATACATCTCACCTTAGTATTTGTTTTTCTAAGGTTTGTTTTTCCAAGTTTAATGTTGTATAATTCATATGTACAAATACTTTGAATTATATAAATCCTTATTATTTTGTACACTCTTAACATTAGAATTCCATATCCAATGTTTAATAATTCTTTTCCCTTTATCTCTTATCACTTTAATAGTGGTAATATATAGTTATTGAACTATATTATATTTTCCACAAAATAGCATATATTTATTTATATATATGCATTATAGGACTATTTATTATATGGTAAGTCATTATAACATATATTATGACATTTAAGTCATTAAAACAGTTATAACCTATAGTTATATTTTGTTATAAAATACCAAACAGCCCCTAATACTCTCGGTATTTACTATTCTCCACTATATTTCCATAATTTACAAATCAACCCCATTTTATAACATATAGTTTCTAATATCACCAAAACTATATATTATACATATATCTCCATATAACCTTATATATAATTCCAAAATTACCAAACTATACCAAAAGGTTATAAATATTATTATTAACCTTATACTTTCTCTAAATCTCGGTTTTACCACATTAGTTACCCATTTGTAACAATGTTATGAAATATCTTATAATATACCTAGATAATTCATATAAACTCCAAATTTACCCAAATCAACTTCTAAAAATTCCTAATAATCTAAGGTTTGTACTAATCTCCATTTAGTACCCCTAGTTTTCGGAAATTACAATATCTCCCCAAATATCATAAATCTTTTACAATTTAATAACTATCTTATTATAAGGTAGTATTTTAATTCCTTAAATTCACCAAACTTTGTCAAAGTCTCCTATATAGTCATTTTGACAACTAATACCCAAATTGGACCCAAACTTTCGGTAATTACAATACTTAACCTATAGTTTTCTATTTTTACAAATTTGACATAAAACTTTTATAAAATGTTATAATTTTTATTAAATTCATTTAAAAACCCTAAGTTCCTCTAAATTAAGCCCACGGCTTATTATTTAGCTAGTAATTACCGTTTGGCCCCAAACTTAAATATATAAGCATAAATTAAACTAAATAAGCTTGTAAACTTAAATTAAAATGGCCTAATGACATGGCCTTATTACAACCTTGCTTAATAACATAAAATTACACATAAATGTCTCAAATAATACAATTAACTCATGGCCTCACCATGGTTAATTTATTTTTCCACATAATGTCATAATTTGACCATTATGTTAATTAAATCTCTTAAATGACTAGCTTAATTCATCTTAGTCATTTTTTTTCCATTCTTAGGTTATAAATAACCCATATATTATATAACACTCTCGGCACATATTTATATATGCTAAGAATTACATAAAATCATAAGTTTAAGGTGTTTATACCTTGATTTATCCTTGTATGTACTCGGCAGCTTGAAGGAAAATTCACCACATCATTTAGACATGTTTAATACACCAAAACAAGATATGGTTATACTCCAAGCTTGAGCTTAACCAAAAGAACAATTAATGTAAGATTTAAGGCAAAAATCACCTTAAAAATGCTTGGAAGGTTCCTTATGAATTCGGCCTGGTTTAGACACACCACAAGGTGTTAAATTCACTATATAAACATAAGGAACACTTAGACAACAACAAGCTGCTGTGGTAATAGGTTTTTACCTTAGCAAAATGCCTTAAAGAAGAGTATTTCCTTTGGATTTCGGTCACCCTTGCTCCAAATGGTTAACCAACTGATTGAACATGTAAATATGAAGATTATGAGTGTATAAACTCACAAAAATCAGAATAAGAAAACCGGATGCAAGGTGTAGAAGCTTAAGGTATGTTTTTACCTTAAAATGTAGATTTGGACTTCCTTGGTCCCTAAACTGAGTTCATTCGAGTTTAGCTCTTGTTCTAACCTTAGAACACTGAGAATAAGCCATAGGAAAAGATAAGCCACGAATTCCAAGTGTGGTAGTGAAAGAATGAAGAAAAAGAGCTAAAAATGACCTTAAATCATTACCTTAGGAGCTTAATGGATTAGATTGCCTTCCTAACTCAAGAACACAGCTTGGGAGAGTCTTAGAACTCAGATGGCTCGTTTGAAATGGAGCAAGAGGCAAGAGAGAGTGATATTTAGTGTTTAAAGGCTTAAAATCATATAATAATGAATAGTACTTGGTGATTCATCACATTAGCTGGCCAAACTGAATTATTGCTGTTGTGTGCTGTCCTCCCTTCCTCGTTGCCTGCCGACACCATCCATATAGGCTGGCCAATTCGTTGACCAAAGGTCAAACTTGATAAATGTGCTTAAAAATGGCACTATTTGGGTACTATTCACAATAAACTGTCAGTTTTGGATTTTTATTTTCAAACTTGGATTTAGACTTTAAAATATAGTCTATCATGTCCAATAAATGATTTAAATGATATACCCATGTCTTTAAAATGACAAAAAGTCATTATCTTAGAGCCCATACACAAAAACGTGCTTTAAGGTGATTTCAGGGCACGTTTTGTGTCAACGTATGTTTCTGAGCTTAGTTTTCTTCGAGAATAGTTTTGTTGTGTTCCTTACTTCATTATAATGTTTGGGAATCCACTTTGGATCCTTTTTGAGGTCATACAATCTTTATGGTACTTTAAAGCTCATCTTTGGCCTTACCGATCTTAAGGCGTGTTTTGCCTTGTTGAGATCTTTTAGATTGTTCCCCAATAGTGTCAAGATGTTTAATAATCATCTTTAATCATTTGTATATCATTTAATTGAGTTTTTAAGGTTAGGGGGTATTTCATCAACTGTTAAGTTTAATTCGTCATATTTCTTAAATCTTATCCACCAATAAATATAGGTACATAACCCATAGTTGCATGTATGCATGCATTATTATATTATATTGTATTATATAATCTATTATCTTATCAAATTATATTTGCATTCAAAACTCATAACATATAGTTTGTAACTATTTTCCATGTAATAACCACCACTATTAAATCATATGGTTTCCAACCAAAATATATATCCACCTTATATACATTATCCTTGTGTATGTATATATATACCACGTAGGTAATTCCCATGAGTTTAATAAACTCTTATATTTATGTTACTTTTTATCATCTTTTATTAGATGATTATTCCCATTAGTTGTATTATATTATACAACCTATATTAAGATTATTATCCTAACATGAGTAACATTTATGTTGTATAATTACAACCCCTAAGGTTTATTCCATAAACACCTTAGTTTATAAATCTCATTTATTTATAGTTTGTCACATTATTTAATGTGAATACCTTCCTTGTATTAATTCCATTAAACCACCTTAATACCATATAATTGTTATAACATTTATGACATAGTAGACCATAGTCTAAAATTCATTTCCAACCTTAATATTTTCGGTACAGCCCTTGAATTTATTTAAATTCTATTTTGACCACAAAACATTATGTAATGTTATACCTTATACTAATACATTTGATATGATATTCTTATTTCCTTTAATTTATAACCTATAGTTTATATACAAAACTATTTTATATTGCCGCTTAGGCACCATTAAAAAAATCTTATTCTTTTCCATAAACCATAATCTCCTTTATTACAAAACCATCCCATAATTTAACCATTATATATTCCATTATATAAACATTTACCTTAATATAAATATAACCTATCTTATAACCAAATCTCCTATTTACAAAACCATAATTTATACATGTAATATTCCATTTAATATAACATAACCTAATATAAAAAACCTATGGTCAATATTATAAAATACGAACAGACCCAAACTGTTCAATAATTGCCATTTGGCCCTATTTATAACATATAATTTAATAATTCATTAAAATTATATATTATACATATATCTTAATAAATGCTCTTATATAATTCTAAAAATCACCAAATTCCACCAAAGGGTTATAAATATCCTTATTAACCCATATATTTTCGGTATTTACCATTCCACCGTCTATATTTCTCCAAAGTGTCATAATGACATAATAACTATATATTATACATATATAGTTTATTTTAATTCCAAAAACAACCCAATAAATTCCTAAAAATTCCTAATAGCCCATGGGTGTTTAAATTACCATTGTACACCCTTTATTTCCGGTAATAACATATTTACCACATATGTTATAAAATTGTTACACTAAAATACTTATCTTATTATAAAACCTTAAATAAGTTATTTAACTTATCTAATTTGGTCAAAACCTACCATATGGTCAAGGTTCACCTCCTTAATATTTCCTTGACCATTAATTCCTTATAATTACGGTTTTAACCCAAACTTTCTAGAAATCACCATTTAACCCCAAAACTTTATATAATCTTATAAACTTTATTTTAAATCCTTTTTAACTCTAATTTTCGGCCTTATTTTATAAAGCCCCCCAAATTTAATTTAATTACATCTAAGACCCCATTTCTTTTCGGTAATAATTGTATATCACCTAAACTTAAATAAAAGCTTGTAAATGCATAAATAAAATGGCCTAAAGTACATGGCCTTATTACAAACATTTGCTCACAAAATAAATTACACATAATGTCCCAAAAATATTATAAATCTCGGCCTCACTATATATTCTTCATTTAATTACCAAGCTTCCACATAATGTCTGAAATTTGACAATTATACTTGTTTAATTAGTTATAAAATTTATTAAACCATTCCTTAATCATTTTAAGGTCAAGCATGACCTTATTATACTTCTTCACTCACAGCAATTAATGTTCATAAGCTAAAACTTGTATTAATGTATCAAATTAAGGTTTTAAGTAATTATTACCTTGATTTAGCAAGGTTAAGACCTTGTTTGGTCTCGCCACCTTAAGGAGAATTTCTCCACAGCTTGGTCTACTGGTCTTCATGTAGAAAACAAGACATGATTAAACTCCACACATGAGCTAACCATGAGAAGTAATTTAAGTCATGAAAATCATGAATTTTACCTTAGATCTTCAAGCTTGTTGTAGATCTATCTCGGCCCTATTTTTCAAGCAAAGCAAAGAGTATCAAAACACTCTTAAAAACAAGTATAAAACCATGGGTAGTTATCTTGGAAGATGGCTAAGATTTACCTTGTTTAAGATGCCAAAAATGGTGTTTTTGGCTTGGATCTAGCTACTCCTTGTAGATCTTGGTATACCAACAGAATCCACATGAAAAGAGAAGAAAATAAGGCTAGGGAACCAAGGTTTACAACCGAAATTCATAAGGAAGAAGAGATATGTGCTTAGAGCACATTTTTACCTTAAATGGTCAAGACTTGAACTTTACTCCTTAGATCTGGTTATGGCCGAAAATAACTCTTCCTTTAACATCCAAAACACTCTACATAAATGTATAGAAAAGGTTGGAGTCTAGATCAATGGAAAAGGGAAGGAAAGATGAAGAAAATGGGCATTTTTATGCCTTAGAAGCTTACCTAGAGCATGAGCTCTCTCCAATGGAGCTTGGACACTTACCTACGGGTCAAGGAGAGCCAAAGAGAGCTCAAGGCAAGGAGCAATCTCGGCTGGAGTGGAGTAATGAAGGGGAATGACCTAAATTGTCCTTAAAGTCATTTTTTGCATATTTTATGTCATTATTGTTTTGATGACTCACCAATGACTGAATGGTGTTGATTATTGGAGCTTAATCAGTGGAGACAACAGCATGAGGCAGCCGGCCATGATGGAGAAAGATGGGTGAATAATTGGTACCAAATTGATTCAAAATGAAGTAATAATGTTACTTTAATCAATAAGTGTAAGGTGAGTCACCATGCCTTGTCTTGTACTGCTTGGAGCCACCGAATAATGAGGGGAAATGAGGCTCCAAATCGGCAGCCTTCTCACATGGGTAAGCAAGTGGTAGACAACCTTTTAGTTTTATATGTTAAAGTTTACTTTTTCTTATTTTATGTAAAAGTAATGGGATATATTTAATTGTCACATGGGTATTGTCACATGGTCTGTTAGGAGCCTTAATAATCTGATTTTATAAGGTCCAATTCGTGGTCAATGGTCAACATTGACCAACTTAGTCAATGTTGACCCAAACGGGCCCCACTTTAGGGTTTTATTGATATTTTAATATTAAATTTGTAAAAACTTGTAAATTTCTGGAATTAAATTCCTAATATGATATAATATGATATATTATCATATTTAAAGGTAATTATAACCTTTTAGCCCATTTAAAACCAATTTAGAAGGCAATTACACAAAAACGTGATTTAAGGAGTTTTAGTGCACATTTTGTGTCGCAAGGTGTTTCTGAGCTTGGTTTTCTTTGACAACGGTTTTGTTGTGTTCCTTACATGATATTTGATCATGGTATCCAATTTTATATCATTTAGAGGTCATTAGACCTTAAGGTTTCTTAGAGCACATTTTTGCCCTTTTTGACCTTGAAGCATGTAAATGCTTGTTCTTTGTGTTGGGGTGTTGTCCAACAATTGTAATTTTTAGTAATGTGTTAATATTCTTAGACCAAATTTTTAGGTCCTAAGTAGTTCATTTGGGTATTTATTTACCCTAAACAGTCAAAGGGTGCAACATCTTGTTTTGTGTAGACCACTGTTGTTCTCAGTTGACTTTTAAGGCATGTTTAGACCTTAATTAATGTGATTAGATATTTAATCCATATTTAATAAGTTTGGGGTATTTCTATCTACCCCCCTTAAAAAGACTTCGTCCCGAAGTCTCTTAATCAAGTAGGTAAGTATATATAAATTTATAACTACCCATTGTTCCCATAATGTATATCTATGTGATATATCATTTACACACATCGTATTGCGCTTATACAGCACATAGCCATCACGTTGTGGCGTTAGTTCAATCACATATGGATATAGGTGATCCATCAGCACCATCATTTCCTATCAGTTCTACAAGCCCTGACAACCTCCCTGAGGTGTCCATAACATACAACCGTTCCACATTCCATATCTAATGATTCATTTCATATCTAGGCGATACCATATGAGATCATTCTATAAAGCAATATGAATACATATCACAAATAGCATAAGAAAAGTGTTACACACATGGGTGTAAACACAACATTCATACAGGTATCTCATAAGATACATACATACAAGTGTACATCACACACAAATAAACCAACAACGTACGCCCCTCGTACCAAACAATTCTTTGTATGCAATGCATACTAAAACAAACAAATTTAGTGCACACACGTGCACAGCCAAGAGGCTCTACCCCCCTTAAAAAGGGTTACGCCCCCGTACCCCACAAGTATACAAAAGTCACTCTACAAGGAGCGCTGGATACTTGGCTCTCAAAGAGTTCACCAACTCGTGAATTATCCTCATATCAGAGAGACGGGTATGACTCTAGCCCTTCAGGGCTCCACAATGTATAAAGGGTGAGGCACTACACTATTGTGATCTCTCCCAAGTTCGTTCTTATGGGCCCACTCGCTCCGTATGAGGTGTAGACCCATGAACATAGGCTCAGTTTGCCCCTTTCCATTGTTTGTATCCTCTCATTTGGATCACTAGCATACATGCATGTGTCTTCTCTCACTGGTATTCAGCTTGAGGTATAATATGACATTGGCTACTGTTAGTACTTAGTGCTCCTTGCACTTGTCTTGTAATACTAAGACGTACCAGCCCATATGTCCACGTAAATGATGATTGTCATTTGTGTCTCCTGGTGTTTTGTTCCGGAGTAACACACTGTTGTAGTTCCCCTTTTTTTTTATACACACTCGTGTTGATATCCATTATATCTTTCCGTATTCCCACTAGATTAATAACCGCACGAGTGCAATACCAAAACACTCAGTCATACAGAGTGCAGAGGCGTAAACTCTCAGCACTAATATCTAATGAGTCAAACAGATAAGATGTGTGAATTATGCTATGAGTGGTACATTCCAAGTCCATTTTTCCTTGCTTAAGGTATCAGCTACTATATAGCTTTGTCTTTTATCCTTGCGTAGTCACGCGTTTATGTCCATATCATCTGGTAGATTTCCTCTGGATTGCAAAAGTTTGCTCGATCCTTTTGAGGGTTCTACATATTACTTTTCCATAATGGTTTTTTTTCCTTTGGTTTCCTGTCCTTAGTGTTCATGTCCTTGAAAGGTTTCCTTGTCTTTTCTGTATACTGTTTACTGTTCTCTGTTGATGGTTCTTGATTTCTTTAGCCCGTTGGTTTAACTGCGGCTCTTCTCGTCCATCTTCGAGTAATCTGTCTTACTGTCCGTAGTACGGAGTTGACTACTTCTCATGTTCCTAACACTACTTGTCTACTTGCATTGGGTACCGTACTGATACATTACTACTTACCCGACTAACTCATAAATAAGTCTGTCAGGCCCACATGCTCCTACCGGAGTGCGGTCGTCCCATGTCTCGTTTAGTAAACCGGTAATGTCTGTCACACGGTTATTGTGAAGTATTCTGTTGTCAATCTCCCTTTGATGAATATCCTTTTTTTTTCTTCTTTTTGCTTTTTTTTGTCTAATAGTTCATGTTATCAGTTATCCTGTAATAAGTGTTATTGCCTTTGTGGCATCCGTGGTAAATCGTGCCATAAGCCAATGCTATTCAATTTGGTGTAAGCAAAATCTGTGCTATATTAGCAAACTTGGTTCTTCTAATTCAATCTCATTGAGTACAATACATATTCCTTTTCTCCCTGTTTATCATGATCACAACTCATCCATAGTTCATATTCATTCCCTCATCCGTTTAATAGGATATATTGCAGATTGCATAATAGTTTGAGCAACTTGGCTCTTCACCTCCCAACCATCCTCACTAACGGTGGTGCATCTACAAAGGGTATGGTTTTCCACAGGACTAAACATTTATCACTGGTAGTGATTATCATTAAATGCGGGTATACACTGATGGTATTTGGCTAGTAAGCCCTGTCTGAAACTTTCTCGAACGTTTAAACCAGTGTGTTTTACAATCACAGTGGCTGTGTAGTTTCTCCAGTAGCAGTGGTCGGACTAACGGTCCTTCCATAGTAGCATAGGTTTCTAATCTCAAGGTTTGTATGAAAACGTTTGAAAAACATTTTTTTTGTATACATATAATAAAGACTAAAAAGTAGTAGTTGTTGCAGTTGCATTTGCAGTAGCTGTTGTTGTTGCTGTCGCTGTTGCTGCACTTGCTCTGTCAAGTGCGCAAGGCAGATGGAAATTTCAGTGGTTCACTTGTCATAGTGTAATACCCCAACCCGAAATCCAATAAACTGAACGGCGATCACTCCCAAATAAAATACAACTGCAGCGGAAATAAATACAACCACCGGGCGGTATTACAATGCCGTTGGCCACCCTTGTGACCAACAAGGCTAAGTCCAAATACAATCCTCAAATGTCACGGTCTGGAATACAGATACAACCCGAGATACTAGGAATCAAACTCAAAGTAAAATACTGAAATAATATTAACTAATAGTAGACTCCCAAAGCTTGGTCTACCCCACCTACACTCAGTGTGGTGATCTTCTTAAACTTCAGGTACCTGAAAAATGGGGGTGCCCCCAAAGGGGCTCAGCAAACAATGCTGGTATGGAAAACGTGCAGCCCATCGTCTACCGGGCCACACCAACTACTTTGTCGAACACATGCAGTTCATTTTTATAAAGCTGTAAACAAGCATAGTCTGATAATAACAAGTATCCATACAAGGACAATAATGTCGCATAGAACAAGACACAGAAGGTCGAGTTAGCTGAACTGAAATTCTTTACTGATAGTCGGTCCACACAATGGGACTGACCGTTATAACTGAATATCTGAAATAGTGGAGGTATAGTGACCTCGTTATAGAGAAAGGTTGGGTATAAAAACCCCAGGAGATAACGTAGTTAAACCCTGAACTGAATGGCGTGGGAAATAAGAACCCACTAGAGGAATAAAGTCTTCCTCGAACTGAAGGGCATTTGAATCCCGGAAGGAATAAAGTCTTCCTCCCAACTGAATGTTCCGTCGCGACGTAGTAGGAGACGACCTGAGACAGGTACAACTCCCGTAGCATGCATGGCCAGATCCAACTGGGCTCCTCATTCTCGAAGTATATATTTGTTAAGTGTCATATAAAGACATTAAACAAAAACACAATGTGTATTGTCGATTATCACGTTTAGGATAATGACGTTGTTATAAAGTGAAGTTAGTGAGAGACTTGAGTACAAGTCCTCGGTATACTGAAACGCAGGTATTTAATCCACTGGTATAGTAGTGTTTGTATGCGTGGGACATACACGATGTAGTCAGCAACAATCACGCACATAAAATAACACAACAGTGCACAAGAGTAAAACAACATTTTACATTAATTATCTTGGTCGTTATTACAAACAACAGATAGCACACAAGCCGGTGTAATCCGTTAGAAAACAGGTTGCAAGAATCCCATACCGTTCACCGTAGACTGTACTTGTAATTCCCGGTCAACGTCTGGTCAAACAAGGTCCTAGAATAGGATTAACTGAGAGGGTTAATTTATGTTACCCTTATATAGTAATTCTATTGGATCTTTTAACAAATCTCGTATTTGTTATTTCATGTGAGGTTTTTTCTTTTAATTACCTCATGATTTAATGTATAACTTATTTGTTATTCCTTTTGATTTATTTATACATCCTTTAATGCACATATATGTGTTTATTGCATTTGTGTTTATTTTATTTGTCTAGGTGACACAACAACTTATAATTTCTTAACTATATTTATATGTCATACATAGACATAAAATTCATATAGTTTTATTATTCTCCTTTTTAACCATAAGTAATATTTATTGTTCATCTTTCAATTCCTTATAACCATGTAAGCCATAGTTTTAATTCCATAATTCCTTTAATCAAAATTCTTTCTTTCTAATTCCTCCAAATATCCATGTAGGACCTATACTTATTTCAATCTAAATTCTTACTCTTATATTTCGGTTATTTACAAAACAACCACATAAATTCATAAACTTTATATTAAATTCTAATCTCTTTATATTATAGAGTTTTAACTTCTTATTTAGCTAAATTGCAAAGCCATCCCTAATATTTTGGTATGTAGCTTTTAAATATTATAACTCTCAAAATTACAACTTAGCCCCTTAAATTCTCGGCTTTAATAATTTATTTCTTATAATTACAACCTAACCACGAAATCTTATAACTTTTACACAATGTCATGTAAACTATAGTTTTAATTTTAATTCTCCATAAATGCCGAGTATATATTTATAAATTCCTAAATTACCAAACTAACCCCAAAGAATTCGGCTTTGGTCTTGAACTTTCCGTTAATTACATTTTCACCCCAAAACTTTCTAATAGTTACTTAATAACTTATATACTATAGTCTAAATATTTAATCCCTTAAAATTTCGAAAGTGAACCTAATAATTCTCTTTATTATGAATTCGCCCACTAATAAATTCTAAACTTTCATAACAACTTTTATAAATTACATAATAGCCCAAAACTTTATAAAAAGTTATTTCAAAGCTTGTTTAAATTATCTAAAATTCTTAAACTTAATTCCTAACCTTATATTATATTATAATTACACCAAACAGCCCTTTAGCTCTCGGTTTTTAAATAAGTACACTAAACTTTGTAAAAATTACATTTAACCCACATAACTTAATTAATTAGTCATTTAGACACTAATAGAATATTCTTAACTCACCAAACTTTATGATATAAACTTTATATACCTAAGTAGCTCATTAAAATCCATTTAACACATAAACCATTCGGCCATATTTATTTGGTGACCATATAGTATATAAAAGTGGATTTATATGTCTAGATAATTATAAATAAATTCATAGGAGTTATATAACTCATGTATAAATTATTGTAATGTCTTATATAAATTCTAAGCTCAAAATAAAGAACTTTTGCCCTTGATAATTCGGCATAAAATGATATATAACATAACTAAAATTTGTGACACAAAAATGTGTCTTAAGGTAAATATTTTCCTTATATGTTATAGGTTATATTTTTGGCATATAAAACCATATAGCTTCGGTATTATTTAACCTAAGAGGTGTACATAATTTTTGTACAATTTTTAGAAGCTTAACAAAGCTTATAATATAAGGATTTACTTAGTAAACTTACTTCTTAACAAAGGTGGTTAAGTGCTTGAACTTCTTCTTGAATCTCCAAGCTTTCTCCAAGGTAATATAGATGCTCCACTTCGGTTATATGCAAGTGGTGAAGGAGTTTTAGGAGTTAGATCTTGAATAAAGATCTTAAGTAGATTTGTAAGTATTTTACAAGAGTTTACCTTAGACTTTTCTCCTTATGAATTCGGCACTCCTAAGGTAGATGAAGAACAAGGATTCCTTCATGAAAATGAAGAAGGAAAGAACCTTAGAAGAAGTAGAACTTGGTTACACATAAAAATGTGCTTTAAGGATTTTCAAGCATTAAAACTACCTTAAGATAACCTTGAGATGCTCCTTGGTTTAATGTTGGTTTGGACAATCTCCTTGGAGAACTAATTGATGTCGAACACTTGTTGTTAAGCTAGGAAGAGTTTTGCTTCAAGGCTTGACAAGAATTGCTAAGAAATTACCTTAAAGATGAAGATAGAAGTTACATCTCCATTAATGGACTTAAGAGCTTCAAAGGAAGAAGATGAAGCTTAGAAGAGAGAGGAGAGAGCTTACCAAATTCGTAGGTGTGGAGTGCAAGGGGAAATGACACTAAACTTACGTATAAGGTAAGAGAGTGCCTTAGAATTTGATTTTTGTTTTGTTAATTTTAATGTCAAATGACTATACTTTTTCCTTAGTTTATTACATGGTTTATTGGCTCAATAAATGCCCATGTTCTCTGCATAATTTCGGCCATGTGGTGTGTGACAAGGCAAGAGTTGGAAAGAAGATGATTGTGAGCTAGAAGACAAGGTAATTTAGGTAAGTTATTCTTTTGATTTTTCTAAGTTAGGCTTGTCTTCTTCCTCCCTTGTAGAGAGTCACGAATGGTCAAATGGGGTGTCTTAATTGACATTGAAGAGCCAAGACAAGCATGTTAGGTCACATGGAAAAGAAGGAATCTAGAAAAGTGAATTCTAGATCCACTTTTTACTTTTTCTCATTTGTTTTTGTTCTAGCTCACATGGCCTTATTCCATGGCCTAATTTCGACAGCTTGCTGGTCAAATGAGACCTACATACTTAGACATTAAGTAATATAACACATGGGAGGTGAGTCACCATGTTCTATGCTTTTTATAAACTTTTAATGCAATTTTTATACTAGTTTTTGCTCTCAAAATCGGCCCCTATAGAGAGTCTTGTTGACTAGTCACACCAACTGATTTAGAAGGTCATTTTAACCCTTTTAATATTACCAATTCGTGGTATGTCAAAAACTACAAGGCAATTGCGTAAAACGCGTTTTCGTGACACCCGAAGGTGTGTTTTTGTGCTCTAAGGAAATTTTGGGAAACAAATTGTTTTTATGAGTTCCAAGTGTTTGTAAACACTTATATAGTAATTAAACATATATTAAGATGTTACATTGGTTATATGAGGTTATATCAACCCGTGACATAATTTACGGGCCATCGGGACACTCCCGGGCCAAAAAGGAGCGCTAAGAAATCCTCCTTTGGTTTTTGCTGAATTTTGAGAAACCACTTCGTGGGTTCTCTTTAGAATGATAAATAATGATGTTAGGAACTCTAGGAATTAATTTTATAGGAGTTCGTGCCACCTCGGCACTCCTCCGGACTTTTCGTGCTTTAAGGAGCGGGTGTGAGCACTCCCGAGCATTTTGCGTATTTGACTGAATATAGCTTAGGGAATATATTTGTATATTCATATAATAATTGTATGACCATTTAGTTTGAATATTAGAGGGTCATACAAGGTCATGTTTGACCATATGCTTCTAAGGCGTTTTAGCGTTTATGGTGAAACGACTGTTTTTACGTAACGTTTTCATGCATGGGTTTGCATGCGTACGTGAAATGATTTATATTTGGATTATATTCCAATAAATAATGATTAATTAATATTATTTAGATTTGGGGTATTTCAATCTACCCCCCTTAAAAAGGACTTCGCCCCGAAGTCTCATATTAAAGTATAAGGTTGTGGGGGAATCAAGTTCCACTAAGTATCCACAACTCAATCTAATTTTTAGGGATCAAGTCCCAAGTCTCTATATCCCTAAGTTCATAGTGTATATCAAGTACAACAGAAATACTTGGAATGTCATAACATATACTTGCAGTGTA
This sequence comes from Limonium bicolor, assembly GCA_023374045.1. Lineage (NCBI taxonomy): Eukaryota > Viridiplantae > Streptophyta > Magnoliopsida > Caryophyllales > Plumbaginaceae > Limonium > Limonium bicolor. The sequence goes on along the minus strand of CM041782.1, from coordinate 262,919,245 downwards.
AGGCAAGGTAGTGAACACAATCACTTTTCATTTCAAATGGTGCAACGTAGTGCATATAATATTTCCATTGTAGTGTAATGAAGTACACACAATCAAGTAGAAGTACAAGGTACATTCAAACACAGTGTTACACAAGAACACATACAAGACAAGGTGTCACTGAAATGCACAAAAGTGCAACAACTGAAATGCACAAAAGTGCAACAACTGAAATGCACAAAAGTGCAACAACTGAAATGCACAAAAGCAACAAATGCAATGCACAAAGGTGCAACAAAGTGCACACTAAACTCAAAAATGAAAAAGGCTCTACCCCCCAAAAAGAAGGGGTACGCCCCCGTACCCTAGACTAAAGTGCCTAGTCGGTAAATAATGAGGGAAACTTCGCTCGCATATCAGCTTCGAGTTCCCATGTGGCCTCTTCCACATCATGGTTCGACCAAAGAACCTTCACGAGGCTCACAGACTTGTTTCGAGTCTCTCGTGTCTTCCTATCTAAGATTCTTTGCGGTGTTTCCACATACCGCATTGTTGGTTCTAAAAAGAGTGTCTCTGGTTGTAGAACATGAGAAGGATGAGGCATGTATTTCTTAAGCTGAGACACGTGAAAAACATTGTGTACTTTGCCCAACTCGGCTGGCAAATCAAGTCGATATGCCACTAGGCCCACCCGCTCTATGATAGCGTAGGGTCCTACAAATTTCGGGCTTAGCTTGCCCTTCTGACCAAATCTGAATACACCCTTCATGGGTGAAACTCGTAGAAATACCTGGTCGCCAACTGCGAACTCAAGGTCTCGTCGCCTCTCATCAGCATATGATTTCTGTCTGTCCTGTGCTGCTTTCATATTGTTTCTGATCTGCTGAACTTCTGCCTGGACTTGCTCCAAGTACTCAGGCCCAATGATGACGGTCTCACTAGACTCGTCCCAGCATAAAGGTGTGCGGCATGGTCTGCCATATAAAGCCTGAAAAGGTGACATCTGTATAGAGGCGTGATAGCTGTTATTGTAAGCAAACTCGATGAGATGTAGTCTATCTATCCAGCTGCCCTGGAAATCCAAGGCACATGCTCGTAGCATGTCCTCTAAGGTCTGAATAGTCCTCTCTGACTGACCATCTGTCTGAGGTGAAATGCGGTGCTAAGCTTCAACTCAGTGCCAGTGCCTCGCGAGTAGCTCGCCAGTATCGTGAGAGAAATCTAGTGTCTCGATCTGAAACAATAGTCTTGGGTACTCCGTGATGTCTGATAATCTCCTGCTCAAATAGCTCTGCTAACTTAGGCACTTTCCAAGTGTCTTTCATCGGAATAAACCTAGCAACCTTAGTCAGTCGATCAACAACAACCCAAATCATATTAAGGCCTCCTCTCGTAGGTGGTAGTCCCACCACAAAGTCCATAGAGATATCATAAAACTTCCACTCTGGAACAGGCATAGACTGCACCATACCTCCTGGTCGTCTATGTTCGAATTTCACTTTCTGACAAGTGAGACATCGAATCACATATTCTGTCACGTCGCCCTTCATACCACTCCACCAGAAATACCTCTTTAGATCCTTGTACATCTTAGAAGCTCCTGGATGGACAGATGTGGAGAAGTGTGGGACTCTCGAAGAATATGCTCCTTAATATCTGTGCTGTCTCTGGGAATACACAATCTCCCTTTCAATCTGATGAGTCCATCATCATGTAACTGGAACTCATACTTCCCACCTTCAAATGTACCGTCAGACAACTTCTGACTGATCTCCATCATTCGCTGATCACTCTGCTGTGCTCTACGTATGTCGTCCATAAGACTCGAGCTAGCCACAATGGCATTTAGGGAATGTGCTCGTCGACTCAGTGCGTCTGCTACAACATTAGCTTTCCCTTCCTTGTACTGCAAATCAATGTCATAATCCTTAAGAAATTCAACCCATCTTCTTTGTCTCATGTTTAACTCCTTCTGGGTGAATTATTTCAAACTCTTATGATCCGAATATACGGTCATCTGGACACCATACAGGTAGTGGCGCCAGATCTTCAAGGCAAAAACAATAGCTCCAAGCTCCAAGTCATGTGTGGGATAGTTTTCCTCATGTTTCTTCAACTGTCGGGAAGCGTAGGCGACTACCTTCCCATTCTGCATGAGTACACACCCTAATCCCCTACCTGATGCATCACAGTAAACTTCATAACCCTCTGTGCCTTCAGGTATAGTCAAAACTGGTGCTGATGTCAAGGCATTCTTCAGAAGCTCGAATGAGGTCTCACATTCAGTAGTCCATGTGAAAGGTGCATCCTTCTTCATTAAGCTGGTCATAGGTTTGGCTATTTTGGAGAAGTCTCTGACAAACCTTCTGTAGTATCCTGCTAAACCAAGGAAACTCCTGATGTCCGTAACTGTCTTTGGCCTAGGCCAAGTGCGAACTGCTTCTATCTTTGCTGGATCCACCGCGATTCCAGCATCTGAGATGACATGTCCTAGAAAGGAAACTCTGTCTAACCAAAACTCACATTTGGAGAACTTAGCATAAAGCTGGTTCTCCCTTAGGATCTCAAGTACATGTCGGAGGTGACTCTCGTGCTCTTCCTTAGACTTTGAATAGATGAGGATGTCATCGATGAAACAACCACGGTCTTATCCAACTGCTCTCTGAATAATCTGTTCATCAAATCCATGAAGACTGCAGGTGCATTTGACAAGCCAAAAGGCATAACCGTAAACTCATAGTGGCCATACCGTGTTCTGAAGGCTGTCTTTCTTTCTATGTCTTGCTCCCTGATAGGTATCTGATGGTAGCCTGATCTCAAATCGATCTTCGAAAATACTTTTGCTCCTCTCACTGATCAAACAAATCATCAATCCGTGGTAGTGGATATTGTTCTCACCGATAATGGCATTAAGCTCTCTGTAATCGATGCATAAACGAAGGCTTCCATCCTTCTTTTTCATAAAAAGTACTGGTGCTCCCCAAGGAGATACGCTAGGTCGTATGTATCCTTGTCTAATAAATCTTTCAACTGCTCTTTCAACTCAGCCATCTCTGCTGGTGCCATACGGTACGGTGCCTTAGCTATAGGACCGGTACCTGGTAGTAATTCAATGGAGAATTCTACCTCTCTGGATGGCGGTAAGCCTGGAAGTTCCTTTGGAAAAATATCCGGAAATTCGGACACCACTGGCATATCTGAATCAAAGTCAGGGTCGTACTCCACATCCTGAACATAGCATAAGTATATCCTTCTGCTTCCTGACATGCTTATACATGGACATAGCTGATATAACTTTTATCGATGGTGCCCTAGGGCTCTGACGGTAAGATACTGTCACTCTGATGGGCTCTTAAGCAACAGTCTGCGCTCTGCACAAAGAATGCGGCCTCTGTGCCGCCCCAGCCAGTCCATCCCGGTATAACATCGAATCCTAGACCTCTGAACTCAATAAGGTCAATAGGAAATTTCTCCTCCTTAATACTGATAGTGGCTCCTCTATAAAGACGAGTGCAACTGATCTTCTCCTTAGACGGGAGTGCCACCTTAAAGTCAGGTAACTCTACTGAGTCTAGCCCCAACTTCCCGCAAGCGTAGGCGAAACGAAAGTATGTGAGGCTCCGGAGTCGAACAGTACTAATGCATCCACTCCATTAACAGGAAAGGTACCAGTGAGGATCGCGCCGCCCTTGCTGGCCTCCTCCTCAGTAAGAATACTTAAGGCACCTTCCGTCTCCTTAGCACCACCTAATAACAGAATCTGAGTAAGTACTTCGGTATATGATGGGGTCTAAAGACATTCACTTTCATAACAATAATGCTTCACTGATGAGATGATCTCCTTTCGGATGTCCAAAACAAATTACAACACTAATACTTTCTAAAAGTCAAACTTAGTCTTCCTGGTCTCATGTGAGTGGTGTTTATCACTGTCGAAGGTGCTGTGTTTAGTTTAATCCTTTTAATTCCATGGTATAGCAACCTTGACTTTCCACCCATTATTAAAACATCTCCTGAACTCAATATGATTTTCTTGGCAAGGTCCACACGCTTCTGCTCGCCATAAAGAAACTCTGCGTCATCTCCAATTGACAAAGATAATACTGGGTTCCCTGTCCAAGGGACCCTTTTGTTTCATCATTGTCCTGGTGTAGTCCTAAACGGCCTCCTTCTTCATAGAAGTTGATGATGCATAGATCAGCCCTTAGATTGGGAACTGGATCTTCTTCTAGCTGTTGAGCTGTATTAACTGCTTGTTCCACAATTGGTAAAAATTCCTCTGGGATTTTTGGTACTTGTGCTCCATCTCCATTTCTTGTATCTTGGTAGGTTTTGTGTAAGGATTCCAATCCTTTCCTAAGCACATCATTTTCAGCTTCATTTTTGATCCTCCTGGAAATTCTGGAGTGTAGAACCCTCCTGGTCCTGCTCCCAATTCTTGACACTTTCTGATGATTGCAATTTGTGTCTCCGGTGTTAGGTATCCTTTGAGTAGTATCAACCTGGTTGGATAACCTTACATTGTTCGTTCCCTGGTTCTTGTATTTTGATAATGTTTCTTCCAGGGAGGGCGGTGAGGGGATAGGAAAGCATATCTTATAGCTTCCTACGTGGTTTAAATTTTACTATGAGTCTTACTAATTCTCTCCTACTCAATTAGACAATCAAGGCATGCAAGCACTCATTCACATCATCCATTGCTCGATAATAGGTTCACACGGTTTAGAAATACCTGGGTTAGTAGAAGGACCAGCCTCATCTGAGCGGTCCATGACATGCAGGGCGGGTCCCGATGCTGGGCCTTTGCCCTTGTACCCCTGAGTTGGTTTGTTGGTGGAGGGCGAGTATCGCTAGCTCCATTCTTTTGGCCTGTGCTTGGCTTTGCTCCCGGACGGTAGTTCCTGCTCTCCGGGTTTCGGATACACTCGAAGGCACGATGCCGAGTATCTGACAGTAGCGGCACATGACTTTCTCCCCCTGGCAGTCCACGCCGGGGTGATCCTTCCCGCACTGTTTACAGTTGAAACGGCGGATATATTTCTGGCCCGTGTTTGAGCCAGATCCAGAACCTATACAATCAAGGTCAATTATTCATTCTAACGGTGCTGGAGTAATCACAAAAGTCTCAAAATTTAACTGTTTGATTAGAGTGCCTACCCTTAGGTGGGTAGGTTTTCTGTGAAGTTGTCACTCCGTAGGTTCCTGACTGGGGGTTCCCAGTAGTTTGTTCCCTTTCCCTTGATAGGACCCCTGTCCTTTCTGATAGGGTTTGTTCTTTTGTTGGAGTTCCCCTGCTTGGCATCTTCGCCACCAGGTCCGTCCTTCCTCTTTTGGGAGCTCAAAGCATCCCTTCTCTCACAAGTGATCTCCACTACGGAAGCAGCATGGTAGCATTCCTGAAATCTCAAGATATTAATCTCCAAATCTCCCATGAGGGGTATAGTATGTAATAAGATTTCCAACTGATTTATGTCCTTCCTGTTACCTGCAAACTGGTGGGGATGATTGGTCCCATCCCAAACTGAAGTCGAGGGCTCAGTCCCCCGTAGAATCGGTCGACCAACACCTGGTCCGAGTATCCTATGCCGGGTAATAGTCTGAGTAGCGAAGTGAACTTCGCATAGTACTCATCCACTGACATCTTTCCCGTCTGCTCCAAGGCGTCAAACTCCCGAGTCTTCACCATCCTGGTGTGGGCCGGGTAGTATTTACCTCTCAGTAGTGCAGTGTAATGTCCCCAAGTAAAAGCTGGGTCTTCCAGGTGGTCGGCTTTCACCATGTTCCACCAATCCCTAGCTGCATCCTTCAGATAAAAGGCAGCAAGTCTTACTTTCTCCCTAGCTGGACTGCAAGCGTCTCAAACGCTGTCTCCATCTCCATGATGTATGTCTCCAAGTGAGTAGGGTCAGTCTGCCCTTGAAGGGAGTTGGCCTGAGATCGGCCAAACTCTTCACCCATCTCTCTCTCTGGGTGGTGGTGGTGGAGGTAGGTAGCTGCTTGCTGTGCAACCCCCGCCTGTGCAAAAGCCTGAGCGATTAAGGTGGCAATGTCTGCCAGCCTGATGTTTGGCTCCTCATCAGCCTGTCCACGTCGTCCTCCTCTTCCTGACATCTGCAGGATGTTGAGGTATATTAGGCACTGTGGTCACAATCTTGGTCTTGGATAGTGGTCTAAGTAGAACTAACTTAAACTCCTTTCAATACTATCACTCAACCCGTAACCTAAAGTCTTAGATATCCTAATCTCGGTGTATCCTTGTATCCAGAGCGTAACTACGCTCTGATACCATTTTTGTAATACCCCAACCCGAAATCCAATAAACTGAACGGCGATCACTCCCAAATAAAATACAACTGCAGCGGAAATAAATACAACCACCGGGCGGTATTACAATGCCGTTGGCCACCCTTGTGACCAACAAGGCTAAGTCCAAATACAATCCTCAAATGTCACGGTCTGGAATACAGATACAACCCGAGATACTAGGAATCAAACTCAAAGTAAAATACTGAAATAAATTAATTAACTAATAGTAGACTCCCAAAGCTTGGTCTACCCCACCTACACTCAGTGTGGTGATCTTCTTAAACTTCAGGTACCTGAAAAATGGGGGTGCCCCCAAGGGGCTCAGCAAACAATGCTGGTATGGAAAACGTGCAGCCCATCGTCTACCGGGCCACACCAACTACTTTGTCGAACACATGCAGTTCATTTTATAAAGCTGTAAACAAGCATAGTCTGATAATAACAAGTATCCATACAAGGACAATAATGTCGCATAGAACAAGACACAGAAGGTCGAGTTAGCTGAACTGAAATTCTTTACTGATAGTCGGTCCACACAATGGGACTGACGTTATAACTGAATATCTGAAATAGTGGAGGTATAGTGACCTCGTTAGAGAAAGGTTGGGTATAAAAACCCCAGGAGATAACGTAGTTAAACCCTGAACTGAATGGCGTGGGAAATAAGAACCCACTAGAGGAATAAAGTCTTCCTCGAACTGAAGGGCATTTGAATCCCGGAAGGAATAAAGTCTTCCTCCCAACTGAATGTTCCGTCGCGACGTAGTAGGAGACGACCTGAGACAGGTACAACTCCCGTAGCATGCATGGCCAGATCCAACTGGGCTCCTCATTCTCGAAGTATATATTTGTTAAGTGTCATATAAAGACATTAAACAAAAACACAATGTGTATTGTCGATTATCACGTTTAGGATAATGACGTTTGTTATAAAGTGAAGTTAGTGAGAGACTTGAGTACAAGTCCTCGGTATACTGAAACGCAGGTATTTAATCCACTGGTATAGTAGTGTTTGTATGCGTGGGACATACACGATGTAGTCAGCAACATCACGCACATAAAATAACACAACAGTGCACAAGAGTAAAAACACATTTTACATTAATTATCTTGGTCGTTATTACAAACAACAGATAGCACACAAGCCGGTGTAATCCGTTAGAAAACAGGTTGCAAGAATCCCATACCGTTCACCGTAGACTGTACTTGTAAATTCCCGGTCAACGTCTGGTCAAACAAGGTCCTAGAATAGGATTAACTGAGAGGGTTAATTTATGTTACCCTTATATAGTAATTCTATTGGATCTTTTAACAAATCTCGTATTTGTTATTTCATGTGAGGTTTATTTCTTTTAATTACCTCATGATTTAATGTATAACTTATTTGTTATTCCTTTTGATTTATTTATACATCCTTTAATGCACATATATGTGTTTATTGCATTTGTTGTTTATTTTATTTGTCTAGGTGACACAACAACTTATAATTTCTTAACTATATTTATATGTCATACATAGACATAAAATTCATATAGTTTATTATTCTCCTTTTTAACCATAAGTAATATTTATTGTTCATCTTTCAATTCCTTATAACCATGTAAGCCATAGTTTAATTCCATAATTCCTTTAATCAAAATTCTTTCTTTCTAATTCCTCCAAATATCCATGTAGGACCTATACTTATTTCAATCTAAATTCTTACTCTTATATTCGGTTATTTACAAAACAACCACATAAATTCATAAACTTTATATTAAATTCTAATCTCTTTATATTATAGAGTTTTAACTTCTTATTTAGCTAAATTGCAAAGCCATCCCTAATATTTTGGTATGTAGCTTTTAAATATTATAACTCTCAAAAATTACAACTTAGCCCCTTAAATTCTCGGCTTTAATAATTTATTTCTTATAATTACAACCTAACCACGAAATCTTATAACTTTTACACAATGTCATGTAAACTATAGTTTTAATTTTAATTCTCCATAAATGCCGAGTATATATTTATAAATTCCTAAATTACCAAACTAACCCCAAAGAATTCGGCTTTGGTCTTGAACTTTCCGTTAATTACATTTTCACCCCAAAACTTTCTAATAGTTACTTAATAACTTATATACTATAGTCTAAATATTTAATCCCTTAAATTTCGAAAGTGAACCTAATAATTCTCTTTATTATGAATTCGCCCACTAATAAATTCTAAACTTTCATAACAACTTTTATAAATTACATAATAGCCCAAAACTTTATAAAAAGTTATTTCAAAGCTTGTTTAAATTATCTAAAATTCTTAAACTTAACTTCCTAACCTTTATTATATTATAATTACACCTAACAGCCCTTTAGCTCGCGGTTTTTATTATAAGTACACTAAACTTTGTAAATTACATTAACCCCTTAACTTAAATTAATTAGTCATTTAGACACTAATAGAATATTCTTAACTCACCAAACTTTTGATATAAACTTATATACCTAAGTAGCTCATTAAAATCCATTTAACACATAAACCATTCGGCCATATTTTATTTGGTGACCATATAGTATAAAAGTGGATTATATGTCTAGATAATTATAAATAAATTCATAGGAGTTATATAACTCATGTATAAATTATTGTCATGTCTTATATAAATTCTAAGCTCAAATAAAGAACTTTTGCCCTTGATACTTCGGCATAAAATGATATATAACATAACTAAAATTGTGACATAAAATGTGTCTTAAGGTAAATATTTTCCTTATATGTTATAGGTTATATTTTTGGGCATAAAACCATAGCTTCGGTATTATTTAACCTAAGAGGTGTACATAATTTTGTACAATTTTTAGAAGCTTAACAAAGCTTATAATATAAGGATTTACTTAGTAAACTTACTTCTTAACAAAGGTGGTTAAGTGCTTGAACTTCTTCTTGAATCTCCAAGCTTTCTCCAAGTAATATAGATGCTCCACTTCGGTTTATATGCAAGTGGTGAAGGAGTTTTTAGGAGTTAGATCTTGAATAAAGATCTTAGTAGATTTGTAAGTATTTTTACAAGAGTTTACCTTAGACTTTTCTCCTTATGAATTCGGCACTCCTAAGGTAGATGAAGAACAAGGATTCCTTCATGAAATGAAGAAGGAAAGACCTTAGAAGAAGTAGAACTTGGTTACACATAAAAATGTGCTTTAAGGATTTTCAAGCATTAAAACTACCTTAAGATAACCTTGAGATGCTCCTTGGTTTAATGTTGGTTTGGACAATCTCCTTGGAGAACTAATGGATGTCGAACACTTGTTGTTAAGCTAGGAAGAGTTTGCTTCAAGGCTTGACAAGAATTGCTAAGAAATTACCTTAAGATGAAGATAGAAGTTACATCTCCATTAATGGACTTAAGAGCTTCAAAGGAAGAAGATGAAGCTTAGAAGAGAGAGGAGAGAGCTTACCAAATTCGTAGGTGTGGAGTGCAAGAGGGGAAATGACACTAAACTTACGTATAAGGTAAGAGAGTGCCTTAGAATTTGATTTTTGTTTTGTTAATTTTTAATGTCAAATGACTATACTTTTTCCTTAGTTTATTACATGGTTTATTGGCTCAATAAATGCCCATGTTCTCTGCATAATTTCGGACATGTGTGTGTGACAAGGCAAGAGTTGGAAAGAAGATGATTGTGAGCTAGAAGACAAGTATTTAGGTAAGTTATTCTTTTGATTTTTCTAAGTTAGGCTTGTCTTCTTCCTCCCTTGTAGAGTCACGAATTCAAGGGTCAAATGGGGTGTCTTAATTGACATTGAAGAGCCAAGGACAAGCATGTTAGGTCACATGGAAAAGAAGGAATCTAGAAAAGTGAATTCTAGATCCACTTTTTACTTTTTCTCATTTGTTTTTGTTCTAGCTCACATGGCCTTATTCCATGGCCTAATTTCGACAGCTTGCTGGTCAAATGAGACCTACATACTTAGACATTAAGTAATATAACACATGGAAGGTGAGTCACCAGTTTCTATGCTTTTTATAAACTTTTAATGCAATTTTTATACTAGTTTTTGCTCTCAAAATCGGCCCCTATAGAGAGTCTTGTTGACTAGTCACACACAACTGATTTAGAAGGTCATTTTAACCCTTTTTAATATTACCAATTCGTGGTATGTCAAAAACTACAAGGCAATTGCGTAAAACGCGTTTTCGTGACACCCGAAGGTGTGTTTTTTGTGCTCTAAGGAAATTTTGGAAACAAATTGTTTTTTATGAGTTCCAAGTGTTTGTAAACACTTATATAGTAATTAAACATATATTAAGATGTTACATTGGGTTATATGAGGTTATATCAACCCGTGACATAATTTACGGGCCATCGGGACACTCCCGGGCCAAAAGGAGCGCTAAGAAATCCTCCTTTGGTTTTTGCTGAATTTTGAGAAACCACTTCGTGGGTTCTCTTTAGAATGATAAAAATGATGTTTAGGAACTCTAGGAATTAATTTTATAGGAGTTTGTGCCACCTCGGCACTCCTCCGGACTTTTCGTGCTTTAAGGAGCGGGTGTGAGCACTCCCGAGCATTTTGCGTATTTGACTGAATATAGCTTAGGGAATATATTTGTATATTCATATAATAATTGTATGACCATTTAGTTTGAATATTAGAGGGTCATACAAGGTCATGTTTGACCATATGCTTCTAAGGCATTTTAGCGTTTATGGTGAAACGACTGTTTTTACGTAACGTTTTCATGCATGGGTTTGCATGCGTACGTGAAATGGTTATATTTGGATTATATTCCAATAAATAATGATTAATTAATATTATTTAGATTTTTGGGTATTTCACATAGCGCTTGCAATAGCAAGTGCGCCATGCAGATGGAAATTCTGGTTCAGTAATCATTGGTCTCATTGACTCTGTGTCGTCGAGTATGGCTACATGATAATGTAAGCTTTAACATCCTGTTCATATATATAATCCCTCAAGGTTTCAAGGTTACTCGCATCAAGTTCACAAATCTAGTCTCCCAAGTCATACACAGAAGGCAAGTGGTCAATGACACACTCCCACGTACTTATAACATAGCTCCTTCTAACATCCAAAGAAAGCACACATCGTAGTAAGTAAAAGTCTTCCACCAGCGGTCTCATGGAGTTAGGGCACTCATACCCTATCTACTCCCTTGCCCTTCAGGGCTCCAGCATCAGTAGATGTCTGGCCATCCTGACCGCCTCGTGGTACTCTGAATCCTCCAGCTGAGGTCTTCTGAGTATTCTTTCGTGGCCTGTAATTACGGCTCTCTGGGTTCATCCAGCACTCGAATTCCCTGTGGCCCTCTTTGTGGAAGCACCGACACTCGACTTTGCGACCTTCGCAGTCGACCCCAGGATGGTCCTTCCCACAACGCTTACAGTAAAATGGCACTGGGGCTGTCCGGTGCCTGATGGTAGTATTTAAGTTTAAGTTAAAATCTGATGGTATAACGGTTAAGGTCACATTGAATTTAAAAGGTAGGTGTTCTCACCCTTAGGAGGTGCAGATCTCAGAGGCTGAGCATCTACAGCTGGGCCGGTCAACCGAAGGACGGGCTCTTTTCCCTTTGTTCCCTGGTGGCCCTGCTGCCCTTCTTTGGAAAGAATTTCCTGTCAAGGTTCCGGTCAGCATTCATAAGGTATTTAATATGATAAACAATTTAGAGGGATAAGTCCTTACTTTCCCTTTTTCTGGCTACCGCCTGGAGATGCTCCTCCACCCTCAGACTCTCCCTCAGGGTTCTTTCTCTTCTTTGCCCCTAGAGTCTCTTCCCGAGTCTGCAGCATTAGCTCAGTCCTCGAGGCAGCATCATAACACTCCTGGAATTTCATTGGTAAGTTCTCACAACATCAAACGGTACTGTAGTAAGTAAAGAGTAGATGGCTTTCATGTTAATACCTGGATGGTAGTGTAGAGGGTAGCACCCATCGCCATCTGGATGCGAAATAATAGTCCTCCCGGAACTTCTCGACCTTCACGGTCTCTGAGTAATCCACATCGGGGATGAAGTCCAGCAGACCAATGAATCAAGCGTAATACTCATCCACGGTCAGACCTCCCTGGGTCAATGTCTCAAACTCATGGCGCTTCTTCTGTTTGAGATGCGCCGGGTAGTACTTCCCTCTCAGTAACTCGACAAAGGCAGCCCACGAAAAGTCGGGCGTAGCCAGTTGATGGTCCTTGACCAACCTCCACCAAATGCTGGCTACATCCTTCAGATGGAAAGCAGCAATGGCGACCTTCTTGTCGTCTGGTACCAGTAAAGCTTCATATGCTTTCTCATGTTCAACAATGTAACACTTCAAAGCTACGGGGCCTGGTTCCCCTGAATATGTAGGTGGTCGGGTCTCTGTAACTGACTTTAGCCAGTTCATTTCCCTGGGCTGTGGCGGGTGGGCTGGTGCTCCTCCTATCTGGGTACCCAGCTGTGCAAGAACGGCTGCAACCGTCTCAGCAACTCCTAGAATGCCGGGGTCACCGCCTCCACCTCTTCCAGTTCCACGCCCTCTAGTTCCCCCACCATCTGTAGTACAGTATGTCACATAAATACTCGGTAAATTACCGTACACAACCAGTAGATATTGAATTGCCTTAAAGGCTACTATGTCACACAGTTTGCGTTATTAGACACAATATCTTTCTAAGACGAATCGTCTCATACCTCCCAAATGTTTCTCGTAATTTCCCAAGTCCTAAGCTCACTGTCTTAACCTATTATCTCGTCATCAGAGCGGTACTCCGCTCTGATACCACTTTTGTAACACCCTTCTCCACAATCACGTAATAATCTCTCACGTAGCATAAATAAAACGTCTCGCAGCGGAAAATAAATAACAATTACAACACTCACTCGGGTGTCACCGGCCATTACTCGCCCATGCGAGCAACGAAGCCAAACTACATCCAATCTTCCAACATAAACAAACAGCTAACCGCCGTGATAACGAGAAAAACTCCTATACATCATACTAAGTCTATAAACCATTAACATCGACAAGTGAGCGTCTACCCAACCCTGAAAATACACAACCTTACCATAATACAATTCACCAGCTTCATTGTCGTATAGACAAACTCCATGTGCAGTAGTAATCAAAGTAAAACTCCATTTACCCTGTTCCCGCTCTTCGGCTTCGACAATAATCAACAACCTGAAATGGTGTAGTATCAGCGATAGGCGCTGAGTATGCCGGGCCTGGACCCTAATGGTCACTTGTCATTTTAACCATCTTATTATTAGGTTGGTTTCATGCTTTACCATTTTTCAGTTATAATCAATACTGTAATATAAATGTATAATATACATAATCATCCATCCAAATATCCATAAACATTTAACCATTCATCCAATCCAAACATTCATTTAATATCACAAACCACAATTGTATATCGACGTATCGAAATAATAACAGTATAATGTACAATCGTTGTAGCGTTCACCATTCATTGTTAGTTTATTTTAGTTTGGCCTTCAAGACCCCATCCGTATGTACAATGTACATTCGCCGTGGCGTACAGTTTCCATAGTTAATTTAATTTGGCCTTTAAGGCCCCATCCAAACCATGTTTAATTATTAATATCAATTAGGCGTCATGTTAGGACAACCCGATAACGCACCATGGACAGTAGTCCTCCCGTACACACAAAGGTGCTCATTTCGCCAGAGGTCTGGAGGCCCCTGACTCTCTTATGTCTCATAAGACGTCCATATAAAGGCTGTACCCACCTTATCCACGATCCAGTTTGGGCTCGTTGGATATAACCTGGAGCGGAATCCAATTAGGAAACCCCTCAGTGATCACAAATGCGCAACCAAGTAGTTCGTAAACTACCGGGATTCCTCACCTCAACTCATACCATCTCTCTCTCATAATGTTTAAGATATGCTCTTAGTCTTATGGAGAATAATTATTAATTAGCTGCCAATGGGTCTCACGTATACCTAGAAGTAATCTAGGTTATATTCATGTTCGAGATCCATGCTCTAGAGACCGACAATGTCGTGACTCATCCCTAAGTGTTTTACTTAGGTTACCATATACTTAATATTAATACTATGGTATTATATCAAGTAACCGTCATGTCATCACAATAACATATATGTATGTTTATATAAGTCGATCTATAGTCGACGTAGTGTTAGTCCCGTAGGACGCTCGTGCATAAATAAATAATGCAGTAACACTTAATCACATACATGCATCCACACACATAACACACAAGTTATATCAACCAAATCCGAGCCCAAGGAGCTTCCTTAGGACAATTCGGATCAAACCCCTTTACATACCGTTCACCCTGATCGTATTACGGTGGAGTATGAATCAGCAAGATCCTATGCTCCGTGTAGTCCACTAGCTCGTCAAGTGTCCTTGTCTGGAGTATAATCTAAACGGTAATAAACTATAAGTCAGTCTCCATGACTAACCACATCCGGTATTTCCGAATAATAAGTAACCCCGACAGTTCACCCCTGTTTTCTACAGTTGTTGTTACGGGTTTCTCTAAAACAGTCGGTTTTGTTACCTAAAACTCGTACGTCATAATATTTCAACTGTTAAGTTTAATTCGTTATATTTCTTAAATCTTATCCACCAATAAATATAGGTACATAACCCATAGTTGCATGTATGCATGCATTATTATATTATATTGTATTATATAATCTATTATCTTAGCAAATTATATTGCATTCAAAACTCATAACATATAGTTTGTAACTATTTTCCATGTAATAACCACCACTATTAAATCATATGGTTTCCCACCAAAATATATATCCACCTTATATACATTATCCTTGTGTATGTATATATTTACCACGTAGGTAATTCCCATGAGTTTAATAAACTCTTATATTTTATGTTACTTTTTATCATCTTTTATTAGATGATTATTCCCATTAGTTGTATTATATTATACAACCTATATTAAGATTATTATCCTAACATGAGTAACATTTTATGTTGTATAATTACAACCCCTAAGGTTTATTCCATAAACACCTTAGTGTATAAATCTCATTTATTTATAGTTTATCACATTATTTAATGTGAATACCTTCCTTGTATTAATTCCATTAAACCACCTTAATACCATATAATTGTTATAACATTTATGACATAGTAGACCATAGTCTAAAATTCATTTTCCAACCTTTAATATTTTCGGTACAGCCCTTAAATTTATTTAAATTCTATTTTGACCACAAAACATTATGTAATGTTATACCTTATACTAATATCATTTGATATGATATTCTTATTTCCTTTAATTTATAACATATAGTTTTTATACAAGACTATTTTATATTGCCGCTTAGGCACCATAAAAAAAATCTTATTCTTTTCCATAAACCATAATCTCCTTTATTTACAAAACCATCCCATAATTTATACCATGTTATATATTCCATTTAATATAACATTCTAACCTTAATATAATATAACCTATGGTCAATATTATAAAATACCGAACAGACCCAAAACTGTTCAATAATTGCCATTTGGCCCTATTTATAACATATAATCTAATAATTCATTAAAACTATATATTATACATATATCTTAATAAATGCTCTTATATAATTCTAAAAATCACCAAATTCCACCAAAGGGTTATAAATATCCTTATTAACCCATATATTTTCAGTATTTACCATTCCACCATCCTATTTTCTCCAAAGTGTCATAATGACATAATAACTATATATTATACATAATAGTTTATTTAATTCCAAAAACAACCCAGTAAATTCCTAAAAATTCCTAATAGCCCATGGGTGTTTAAAATACCATTGTACACCCTTTATTTCCGGTAATAACATATTTACCACATATGTTTAAAATTGTTACACTAAATACTTATCTTATTATAAAAGCTTAAATAAGTTATTTAACTTATCTAATTTGGTCAAAACCTACCATATGGTCAGGTTGATGAAATACCCCAAACCTTGGTATGTTGATTAAACATTAAAACATGATTTACTAAGACTAAAAAGAGTCTTAGAAACATTAGTAAACAAATTTAAACAAAAAGAAACACAAAATGTGCTTTAAAGTCAATAAGAGCTAAAATGTGCTCTAAGCTTGGAATAAGCTTGGGTAAGACCTAAGAACTTACCAAGACCTTATATATATATTAATGAACATATTAAATCATTACCAAAGAAAACCAAGCTTGAAAACAAGTTAAAACACAAAATGTGCTTTAAGAAGTCTTAAAGCACATTTTTGAAAAATTGTCTTGTAAATGAGTTTTGAGTGGCTAAATGTCCATCATTACTCTTAAATATATATGTGTACTATATAGTATCACATTTGGGTGGCTATATTAATGGGAAATCAAAAATTTCACTTCTAAGTGCCTTGTTTTGGTGAATAGTGCTTTTATAAGCTAGTTTATAACATATGTTGTATTAAGTAATTAAATTGACAAACAAAGACTAAAATACCCTCATATAATAAGGGGGCCGGTTTTTAAGTGTGGTGACTCACCACTCTCTTGTATTGTAAAAAATAAAGAACTAATTAACTTACTTTTTACTTTATAAGAACAAATCTCTCTTAAAAGCAATTCTTCTCATTCTCTCTTTCCTTTCCTTCATTTCCCACGGTCCCAACTTCTTCTTCCTTCCTTCTTGCTGTTCTCTCTCGGTAATACCACTACCACCATAAAAACTCCATCTTTGACCTCTTGCTAAATCTAGCTCACTTGTCCAAATCAAATTCTAAGACCACCAATCTCTTCCTCTCATCAAGCTCTTCATTCTATCTTCTCAAAGCTTCAAGAGCCCCATTTCGGTGCCAAGGTGTTCCACCATTGAAGGAGCTTGAGCTTGTATTTTGGCATATTATTACTCTCCTTTGCTTCTAGGTAAGGAATCTCAAAGAAAAATCATGTTTCCTCCATGTTTTTACCTTGACCGAAAATACACATTGATATAGCTCTTTGTGTGACTTTGTTCTAGCTTCATTTCAACTCTTCATGGACTAGGTGGAGTCCCTCTTGTTATATATTCAAACTCTCTTCAAAGATCAAGGTAAAACAACTACATTAATGTTTTTGAAACAATGTAAAATTAGGGTTTACAATGAGATGAAGCTCAAAGCTTGAATACTCATTATGGTGTTTGTATATTGTTTAGAACTTGACAAGGAAACAAATACCTTACCGGTTTTATAAGGAGACAAGAAAGAAGTGGTTTGGAAAAGAGGTAAATCTACTAACCTAATGTTGTTTAATGCCTTAGGAGAAATGAGCTTAAAAATGCTTATTAAAACTACCTAAAGAGCAAATGGTGAATGACTTAGTAAAGTGTTCTCAAGAGACTAGTAAAAGGCATATGTGTGTTGAGTGTATTTGCAGGTCAAAGGCAAATATATTGTGGAAATTCAGTGTTTAAGGGTTATGCTTTTTAAGGGCCTAAGAGCCATGCATTTTAAGGGCCTAAGTGCCATGCAATTTAAATTATGCACTATATGGTAATGTAGTGTGAATTTGGTGAAGTTTGTATGAGAGTGTTCTTGTGATTCTAGTGTTCTTGTGTGTTTAATGGAGAAAACAAAGTGTTTAGGCTTAGTAATGTTCTAGGGGAATCCATGTCAAAATTTAGGAAAGAAGCAAGAAGTTCTAAGTGTTTACATAAGGTTTGGTGAGTTAGAGGTGTTAGGAAATGACTAGGTGTTTTACAAGAGAAGATATAATGTCTTAAGTGTTCTAGAGTGTGACAAGGACTTAGGCATGAGCTTGAGGTTTAGTAAGTACCAAAGTCACTTTGGGACTTAGATTGAGACTTAGGCAAACTTTGGTAAAATAAGGAGAAAGTAAGCTTAGAAAAAGAGATTTCAATGATGACATAAAGAGTTTTAGTTGTAAGAAATGATGTTTAAGTAATAATGTTGTGTAGAAGATATGTCTTGGTATAATGATTAGAATAGACAAGGAATACCACTTAGAAACTTAAGGAGAGGATACTATAAGTGTTGGAGGCCTTGGGGAAATTTGGTTAAGTGTTTAAAGGCTTAGAATTGGAGTATAATGCCTTGTCCGAACTTCCGTCCGGATGTGGAAGTTCGGACAGGCCCTGTTGGGTAAAAAATTCTCACTCGCGAACAGTGTCCGAACTTGGGAAGTCCGGACACATGTTCGGACGTACCCACCCATCCTTAGGATTATCCTCGAACTGTGTCCGAACTTGGGAAGTCCGGACACATGTTCGGACGCACGGATTTCTGTCTAAATTTTTCTCGGCTCACGTCCGAACTTCCGAAGTCCGGACATAAGTTCGGACGTGTGTCTGTTTTCTGTCTAAAATCACGGCTTGCGTCCGAACTTGGAAGCTCGGACACAAGTTCGGACAGGCCACTGTATGGACCAAAAATTATTGTTTTAAGATGGGAATTGTTATCTAAAAATAGTAGTTGGTTAGTAATGATATAATAAGGTTATATAAGACATGTTAGGTGGGTTTTAAAGGCAATTTAAAGGATGAAAAGTTGTAACAATGTAAAATAAAAATAACTAGTAATGTTGAGTAGATAATGTTAATATGGACTAGTGCTTAATTAACCGACGTTACTATGTGTTTAGGATTCTTCAAGGTGGAAACGAAACGAGGCAAGGACCAAGGTATGGTTTTCTTGCAGTCTGTTGTCTACCGGTTTTACACCGCTTGGATTTGTTTGTTTTTTCTGTGTGTTACGACCTTATAAGATTAAAGCATGAAAAGAGTTTACAGATGTTATGCATTATGATGTAGTGTTGTGACTCCTTTCCCTTGGTTGTCTAACAAGACCTATATATTTGCTTGTATGTGACTTAACAAACATTGTGTGATCACTAACAAGTGCTAATCGGGGTGAGGAGTCCGGTTGTTCCGGCCACGCGTGTGATGGACGGGAGTCGATATCATATCCGGTTCGGCTCTCTTGGTGTATGTATAGGTGGTATTCCAATTTGGTTTCTACCTTCCCTTAGCTTATCCAAAGCTAGTTACTGACTCACGTCGGGCCATAGGGGCATACGTATGTTATTTCGGTGTGCTTGGGATTACTATATCCGACACACCTTGGGTATAAGTTAACCGTTCTATAACTGGACGGTAACGAGGTTGGTAACGAGCTTAACATGGGATTGGTAAAACTCTAGGCTCACATGGTATACTAACTATGGTGGAAGGTTCCTTGTGAGGACCGATTTTATGGTGTTATGTATTGATATGATGCTATGCAATTTCCCTTGCTATGCTATGGTGTATAATATATATGTTGGATGTTCTAAATGAATGCCATGTTATTATGACAATTGGTTGCGCGTATCCCGGTAGCCGATGGGCTGCGCGTTAGCCATACCAGCAAAGGTTGCTGACCCCCTCGGGGGCTCCATATTTTATTGCAGGATGAGGATCGAAGAAGCAGTGGCTCTAGATCCTAGTCGTTGATGTACTTTTGGCTATGTTGGTTGTTGAGCCCGGGATGCGCCTGTGCTCCCAGGCATTACATTTTGGTACCGTTGTTAAACAGTGGTGGATGTTATGGTTTGTAGGTGTGTTGTAAATTAAATACTCGGTATGGTTGGTTATGTTTATATATGGATGTTAGATTCTATGCTCGGGAGTCTGATCATCAGACCGATACACTTGTATTTATTCTGCCTAGTTAACCACGTGGGTGGTTAACGGCGTTGTAACACCAAAGCGTTTATTTTGTTTGGTTGGTTATTTCCGCTGCGATTTCGGTAGTTGTTAGAAGCGTTGTAGGGGTGTTACAAAAAGTGGTATCAGAGCGAAGTATCGCTCTGATGACTAGAATACCGAGCTTAGGGATATACCGAGTTAGGAAACCTAGCTACAGATACCTAAGTGAACAGATTTGGAAAGGTTAACCACTAACTAAGTGTGGAATTACCTGGTTGTCGGGAAGATGCTATAACCATTGGACCGATAAGTGTGTAAGCATAATGCTAATGAGATGTTCATATGAATACAGATGGCAGGTAGACCACGAGGTAGAGGCCGTGGGCGCGGTACTGGAGATTTGGGTGACCAGGGCGATGATACTACGGCACAGACTATGGCTGAGGCAGTTGCAGCCGCCGTAGCCCAGTTGGTACCCGATCTGGTTGCTGCTATACAGCAAGGGCAACAGCCCGGAGTTCAGCCACCACCACCACCGCCACGAGAGACCAATTGGGTCAAGGCGTTGGCTGATCTTAGACCGCCATCATTCAATGGGGAGACTGATCCTCGAAAGCTGGAGGCGTACATCTCCGAACTGGAGACCGCCTACGAGACCTTGGCAGTCCTGCTGAAGCTAAGGTCCGTCTTGCCGCTTACTACTTGAAGGGTACGGCACAGAGTTGGTGGAAGTTGGTGAAGGAGACAGGATGGCTGATCCTGAATTTGGTTGGAGGGAGTACACGGCTCTGCTGCGAGCCAAGTACTACCCGTACACGTGCAGGAGGCCAAGCGCCTCGAGCTGGATAGTCTGAGGCAGGGGGATAAGATGTCGGTTGATGACTACTACACCGCATTCACCGGCCTTATCCACCTGTTACCAGACCTTGGGTATTCGAACCGAGTGTTGGTGAACCGGTTCTACAATGGACTAAGCCACCGTCTCCGCTATGGGATGGGGCCAGCTGAGTATACTACCTTGCAGGTAATTGGAGTACTTTGTTGTGAATCAATCTATACCTTGAGTGAATGTTAATGTGAGTCGGTAAGTTTTTTTTCGGGGCATGACTGACATCCTAAATTCAGGAGTGCTATCATGCCGCTGCTAAGGTTGAAATTACCGTCCGACTGAGGGACGAGGAGAATGCGCACAAGCGCAAGGCCACCAACGAGGGCCAGAGTCAGCAAGGGTATGGGGGAGGAAAGAAAAAAAACCCTACCCTCAGCCCCAGAAGGGTCAGTACCAGGGTGACAAGGGCCAAGCCCAGACCACCACAGCTGATGAGCCACTGAAGCTCACGTACGCGTATGCGGCGAAGCCTCTACGCTCCTACCCGCCTAAGGGTAATTACTTAACCATGTGTATCTAGTTGAGGTGTATGTTAATAAGATGGGAAGTGAGTATTGATTGTGTGTTGTTATAGCAGCTAGCGCGGGTTCTGGACCGGAGCGCCACTTTTACTGTAAGTGGTGCAATGGAGACCACCCCGGCAAAGACTGCAAGGGGAATGATGTGAGGTGTCGTCACTGCCAGAAGATGGGGCACCGTGAGTTTGAGTGTTGGACGAACCCCAACAGCAGGAACTATAAGCCAAAGGGGCAGTGGAAGGGTAATACTACCACGACCACTGAAGGCCCGAAGGCGATTACTCAGCAGACTTCTGACAAGAAGTACACTGAATCCCAGAAGGGGAAGGCTACGGGGTCCGGCAAGGCCGCCCTGAATGTGGTGGACCGGTCAGAGGCACCAGGATCCTCTTCAAGACCAGGTACCCCTAAACTGTTAAATGAAAAAGTGATTGCTTACCGCATTTCATGCATGAGTGTTAGCAAGTCTAAGGGTATAAACATATAAGTAAAGAGTTAGAATATAATGTGGAAAACACCTAAAGTTAGGCAATTTGAAACTTAGGAACCTTCAATATCTGTTATCCAATCCCGCCCACACCAAACCCTGAAGAGACCACCATCAGCTCACCGAATTCCCACTGGAGCAATGTCAGGTTATCCAACCAGGTATGATACTCTTAAAGCTGATACCTGACACCCACCGGAAGCACAAATCCATCATCATGCAGGCTTGATCCGACGAATTGGAGCAGCACCAGAGTTTCTACAACCACCCCGAATACCCCGAGCGGTTCGAAGATGAAGCGAAGATGAGTGCATGGGTAAGGACTGGAAATCCCTACAACCAAGTCATATCAGGATGTGCGACTTAAGACGGAGCAACTGTACCAGATACCTGAGGAGTTCCTTGCGGTTGTTACCACACCGTGGGGATTGCTCAGCAACTTGAATCGGAAACCGATTCCGAACGTGGAAGCAGACTTATGCATTGTGAACTTCTACCAGAAAGGTGGACGGTTAGGGTTACACCAAGATAAGGACGAGTCACCCGAGTCTCTAAGTAAGGGAGTACCCGTGTGTCTTGGTCCATTGGTGATACCGCTGTGTTTATGTACGGCGAGCAGAAGCGTGGTGATCTCGCAAGGAAGCTAGTGTTGAAATCAGGTGATGTATTAATCATGGGAGGACAATCAAGGATGTTATACCACGGTATCAAGAAGATCAAATTGAATACCGCACCATCGACAGTGGTAAATGCCACACATCTGAAACCCGGACGTTTGAATTTGACTTTCAGGCAGTTTTGAGCCTTGTGTAATCATGTAATGTATTAAGCCAGTGGTTTGACAAAGGAGCTATATTTAGCCATGTCTACAATGTAACCAACTTATGGTGTAAAGACTGTGTTAATGAATAAAGGAATGTTGTTTTGGAGTGTATCAACGTGTTGTTACTACCGTATACTTATGAGTTTGCCAATGAATTAGGCTGTGCACTCGGAACGGGAGGTATACTGAGTGTCTGCAATAAGGCAGAAGTCGGCAAGAGCGGCACAATCCTCACCGGTACCTTTCCAGTGAATGGCGTGGACGCATCGATCCTGTTCGACTCTGGAGCCTCACACACATTTATTTCGCTAGCATTTGCGAAGAGACTGGGGTTAGACGGTGAAGAGATGCCAGACTTCGTGGTTACTCTCCCGTCGAAAGAGCGGATCAGGTGTACCCGCTACTACCGAGATGTTGTTGTTCGAATTATGGATGAGGAGTTTCCGATCGACTTGATAGAGTTCGACGGACTAGGTTTTGATGTGATTGTCGGGATGAACTGGTTGGAGCGGTACAAGGGTAGAATCCTATGTGCCGAGCATCGACTGCTTCTTAGGAGTCCATCTGGGGTTACTATATCATACCGCCAGAGGCCCAGGGAGCCTTCGACACAGATCATCACCGCCATGGCCATGTATCGAGAGTTGCGACGAGGAAATGATGTATACCTCTGCTATGTCCAGGACATAGAGAGAGACCCTGAGTTTAGCCCAGATGTGCCGGTAGTGTTGGAGTTTCCTGACGTATTTCCTAAGGAACTGCCGGGCATGCCGCCAGCACGAGAGGTTGAGTTTGAGATTGATCTAGTTCCGGGCACCGGACCCATTGTGAAGGCACCTTACCGTATGGCTCCAGCAGAGATGACAGAGCTCAAGGAGCAGCTGAGAGGCCTACTCGACAAGGGCTTTATCCGCCCTAGTGTTTCACCATGGGGAGCGCCGGTCCTCTTCGTGAAGAAGAAGGACGGTAGCCTCCGCCTATGTATTGATTATCGGGAGCTGAATGCTGTTACGGTGAAGAACCGTTACCCTTTACCACGCATCGACGATCTATTTGATCAGCTGAGGGGAGCATCAGTATTCTCCAAGATAGACCTACGTTCCGGATACCACCAGATTGCCATCCGTGACAGTGATATCGAAAAGACAGCATTCAGAACTAGGTATGGGCATTATGAGTTCACAGTTATGCCGTTTGGCTTGTCAAATGCACCAGCAAAGTTCATGGACTTAATGAACCGCTTGTTCCAAGATCAGTTGGACAAATCAGTGGTAGTCTTCATCGATGACATACTTGTGTATTCGAAATCGAGAGGTGAGCATGAAAGCCACCTGAGAGATGTATTGCAGACATTGAGAAAGAATCAGCTGTATGCTAAATTTTCTAAGTGTGAATTTTGGTTGAACCAAGTATCATTCCTTGGACATGTGATTTCTGAGGCCGGGATCGCTATCCGGCAAAGATAGATGCAGTGCGCACCTGGCCTAGGCCGAAGACAGTTACCGACATCAGGAGCTTCCTCGGTCTGGCAGGTTATTATAGGAGGTTTGTGAAGGACTTCTCCAGTGTCTCGAAGCCGATGACTTCCTTGATGAAAAAGGATGCACCATTCGAGTGGACAGTCGACTGTGAGAGCTTTCACGAGTCTCAAGGATGCTCTGACATCTGCACCGGTTCTGACATTACCAGACGGTCCAGATGGTTTTGAGGTCTATTGCGACGCATCAGGTAGGGGTATGGGTTGTGTTTGATGCAACACGGGAAGGTCGTGGCTTACGCCTCCCGACAGCTGAAGAAGCATGAGGAGAACTACCCTACCCACGATTTAGAATTGGGGGCCATTGTCTTCGCACTGAAGATATGGCGACATCATTTGTATGGGGTAAGCGTGACAATCTATTCCGACCACAAGAGTTTGAAATACTTGTTCACTCATAAAGAGTTGAACATGAGGCAGAGAAGGTGGGTTGAATTCTTAAATGATTATGACATCAATTTACAGTACAAGGAGGGTAAGGCAAACGTGGTAGCTGACGCATTGAGTCGCCGAGCACACTCTCTCCATTCGCTAGTCTCTCATACTGGCTTGGTTGAAGAGGTGCGGAGTGCTCAGATGACGGATCAGTATATGGTGGAGATTAGACAGAAGCTTATTGATGGCACATTCGAGGGTCAGAAGTACGACTTCAGACTCCACGATGATGACCTGATTAGGCTTAATGGCCAGTTGTGTATACCGAGGAGTAGCGCTGAGCTGAAGGAGCGCATACTGAGTGAATCCCATTGTTCTACGACATCGATTCACCCCGGAGCTTCAAAGATGTATAAAGGTATGAAAAGATATTTTTGGTGGACTAGAATGAAAAAGGATGTGAATGACTATGTGTTGAGGTGTCTCACTTGTTAGAAGGTCAAGTTTGAGGACCGACGGCCTGGTGGTATGGTGCAGCCAATGCCAGTGCCGAGTGGAAGTTCCATGACATATCCATGGACTTCGTGGTAGGGCTTCCGCCTACAAGGGGAGGTCTGAATATGATTTGGGTTGTGGTAGACCGACTGACCAAGGTGGCTCGATTCATACCGATGAAGGACACCTGGAAAGTGGCTAAGCTTGCAGAGCTCTTCGACAAAGAGATTGTAAGACATCATGGGGTTCCAAAAACGATTGTATCTGAGAGAGATACCAGATTCTTATCCAGATATTGGAAGTCCACACGAGAGGCATTAGGTACTGAACTGAAATTGAGCACAGCGTTTCACCCACAGACAGATGGTCAGAGTGAGCGCACCATCCAGACACTTGAGGATATGCTACGTGCATGTGCACTTGACTTTCAGACCAGCTGGATTGATAAGTTACATCTGATCGAGTTTAGTTACAACAACAGTTACCATGCTTCGATCAAGATGTCTCCCTTCCAGGCATTGTACGGTAGACCATGCCGCACGCCTTTATGCTGGATGAGTCGAGTGAGACGGTCATTATAGGACCAGAGTATCTGGAACAGGTTCAGGCAGAAGTTCGCCAGATCCGGGCTAACATGAAAGCAGCTCAGGATAGACAGAAGTCGTACGCTGATGTGCGCAGACGTGACCTGGAGTTCGCCGTAGGCGATCAGGTATTTCTTAGGGTATCCCCCATGAAGGGAGTGTTTCGTTTTGGCCAGAAGGGCAAGTTGAGCCCGAAGTATGTGGGTCCTTATGTTGTGACGGAGCGGATCGGCCCGGTAGCTTATAGACTTGATCTACCCGCCGAACTGGGCAAGGTACATGATGTATTTCATGTGTCCCAGTTGAAGAAGTATATGTCTCATCCGTCTCATGTGCTTCAGCCGGAAAGGCTAACCTTAGAGCCAACCATGCGATCAGTGGAGACTCCGGTACGGATTCTGGAAACTAAGACTCGAGACACTCGCCATAAGTCCGTGAGACTGGTGAAGGTCCTCTGGTCTAACCAGGACGTTGAGGAGGCCACTTGGGAGCTGGAAGAAAAGATGAAGGCGAAGCACCCGTCATTGTTTGCTTCTTAGTGTTTATATGTATAGGGTACGGGGCGTACCCCTTTTAAGGGGGGTAGAGCCGTTTCGGTTATGGTTATGTACGACATGTATATGTATACATTGTCTATGTTATGTTACAGACCGTTGTGTCTGAATGGTATTATGTGGTTTGGACCTTGAGTCCGTTGTGGTGTGAGAATGATGGTAGTGTTGGAAATGATGTTTTAGAAGTATTGTTTTTATAAGTGTTCCCCGTGTTCTAATAGTAAGATATGTGGGAAGTATGAACTTTGGGGACAAAGTTCTTTTAAGGGGGGTAGATTGAAATAACCCAAACCTTGGTATGTTGGTTAAACATTAAAACATGATTTATTAAGACTAAAAAGAGTCTTAGAAACATTGGTAAACAGATTTAAACTAAAGAAAACACAAAATGTGCTTTAAAGTCAATAAGAGCTAAAATGTGCTCTAAGCTTGGGATAAGCTTGGTTAAGACCTAATGAGCTTACCAAGACCTCATTTATACACTAATGAACTTATTAAACCAATTACCAAAGAAAACCAAGCTTGAAAACAAGTTAAAACATAAAATGTGCTTTAAGAAGTCTTAAAGCACATTTTTGAAAAATTGTCGTGTAAATGAGTTTTGAGTGGCTAAATGTCCATCATTACTCTTAAATATATATGTGTACTATATAGTATCACATTTGGGTGGCTATATTAATGGGAAATCAAAAATTTCACTTCTAAGTGCCTTGTTTTGGTGAATAGTGCTTTTATAAGCTAGTTTATAACATATGTTGTATTAAGTAATTAAATTGACAAACAAAGACTAAAATACCCTCATTATAATATAGGGGGCCGGTTTTCTAAGTGTGGTGACTCACCACTCTCTAGTTGATATAATAAGTAAGTAAAGAAAACTAATTAAACTTACTTTTTACTTTATTACTACAAATATCTCTTAAAAGCAAATTCTATCTCATTCTCTCTTTTCCTTCCTTCATTTCCCACGGTCACAATCTTCTTCTTCCTTCCTTCTTGCTGCTCTCTCTCGGTAATACTACTACCACCATAGAAACTCCACCTTTGACCTCTTGCTAAATCAAGCTCACTTGTCCAAATCAAATTCTAAGACCACCAATCTCTTCCTCTCATCAAGCTCTTCATTCCTATCTTCTTAAAACTCCAAGAGCCCCATTTCGGTGCCAAGGTGTTCCACCATTGAAGGAGCTTGAGCTTGTATTTTGACATATTGTTGATCTCCTTTGCTTCTAGGTAAGGAATCTCAAAGAAAAATCATGTTTCCTCCATGTTTTTACCTTGACCGAAAATACACATTGATATAGCTCTTTGTGTGACTTTTTTCTAGCTTCATTTCAACTCTTCATGGACTAGGTGGAGTCCTCTCTTGTTATATATTCAAACTCTCCTCAAAGATCAAGGTAAAACAACTACATTAATGTTTTTGAAACAATGTAAAATTAGGGTTTACAATGAGATGAAGCTCAAAGCTTGAATACTCATTATGGTGTTTGTATATTGTTTAGAGTTTGACAAGGAATCAAAATACCATACGGTTTTGTAAGGAAACAAGAAGGAAGTGTTTTGGAAAAGAGGTAAATCTACTAACCTAATGTTGTTTAATGCCTTAGGAGAAATGAGCTTATAAATGCTTATTAAAACTACCTAAAGAGCAAATGGTGAATGACTTAGTAAAGTGTTCTCAAGGAGACTAGTAAAATAACATATGCCTTGTTGTATGTAATCGCAGGTTAAAGGCAAATATATTGTGGAAATTCAGTGTTTAAGGGTTATGCATTTTAAGGGCCTAAGAGCCATGCATTTTAAGGGCCTAAGTGCCATGCAATTTAAATTATGCACTATATTGTAATGTAGTGTGAATTTGGTGAAGTTGTGTATGAGAGTGTTCTTGGTGATTCTAGATGTTCTTGTGTGTTTAATGGAGAAAACAAAGTGTTTAGGCTTAGTAATGTTCTAGGGGAATCCATGTCAAAATTTAGGTAAGAAGCAAGAAATTATAAGTGTTTATATAAGGTTTGGTGAGTTAGAGGTGTTAGGAAATGACTAGGTGTGTTACTAGAGAAGATATAATGTCTTAAGTGTTCTAGGGTGTGACAAGGACTTAGGCATGAACTTGAGGTTTAGTAAGTACCAAAGTCACTTTGGGACTTAGATTGAGACTTAGGCAAACTTTGGTAAAATAAGGAGAAAGTGCAAGCTTAGGAAAAGAGATTTCAATGATGACATAAAGAGTTTTAGTTTGTAAGAAATGATGTTTAAGTAATAATGTTGTGTAGAAGATATGTCTTGGTATAATGACTAGGATAGACAAGGAATAGCACTTAGAAACTTAAGGAGAGGATACTATAAGGGTTGGAGGCCTTGGGGAAATTTGGTTAAGTGTTTAAAGGCTTAGAAATTGGAGTATAATGCCTTGTCCGAACTTCCGTTCGGATGTGGAAGTTCGGACAGGCCCTGTTGGGTAAAGAAATTCTCACTCGCGAACAGTGTCCGAACTTGGGAAGTCCGGACACATGTTCGGACGTACCCACCCATCCTTAGGATTATCCTCGAACTGTGTCCGAACTTGGGAAGTCCGGACACATGTTCGGACGCACGGATTTCTGTCTAAATTTTTCTCGGCTCACGTCCGAACTTCCGAAGTCCGGACATAAGTTCGGACGTGTGTCTGTTTTCTGTCTAAAATCACGGCTTGCGTCCGAACTTGGAAGCTCGGACACAAGTTCGGACAGGCCACTGTATGGACCAAAAATTATTGTTTTAAGATGGGAATTGTTACCTAAAAATAGTAGTTGGTTAGTAATGATATAATAAGGTTATATAAGACATGTTAGGTGGGTTTTAAAGGCAATTAAAGGATGAAAAGTTGTAACAAGTGTAAAATAAAAATAAACTAGTAATGTTGAGTAGATAATGTTAATAATGGACTAGTGCGTTAATTAACCGACGTTACTAATGTGTTTAGGATTCTCTCAAGGTGGAAACGAAACGAGGCAAGGACCAAGGTATGGTTTTCTTGCAGTCTGTTGTCTACCGGTTTACACCGGCCTGGATGTTGTTTGTTTTTCTGTGTGTTACGACCTTATAAGATTAAAGCATGAAAAGAGTTTACAGATGTTATGCATTATGATGATGTAGTGTTGTGACTCCTTTCCCTTGGTTGTCTAACAAGACCTATATATTTGCTTGTATGTGACTTAACAAAACATTGTGTGATCACTAACAAGTGCTAATCGGGGGAGTGAGGAGTCCGGTTGTTCCGGCCACGCGTGTGATGGACGGGAGTCGATATCATATCCGGTTCGGCTCTCTTGGTGTATGTATAGGTGGTATTCCAATTTGGTTTGTACCTTCCCTTAGCTTATCCAAAGCTAGTTACTGACTCACGTCGGGCCATAGGGGCATACGTATGTTATTTCGGTGTGCTTGGGATTACTATATCCGACACACCTTGGGTATAAGTTAACCGTTCTAGATAACTGGACGGTAACGAGGTTGGTAACGAGCTTAACATGGGATTGGTAAAAATCTCTAGGCTCACATGGTATACTAACTATGGTGGAAGGTTCCTTGTGAGGACCGATTTTATGGTGTTATGTATTGATATGATGCTATGCAATTTCCCTTGCTATGCTATGGTGTATATATATATATGTTGGATGTTCTAAAATGAATGCCATGTTATTATGACAATTGGTTGCGCGTATCCCGGTAGCCGATGGGCTGCGCGTTAGCCATACCAGCAAAGGTTGCTGACCCCCTCGGGGGCTCCATATTTTATTGCAGGATGAGGATCGAGGAAGCAGAGTGGCTCTAGATCCTAGGTCGTTGATGTACTTTTGGATATGTTGGTTGTTGAGCCCGGGATGCGCCTGTGCTCCCGAGGCATTACATTTTGGTACCGTTGTTAAACAGTGGTGGATGATTATGGTTTGTAGGTGTGTTGTAAATTAAATACTCGGTATGGTTGGTTATGTTTATATATGGATGTTAGATTCTATGCTCGGGAGTCTGATCATCAGACCGATACACTTGTATTTATTCTGCCTAGTTAACCACGTGGGAGGTTAACGGCGTTGTAACACCAAAGCATTTAGTTATTGTTTGGTTGGTTATTTCCGCTGCGATTTCGGTAGTTGTTAGAAGCGTTGTAGGGGTGTTACAGTTGACCTCCTTAATATTTCCTTGACCATTAATTCCTTATCATTACGGTTTTAACCCAAACTTTCTAGAAATCACCATTTAACCCCAAAACTTTATATAATCTTATAAACTTTATTTTAAATCCTTTTTAACTCTAATTTTCAGCCTTATTTTTATAAAGCCCCCCAAATTTAATTTAATTACATCTAAGACCCCATTTCTTTTCGGTAATAATTGTATATCACCTAAACTTAAATAAAAGATTGTAAATGCATAAATAAAATGGCCTAAAGTACATGGCCTTATTACAAACATTTGCTCACAAAATAAATTACACATAAATGTCCCAAAAATACTTATAAATCTCGGCCTCACCATATATTCTGCATTTAATTATCGAACTTCCACATAATGTCTGAAATTTGACAATTATGATTGTTTAATTAGTTATAAAATTTATTAAACCATTCCTTAATCATTTTAAGGTCAAGCATGACCTTATAATACTTCTTCACTCACGGAAATTAATGTTCATAAGCTTAAACTTGTATTAATGTATCAAATTAAGGTTTTAAGTAATTTATACCTTGATTTAGCAAGGTTAAGACCTTGTTTGGTCTCACCACCTTAAGGAGAATTTCTCCACAGCTTGATCTACTTGTCTTCATGTAGAAAACAAGACATGATTAAACTCCACACATGAGCTAACAATGAGAAGTAATTTAAGTCATGAAAATCATGAATTTTTACCTTAGATCTTCAAGCTTGTTGTAGATCTATCTCGGCCCTATTTTTCCAGCAAAGAAAGAGTATCAAAACACTCTTAAAAACAAGGTATAAAACCGTGGGTAGTTAGCTTGGATGATGGCTAAGATTTACCTTGTTTAAGATGCCAACAATGGTGTTTTTGGCTTGGATCTAGCTACTCCTTGTAGATCTTGGTATACCAACTGAATCCACAAGAAAAGGAGAAGAAAAAAAGGCTAGGGAACCAAGGTTTACAACCGAAATTCATAAGGTAGAAGAGATATGTGCTTAGAGCACATTCTTACCTTTAATGGTCAAGACTTGAACTTTACTCCTTAGATCTGGTTATGGCCGAAAATAACTCTTCCTTTAACCTCCAAAACACTCTACATAAATGTGTAGAAAAGGTTGGAGTCTAGATCAATGGAAAAAGGAAGGAAAGATGAAGAAAATGGGCATTTTTATGCCTTATAAGCTTACCTAGAGCATGAGCTCTCTCCAATGGAGCTTGGACACTTACCTACGGTCAAGGAGGAGCCAAAGAGAGCTCAAGGCAAGGAGCAATCTCGGCTGGAGTGGAGTAATGAAGGAGAATGACCTAAATTGTCCTTAAAGTCATTTTTTGCATATTTTATGTCATTATTGTTTTGATGACTCACCAATGACTGATTGGTGTTGATTATTGGAGCTTAATCAGTGGAGACAACAGCATGAGGCAGCCGGCCATGATGGAGAAAGATGGGTGAATAATTGGTACCAAATTAATTCAAAAATGAAGTAATAATGTTACTTTAATCAATAAGTGTAAGGTGAGTCACCATGCCTTGTCTTGTACTGCTTGGAGCCACCGAATAATGAGGGGAAATGAGGCTCCAAATCGGCAGCCTTCTCACATGGGTAAGCAAGTTGTAGACAACCTATTAGTTTTATATGTTAAAGTTTACTTTTTCTTATTTTATGTAAAAGTAATGGGATATATTTAATTGTCACATGGGTATTGTCACATGGTCTGTTAGCAGCCTTAATAATCTGATTTTATAAGGTCCAATTCGTGGTCAATGGTCAACATTGACCAACTTAGTCAATGTTGACCCAAACGGGCCCCACTTTAGGGTTTTATTAATATTTTAATATTAAATTTGTAAAAATTTGTAAATTTCTGGAATTAAATTCCTAATATGATATAATATGATATATTATCATATTTAAAGGTAATTATAACCTTTTAGCCCATTTAAAACCAATTTAGAAGGCAATTACACAAAAACGTGCTTTAAGGAGTTTTAGTGCACATTTTGTGTTGAAGGTGTTTCTGAGCTTGGTTTTCTTTGAAAACGGTTTTTTGTGTTCCTTACATGATATTTGATCATGGTATCCAATTTTATATCATTTAGAGATCATTAGACCTTTAAGGTTTCTTAGAGCACATTTTTGCCCTTTTTTACCTTGAAGCATGTAAATGCTTGTTCTTTGTGTTGGCTGTTGTCCAACAATTGTAATATCTTTAGTAATGTGTTAATATTCTTAGAACAAATTTTTAGGTCCTAAGTAGTTCATTTGGGTATTTATTTACCCTAAACAGTCAAAGGGTGCAACATCTTGTTTTGTGTAGACCACTGTAGTTCTCAATTGACTTTTAAGGCATGTTTAGGCCTTAATTAATGTGATTAGATATTTAATCCATATTTAATAAGTTTGGGGTATTTCAGGTTGTCTTCTATGTGAATGGAGAAGGGAGAGAGCAAGAGAAATCGGTGGTGAGAGAAGAGAATGAAGAGGTGAGGAGAGAGGTAAGTAAAGGTGGGATATTTATGTTAAAAGCAAATAGTAACTCTTACTTTATCTCTTATTTCTTTTCTTATTTGATCATGTGGTGAATCATCACCTTAAAAACCGTCCACCTCCTTTAATTAAGCTAGTCATGGTCTTGTTTGACCAACTAACTAAACTTAATTGACTAAAGACTAAACTAGGCACTATTAAATTACTATTCACAAACTAGTGCACATAATTGTGAAATTTTTGATTTCCCATTGATTTAGACTTCCTAATGTGATACTAATTAGTACACAAGTTAATTAAGGAGTAATCATGGACATTTAGCCACTCAAAACCCCTTTCCAAGACAATTTTTCAAAAATGTGCTTTAAGAGTCCTTAAAGCACAATTTGTGTTTCAACTTGCTTTTGAGCTTGGGTTTCTTTTGTAATTAGTTTAATATGACCATTAGGATGTTACTAAGGTCTAAGAACAATATTGGGGTGCTAACCCAAGTTACTCCAAGCTTAGAGCACATTTTAGCTTAAATTGCTCTTATGGTGTTTCCTAGTGTTTTCTTTGGTTTAAATTGTTCCCCAAAGTTTCTAAGGCATTATTTGGTCTTCTTATACCTTAGTTTATCATCTAAACACTATATCTAGGTTTGTGGTATTTCAATCTACCCCCCTTAAAAGAACTTTGTCCTCAAAGTTCATATATATGCTTAATCGTTCACGGTACTCAATTCCCTTAATCTTAACACCACATCTTATATTCACATTCACACACATCTCAAGACAAAAAGGTGTTCCACAAATACAATACATAAGTATCATACATATCTCAAACTTACCACCAAAGTGTAATAATTTACACAACCATATCTTACACACACCAAACAAACGACAAACATGTTCGTTTCCTAACTCAAAAGCGAGGAAGCTCTACCCCCCTTAAAAAGGGGTATGCCCCGTACCCTATACAGACGATCTAGTCAGTAAACAACAAAGGGTACTTCGATCTCATCTTATCCTCTAATTCCCACGTGGCCTCTTCGACATCCTGGTTAGACCAGAGAACCTTCACCAGTTGCACTGACTTATGGCGAGTGTCCCTAGTCTTACTATCCAAGATTCTCTGAGGAGTCTCCACGGATCTCATATTCGGTTCTAGAGTCAACCTCTCAGGTTCTAACACATGGGAGGGGTGGTGCATGTATTTCTTTAGCTGTGAAACGTGAAAAACATCATGCACTTTACCCAGCTCAGCAGGTAAATTCAACCTGTAAGCAACCGGGCCCACCCGCTCCGTAATCTCATAAGGACCAACAAATTTAGGGCTCAGCTTGCCCTTCTGCCCAAATCTAAACATACCCTTCATCGGTGATACCCGCAGAAATACCCGGTCGCCCACTGCGAACTCCAGGTCACGTCGTCGAACATCAGCATACGACTTCTGCCTATCTTGAGCAGCTTTCATGTTCTCTCTGATTTGCTGAACTTTAGCCTTAACTTGTTCTAAATATTCTGGTCCTATAATGACCGTCTCACTCGACTCATCCCAGCAGAGCGGTGTACGACAAGGTCTACCGTACAACGCTTGAAAAGGTGCCATCTTGATCGAAGCGTGATAGCTGTTGTTGTATGAAAACTTGATCAGATGTAATTTGTCAATCCAACTACCCTGGAAGTCTAAGGCACATGTCCTCGAGTGTCTGAATCGTACGCTCATTCGGACCATCTGTCTGAGGATGGAACGCGGTACTCAGCTTCAGTTCTGTACCCAACGCTTCTCTAGTAGCTCTCCAGTACCTCGAAAGGAATCTGGTATCTCTATCCGACATTATGGTCTTTGGTATCCCGTGATGTCTCATGATTTCTTTCTCAAACAACTCAGCTATTTTGGTCACCTTCCAAGTATCCTTCATCGGTATGAATCGGGCTACTTTGGTAAGGCGATCCACCACCACCCATATCATGTTGAGACCTCCCCTAGCAGGTGGGAGTCCAACTACAAAGTCCATGGAGATATCATGGAACTTCCACTCCGGAACTGGCATCGACTATACCATTCCGCCCGGTCGTCGGTGCTCGAATTTTACCTTCTGGCATGTGAGACACCTCAAGACGAACTCAGTAACATCTGTCTTCATTCCCGACCACCAGGAGTATCTCTTCATGTCTTTATACATCTTAGAGGCTCCCGGATGGATGGAAACTGAAGAACAATGTGATTCTCTAAGTATACGGTCTTTCAGATCCGTGTTGCCCCGTGGTATGCATAACCGGCCCTTAAGTCTGATCAGATCATCGTCGTGAAGTCTGAAGTCATATTTTTGACTCTCAAAGGTAGCATCTGTCAGCTTCTGTCTGACCTCTCTCATATACTCATCTGCCTTCTGAGCCTCTCGCACCTCATCAACCAAGCTGGAGAAAGAGACTAGCGAATAGAGTGAGTGTGCTCGACGGCTCAGGCCGTCTGCTACAACATTGGCCTTCCCTTCTTTGTATTGGA
Source organism: Limonium bicolor (assembly GCA_023374045.1). Taxonomy (NCBI): domain Eukaryota; kingdom Viridiplantae; phylum Streptophyta; class Magnoliopsida; order Caryophyllales; family Plumbaginaceae; genus Limonium; species Limonium bicolor. The sequence goes on along the minus strand of CM041782.1, from coordinate 262,883,887 downwards.
GGTCAATGTCATAGTCTTTCAGAAATTCTAACCATCTCCTCTGTTTGAGATTTAACTCCTTCTGAGTGAATATATATTTCAAGCTCTTGTGATCGGTGTAGATCGTCACACTAACCCTGTATAAGTAGTGGCGCCATATCTTCAAAGCGAAGACTACAGCTCCCAGCTCTAAATCATGTGTGGGGTAGTTCACCTCATGTTTCTTCAACTGGCATGAGGCATATGCCACCACCTTGCCATGTTGCATGAGCACGTAACCCATCCCTCTGCCGGATGCATCACAGTAAACCTCAAAGCCCTCCGTACCGTCTGGAATAGTCAGAACCGGTGCAGTGGTCAATGAGTCCTTCAAACTCTGAAACGAACTCTCACAATCAGCCGTCCACACAAATGGTGCATCTTTGTTCATCAGACAGGTCATCGGTTTCGCGACCTTGCTGAAATCCTTAACAAACCTCCTGTAGTAACCTGCCAAACCGAGAAAGCTCCGGAGGTCGGTAACAGTCTTCGGTCTTGGCCAAGTACGTACGACATCAATCTTTGCTGGATCCACCGAGATCCCAGCATCCGAGATGACATGACCTAGGAAAGAGACCTGGTCAAGCCAAAACTCACATTTGGAGAACTTAGCATATAGCTGGTTCTCCCTCAGTATCTCTAATACCCTCCTCAAATGTTTCTCATGTTCAACCTTCGATTTCGAATATATCAATATGTCGTCGATGAATACCACAACTGACTTGTCCAGCTGCTCCCGGAACAAGCGGTTCATCAGATCCATAAATTTCACCGGTGTGTTCGACAAACCGAACGGCATCACTGTAAACTCATAGTGGCCGTACCGTGTCCGGAATGTCGTCTTCTCAATATCTCCCTCCTTAATGGCTATCTGATGGTACCCCGATCTGAGATCAATCTTGGAAAACACGGATGCCCCCTTCAACTGATTGAACAGATCGTCAATGCGGGGTAGTGGATACTTATTCTTCACAGTCACTGCATTCAACTCTCTGTAGTCGATGTAGAGGCGGAGACTACCATCCTTCTTCTTCACGAAGAGAACTGGCGCTCCCCATGGTGATACACTTGGTCTGATAAATCCTTTATCTAACAAGTCTTTCAACTGGTCCTTTAACTCATTCATTTCTGCCGGAGCCATACGGTATGGTGCCTTGGCTATCGGTCCGGTACCAGGTAGCAGCTCGATGGTGAACTCTACCTCCCGAGTGGGTGGCATGCCGGGCAGTTCCCGTGGAAAGAGGTCGGGGAACTCCGACACTACCGGTAAGTCGGGGTCAAACTCGGGGTCTCTCTCTATGTCCTGGACATAGCAGAGGTACACTTCTTCCTTTCTTCTCAATTCTTTGTACATTGCCATGGCGGTGATGATCTTAGTCGAAGGCTCTTTGGGCCTCTGGCGGTATGATATTGTTACCCCAGATGGACTCTTGAGCAGCAGTCGATGCTTGGCGCAGAGGATACGTCCCTTGTGCCGCTCCAACCAATTCATCCCGAAAATAACATCAAATCCCAACTCTTTGAACTCGATGAAACTAACTGGAAAATCTTCTCCCTTAATTCTAACAATGGCTCCTCGGTAGTAGCGAGTGCAACGAATCTTCTCCTTAGACGGGAGCGTAACCGTGAAGTCGGGTAGCTCGTCAGCGTCTAGCCCCAACCTTCTCGCAAAAGATGCCGAGATAAAGGTATGCAAGGCCCCTGAGTCGAAGAGAACCGATGCCTCAATCCCATTAATCGGAAAGGTGTCGGTGAGGATAGTACCGCTTGCGCCGGCCTGTCCCTCTGTAAGTATGCTTAATGCACCTTCCGTACCGAGTCCATAACCTAATTGTGTTCACAAGCCTTCATGAGTAATGATGGTATAACAAGAGTCGTAACAAATTATATGAACAACACTGTTATTTTATTAATAACCATCCTGTTTACAACATGTGCTTCTTTCTTACATCTTGTCCCTTATCTCATACTAAAACGTTACATGGCTAATACTGTCTAAAGGTTAGGTTTAACCGTCCTGGTTTCATATGCGTCGCATTAATCACTGCTGACGGTGCTGTGTTCAGCTTAATTCTCTTAACCCCATGGTATAACATCCTTGATTTTCCTGCCATAATTAATACATCCCCTGACTTAAGTATTAACTTATTAGCACAGTCCACATGCTTCTGCTCGCCGTACAAAAATTCAGCGTCATCTCCAATGGACCAAGACACTACGGGTATCCCCCTTTCGAGGGACTCCGTTGTCTCGTCCTTATCCTGGTGTAGTCCTAGTCGCCCATCTTTCTCATAGAAGTTTACAATACAGATGTCCGCTTGTATGTCTAGAATCGGGTCAGCTTCCAACTGCTGAGCGATCTCCACGACTTGTGTAATAACTGGATGGAACTCTTCGGGTATTCCCAGTGGTGAGACTCCATCTTGTATCCTCGTAGTTTGGTAGGTCTTGGCATACGGATTCCAATCCTTGCCTAAGCTCATCATCTTTAACTTCATTCTCGCTCCTCCTGGGTACTCCGGCGTATAAAAACCTCCCGGTCCCACTCTTAGTTGACTGCATCTCCTGATGATGGCTATCTGAGCCTCTGGTGTCAGGTATCCCCTTAATAAAATCATACCTGGGCGGATAACCTGACATTTTTCGGTTGGAAAGTCTCGGGTTTCGATGTCGGTGTACTCCGGGTTAGGGGTTGAAGGTATTGGATAACAAATGTTGAAGTTTCCTAAGGTGGTAACAGGTCATATCTTACTTAAGTTCTATTCTTATCTTATTCTCACTAAACTCAATTGTTTACCAAACATGCATGTTAATGCGGTAAGCAGGCAATTTTATCACTTAAAGATTTGCAGCGGTACCTGGCCTCGATGAAGGTTCAGGCTCATCGTCCCGGTCCACCATGTGTAGTGTGGGTCCCAACTTCTGGGCTACCCGTGGGTTCTTATCTGCAGCTTGCTGCACCCTTCTCTGGCCGTCAGATCCAGCTCCCTGATCGGTCTTGCCCTTGCCCTTCATCTCGGGCCTAAAGGCTCTGCTAGCGGGGTTCCGGAAGCACTCGTACGCTCGGTGCCCGTATACCCCACAATAGTTGCACTCCACCTTGTTCCCCTTACAATCAAGCCCGGGGTGGTCCTTGTGACACCACTAACAGATGTAGCGTCACTGGTAGCCACCACCGGCTCCCTTATCAGTCTCAGATCCTGATCATTCACAATATTAGTTCTCATATCTTAAACGGTTGCTAATTGTCTTTTAACTCACTCAATTTTAACTTCTTTACCCTTTGGCGCCCTCGAGCGCAGGGGCTTAGCTGCATATGCATATGTCAACTTCAGTGGCTCTTCTGGAGCCTTCTCTTTTTCATCCTTCCCTTTATGGTTCTGACTTTTCTGGGCTTGAGGCTGGTACTTCTGTTTCTTGTACCCACCTTGCCCTTGGTTCTCCGTGCTCTTACCGGCACTCTTTCTCTTAGCATTTTCCTCGTCCCTCAGCTGGACGGTTATCTCAACCTTAGCAGCGGCATGATAGCACTCCTGCTTTCCAAAGTATTAGTTCCTCTTATTTCTCAGAAACTAAATCTTATTCACTTAATTATATCTTACCCATTCTTATTACCTGCAAGGTAGTATAGCTCGTCGGCCCCATGCCGTAGCGGAGTCGATGGCTAAGCCCGCCATAGAAGCGGTCCACCAGTATCTGGTCTGAGTATCCAAGGCCTGGCAGAAGACGAAGCAAGGCGGTAAACTTTGAGTAATACTCGTCTACCGTCATCTTGTCTGTCTGCTTAAGCGCATCCAACTGTAAGCACTTCTTCGTCTGGACATGGGCGGGATAGTACTTTGCTCGTAGCAATGCTGTGTACTGGTCCCAGCCGAACTCTGGATTGGCCACATGCTCGGTCCTCACCAGCTTCCACCAATCGCCTGCTGCCCCCTTCAGGTAGAACGCAGCTAGACACACCTTGATCCCAGCAGGGACGTCAAGGGTCTCGAAGGCGGTCTCCAGCTTGGAGATGTACGCCTCAAGCTTGGCGGGATCAGTCTCCCCCTTGAAGTGTGCGGGTCGAAGGTCGGCTAGACTCTTCACCCAGTTTGGTTCTCGGTGTTGTGGCGGTGGAGGTGGTGCACCCATACCAGGCTGATAGCCCATGTGCCCTAAAGCGGCATCTACGATCTCTGCGATCGTCTGCCCTCCCGGTATCTCAGCCTCATCATCCCTACCACGGCCTAGGCCTCACCTTCCTGACATCTGAACAATCACAACTCACATTAGATTCGTATCCACCACTGTTTCGGTTAACGAATTTATAACGTCCGTAGACGGTAAAGACGATCCACACTTAATAGTGGTCATCTGACTCTACTCATACTAACTTCTCACACCCTTAACCTATTTCTTATATCTTAACTCATAACCTAACTCGGTGGTTACTCATGTCCGGTATTTCTTGATCAGTTACGCTTTGATACCACTTTTTGTAACACCCCGTCCAAAGCCAATCGTGGTTATCGCGAAACTTAACTCATAACCAAAACGTCGCAGTGGAAATAACAAACACCGGGACCTTGCCACGGTCTGATTGTTAGAATATACTGAACCTTACCGATTTACAACACTTATCCAAAAATATACAACCGTCCAAAATACCACCAACCAACCGAGTTTAAGTTTCTAAGTCATGAACATAAACTTACATCAGTTTAAATATAAACAGACGGGCACACATGCGCAACCCGTGCTCAAAAATAAATAACCCATCCTAAGTCTAACCGCTCCTACTCTCGTGGTATGACTTCATGGGCCGCTTACCTGCAAGTGTAAAAACAGCCCCCAAAGGGGGTCAGCACGAATGCTGGTACGCCCTCTCATGGCCCCCAAGCTAAATGGGCTACGACAACTAATTGTCGATAGCATGGAAATTGATTAGATACACAAACATAATGTGAAGTGCAATAAATCAACTAACCACAAATGAACATACGTAGTTCACACACAAATGAACGACTCAAGCGTTCCCTTAACAGGTGGGTTAGTAATAACCTCCTCTAGATCTGATTCCTCTTATCCTCAGTTCACCTTAACTTACCCCAGTCTTAACCTTATCTTAACCTCAGTATACAAGCCGTTCCTAGAATGGAAATGGTTGTAGCTTAAATCAAACTTAGGATTTAGGTGATCCTACCGCACCATCTTAATGCCACCTACCTTGGACGGGAGTCCAGTGTAGCTGAGCCGGCAACCGACCCTAGGCAACAAGTCCGAAGACAAGTCCTTAAGCGGAGGATGGATCTGATTCAGATGCCGACCCCCTTTCCTTAGCATGTATGACCGGAGTCAGTCCCGGGTTCCTCACTCCCCCCTTAAGTTTCAGTTAGTGATAATCTTACAAACCAAGTATCAGTTAAACCTTCTCGGGTATTAACCAATTGTTCACCAATGCAACACCTCATCTTAATCCAAATCGTACTAAACCTTGTTAGTAACTACCTCAAGCCTCATGTGTTAGTGTAAATCAACACACACACAATAAGTACAATAAAACCGGTTGCATGCTTTATTCTTGTTTAGACAGCACACATAAACAAATAGCACACAAGCCGAGGGACACCTTGTTAGCAACCAGGTCACAAGAAAGACTGTACCATTCACCGTCGATTGTCCCGTTGTTTAATTCTCCTCCGGGTTCCAAACTTTCAAGTCCTAAAATTCATCAAACTTAGATTATTAATTATCTACGCATTTCTTAACTTATTTAACTTACTTAACCCCCAATTAATACCTCTTAAGGTTATTCTTGATCTTGCATCTTAACCTTAAACATGTAAGTTTATACTTAACTTAATCCCCTAGGTCTTTAGGTTTCTATTCATCATTGCCCTCTTAATGGTGTACCATTAGTACCATTAGACATCCTTAAAATTTCTTTTTTTTGAAGTGTTAAGGGTCGACCAACCCACCGACCGACCCAATCCCTGGGTCGGTCCGTCCCAGTAATTTTTTTGGCTCGAACAATTCTCTTAGACCGACCCATGACCGACCCAACCTTATGGGTCGGTCCATCTCAGAAATTTTTCCGTGTTTTGAAAACCATCCGTCCGACCCAAAACTAAACCGACCGACCCAAACCCTCTAGGTCGGTCCATTCTAGAGACAAATTTCTACGTTGAATTTTTGCCTGAACGACCCAAAGCTAAGCCGACCGACCCAAAACCCTCTGGGTCGGTCCAGTCTAGAGACATTCTGGCTGGCTTATCATGGTCCGACCGACCTAGAACTGGGTCGGACCCTGGGTCGGTCCACTACAGATTTTTCTCTGAAATTGTTCTTTCAATTCCAAACTCTTCCATAAGTGTCCTAATAGGTCTAACACCATCTTGGCACATTAAACCCACCTCATTACATCCATCAAACTCATTAAAACACTTCGAAGGATCTTCTCAATCATTTATTCAATCCTTACCAAAAACTCTCAACACTTAGCACTTATTTTTCCTACTTTTCTAACACATAATCCACCTAGAACTTTCACTAACCAAATGCTCCCTCCTTAAGAACTTGACCACTCCATATACACTACTTTCCACCCTTATTGCATTTATCAAACTTCCTTAGATTCTAAACTCTAGTTCTCACCTAAACCATTTCAAAGTCTTACACCTTATTCCCATCAAACTTGCACAAGTCTTCTAACTTCTTTTATCAAGGTCTTGGTGCCTAAAATTCACCATTGTAACCCCTAGGTCCTCATAGACATACCTAAGTCATCCTAGTTCACTAGAACATATTAGACTCATTCCTTTTCAACCAAAACAACTCCTAAAATTCCTAGTACTTCCTTAGTCATAAAATCTCCTTAACACATCTTAAACACTTAGGTTCTTCACTAAATTTTGCCATGGGTTCTCTAGTATATTGCTACACCAAAACATTTAGTTTTCACCATCAAATAGCTATATACATTCAAACTCTCATCAAACCTCCTTAGCACACATCATACACCAAACTACACTACATCACAATATAGTGCATAAACTTAAATTGCTTGGCTCTTAGGCCCTTAAATGCACAAATCTTAAACACTGAATTTCCTCAATATATATAGCCTTTGACTTGAAAATACACACAACAAGGCTCCCATTGCAATATAAGTTCTCTTATAATTCACCTTGACATTCTTAAACTATCTCCTTTTCTCATTTGCTCCTTAGTCACAAGTTCACAAGTATAATCATTGTTTTCCTAGGTTTTATTACCCTTTCCTAATGTAAACTCTAAGCTAAGCTTATCACCTATTCAAACCCCATCCCTTAATGCATTAAAACACCTTAAGGTAAGACATTTACCTTGCACTTTTACAAGCTTCACAAACTTTCCTCCTTAGCCTTTTCCTTTGAACAATCTCGGTCACCACTTAAACTCTCCTTGCCAATGTTCTAACCAATATCCAATGACTCTAATGAGTTAGATAATACATTAACCTTAAGGAACAAACCCTAGGTTAAAAATGTGCTTTAAGGTATTAAATTGATTGTTTTACCTTGGAGTCTTAGAATAAGCTTGGATATGAAGCAAGAAGAACCTCCTCTATCCCTTGGAGAATAGAAAACAAGCTAGAACAAGACATAAACATGAAGCCCCATGAGTACAGATTTTCGGTTATGGAGAAAAATGGTGGGAACCTAGATTTTCTTACATATTCTTTACCTTAAGAGAATGGAGAAGCTAATGGAGTCTCGAAGCTTGAGTTTCCTCCTCTAATGGCGGTTTGGCTTGGCACCAACTCAAAGCTCTTGAAGTTTTGAAAAGATAGGAAGAAAGAGCTTGAGCTAACTAAGAAGAATATGTGTTTAGTTTCGATTTTGGAGCTAAGATGTGTGTTTGGCAAGCAAGTGAAGATGGAGCTAGCATGGGGTTGTCTTCTACGTGAATGGATAAGGGAGAGAGCAAGAGAAATCGGTGGTGAGAGAAGAGAATGAAGAGGTGAGGAGAGAGGTAAGTAAAGGTGGGATATTTATGTTAAAAGTAAATAGTAACTCTTACTTTATCTCTTATTTCTTTTCTTATTTGATCATGTGGTGAATCATCACCTTAAAACCCGGCCACCCCCTTTAATTAAGCTAGTCATGGTCTTGTTTGACCAACTAACTAAACTTAATTGACTAAAGACTAAACTAGGCACTATTTGATTACTATTCACAAACTAGTGCACATAATTGTGAAATTTTTGATTTCCCATTGATTTAGACTTCCTAATGTGATACTAATTAGTACACAAGTTAATTAAGGAGTAATCATGGACATTTAGCCACTCAAAATCCCTTTCCAAGACAATTTTTCAAAAATGTGCTTTAAGAGTCCTTAAAGCACAATTTGTGTTTCAACTTGCTTTTGAGCTTGGTTTTCTTTGGTAATTGATTTAATATGACCATTAGGATGTTACTAAGGTCTAAGAACAATATTGGGGTGCTAACCCAAGTTACTCCAAGCTTAGAGCACATTTTAGGTTAAATTGCTCTTATGGTGTTTCCTAGTGTTTTCTTTGGTTTAAATTGTTCCCCAATGTTTCTAAGGCATTATTGAAATACCCGGGAAATGCAGGTTAGGAATGATATAGTATATAGTATGATTAATGAGACTGAGGTTAGTATTAGGATGGCCCAGAGAATTAAACGACAACTACTCCCAAATTAATCCTTCTCCTTAAAAGTGTTTACAACTATTCGTAACGTTTTGGCCTTATTCGATTTTATATATATATTGCGGATGTCATACTATTTGGATATTACGTCATCCTCTTAACCTCGTTTAATTTATTTAAGCTATAAAATACTATTCTAGAATCTTCTTCCCAAGTTGTTAACTTTAGATATATGGAGTTCGAATTCAATTTGGCTTTCTCCTTGTGGTTATTTAATTTCAACAGTTCAAATCCCGTTTGACTACATAAAATAATATTTATTATCTCTCCTTATTTATTTATTTCCACTCAACAAATATATTATTAGCATTTTGATTCTTTCTTTTAACGTGATTGTCTTTCTTCCTGTTGAACTTTGAAACCATTTACAATATATACATCTATTTGTTTCTAAACTACTTCCTTCCAAGCAGATGTTTATTAATTAACTTCCTAATTATTTTATTTCCCATTCTCATCTTGTTACAACGGTTACCCACGTTCTTCTATTTTCAAGTGTGGATTCATTAATTTAATTATAAGTTCTACACCTATTGAATATTGGCAAAACTGATTTCTCTTCTAATATTTAATATCTTCTCTCTTTAAACCTAGACTTTTTATTACTAAATTTATGTTTTCTTCATTGTTTTACAATTAGTTCTCTATTTAAAACACCGATTCTCTCATCCATCTCCATCCTCAATACGCCGTTCTTGCACTCATACTCTTTTCAAACTCTTCACACTCTCCTTCCTCAATTCTTGGTGATTCCACGCCGGTTCCGTCGAGGTCTAATCAAATTCTCTGGTGCCAGTTAGTAAATTGTGGGGTAATGTATTCTAACTAGGGTTGTATAATTGTTGTACGTGTTGTTGGTTTCTTCTGATTGTTGTTTTGGTTACCTAGACGCCGATTACATCGACGAACGCTATTGATAGACTGGAGCAGTTGGGCTCTTGAGGGATTTTGAATTGTTCCAGGTAAATTCTATGCTCAATGATTGTTTTGACCGATGTTTTTAAAACAATTGGAAAAGGTTTCGTTGTGCTTTTATGAGTTCTCGGTTGTGTTTTGGAGCGACATTAGTGAAACTGTTGTTTTGGGGCCACAGCTGATTGAGGAGACTATGGAGCAGGTTCGAGTGATCCAGAGTCAGATGAAGGCAGCTCAGGACAGGCAGAAGTCCTATGCCGACCTCAAGCGCAGACCAGTTGAGTTCGAGGTAGGAGACAGAGTCTTTCTGAAGGTATCTCCTGTGAGAGGGGTAACCAGATTCGGGAAGAAAGGGAAGCTCAGTCCCAAATTCGTTGGGCCCTACGAGATCTTAGAGATGGTTGGAGAGGTGGCATACCGCCTGGCACTTCCTTGTGAGCTGGAGAACGTTCACAACGTCTTCCATGTATCCCAGCTGAAGCAGTACATCCCCAACCCTTCGCACGTGTTGCAACCAGAGGTCTTGGAGCTAGAGCAGGATCTCTCTTACGAGGAGTATCCTATCGGAGTCTTGGATACTAAGACAAGAGAGAACAGATCAAAGTCCACCCCAAGGTCAAGGTCTTATGGTCAAATCATGGGACGGAGGAGGCCACGTGGGAAGTGGAGGAGGAGATGAGGAAGAAGTACCCACAACTCTTCGATCAGGTAATCATTTCAGTCAGTACTTAGTTAGCAGTTTTCGCTGTAAGGATGAGTTTTAGCTTCGAGGGCGAAGCTTTCTTTTAAGGGGGATGAGATGAAATACCCGGGAAATGCAGGTTAGGAATGATATAGTATATAGTTTGATTAATAAGACTGAGGTTAGTATTAGATGGCCTAGAGAATTAAACGACAACTACTCCCAAATTAATCCTTCTCCTTAAAAGTGTTTACAACTATTCGTAACGTTTTGGCCTTATTCGATTTTAGATATATATTGCAGATGTCATACTATTTGGATATTACGTCATCCTCTTAACCTCGTTTTATTTATTTAAGCTATAAAATACTATTCTAGAATCTTCTTCCCAATTTGTTAACTTTAGATATATGGAGTTCGAATTCAATTTGGCTTTCTCCTTGTGGTTATTTAATTTCAAGAGTTCAAATCCCGTTTGACTACTTAAAATAATATTTATTATCTCTCCTTATTTATTCATTTCCCCTCAGCAAATATATTATTAGCATTTTGATTCTTTCTTTTAACATGATTGTCTTTCTTCCTGTTGAACTTTGAAACCATTTACAATATATACATCTATTTGTTTCTAAACTACTTCCTTCCAAGCAGATGTTTATTAATTAACTTCCTAATTATTTTATTTCCCATTCTCATCTTGTTACAACGGTTACCCACGTTCTTCTATTTTCAAGTGTGGATTCATTAATTTAATTATAAGTTCTACACCTATTGAATATTGGCAAAACTGATTTCTCTTCTAATATTTAATATCTTCTCTCCTTAAAACCTAGACTTTTAATTACTAAATTTATGTTTTCTTTATTGTTTTACAATTAGTTCTCTATTTAAAACACCGATTCTCTCATCCATCTTCATCCTCAATACGTCATTCTTGCACTCATACTCTTTTCAAACTCTTCACACTCTCCTTCCTCAATTCTTGGTGATTCCACGCCGGTTCCGTCGAGGTCTAATCAAATTCTCTGGTGCCAGTTAGTAAATTGTGGGGTAATGTATTCTAACTAGGGCTGTATAATTGTTGTACGCGTTGTTGGTTTCTTCTGATTGTTGTTTTGGTTACCTAGACGCCGATTACATCGACGAACGCTATCGATAGACTGGAGCAGTTGGGCTCTTGAGGGATTTTGGATTGTTCTAGGTAAATTCTATGCTCAATGATTGTTTTGACCGATGTTTTGTAAATCAATTGGAAAAGGTTTCGTTGTGCTTTTATGAGTTCTCGGTTGTGTTTTGGAATTGGGGATTGTTCCCACGTTTTGGAATTGAGGAATTGGATGGTGCTGTGGATTTTGGTTCTGGATTTTGGGAGTCTTTTGCAGGTTGTATTTATTGTTTGGGAGCCCATAGGTGCTCCCATGGTTATTATTATTTACGCTGCACACATTGTTGCAGTTAAGCCCTCTGATCTACTCTATGTTACTGCTTTCATAGGGGGTGTGCACACTTAAGGACTTAGGGTGAGGTGGTTGTTTGACGGTCCCATAGGTGACTGTCCTCTTGTTTGGGTCCCATAGGTGACCCCGTGTTTGGTATTGTGGTGATCTCCTGCTGAAAGCTCCCTACTATGCTTTTAAACATTGTTCTGGATTCTGGAAGTTCGTCTAATGTTCACCGAATGATTCCTCCCTGATTGATAAACGGCAAATGGGGTTATACAACGTATTTTACGGATTGTGATAGTCTTTACTCAGCTTTTCTGATTTGTGCGATCCTTTCTGTGTTTTTGTCTATGTTTTATGATCGCAGGTATGGACGACTAAGTTTGGGGATTGGGACAGCGAATCACATAGCTTAGGAATAACGAGTTATTGAGACAACGTCTGAATCACGATGTTATAGAAGTATTGTGACGTTTTCCAAACGATTTATATTTTGGACTTTGTTTAGCTTCCGCATAAGTTGAATTAACATTTGTTTTGAGGTATTTAGTTCTTTAGCCTGAGCACCCATGGGGATTGGGTGTGGCGGTAATGCCCTGGAGGTTTTTGAATCCGCTGATGTTTTGAGATTACATTCATTATGGTGTTCACTGATAAGTATTTTTGACAGTTCACGAATTGACCTTATGGAATTTGAGCTTGGTGACGAGGTACTTATTGGCAATATTTCCCATTTAAATGTCTTCCATGTTGATGTTATGGTTTACATAAGTGTTTTGGTGGTTTTTGATTTCGGATTACGCTTTTAAAACTGCACTTAGGGACCTGTCCGAACGTCCGTCCTGACATCCATGTTCGGACAGGCCCCGAAAGATTTCAAAGGGGTTCGTCATTTGGCTGTGTCCGAACATCTGTCCGAGCATCTATGTTCGGACACACCCATCTGTTTCTCTGATTTTGCTTCGACTTGTGTCTGAACTTTGACATTCGGACACATGTTGGACTTTACGCGTTTCTGATTTCCGAGGGTCCGAACATCCGTCCGAGCTTAGATGTTCGGACATCAGTCTGTTTTTGGTTTCTAAAGTCTCGACTTGTGTCCGAACGTTGATGTCCGGACACATGTTCGGACATGGTGCTGTTTTGACCATAACTTGCTTATTCAAGCTCCGTTTTGACTTCCGTTTGCGCCGATGGATTTGTATTTTCTTAAGCTATCATTTGAGGTAAATTCTAGGGTGTTACAAGGTGGTATCAGAGCCGTGTTTTCAAAATAAGATAAGATTTGAGTAAATCAGATTAAAAATGTGGGGATAAGCCGCTTGGGAAAGTTATGTTGAATTATATGCTATATTGTGTTCTGCTGAGTTATATTGGACACCTCTATGTGGTGCTTGAAGGTCATACAGGGAATAATTGCTTGCTGGTTACACATATGTATATTACATGATGGTATAACATGTTGTTTAATTATGCATTCTAACTGTCTACCCGAGGATTGGGTAATATGAGCTTAGTAGGACTTAAGGGGATATTTGTAGGAAATTAAATTCCTTGAATGCGTGACTCATAATCAGGGGTCCATCTTGATAGAGTAGACTGGCAGGCCGACTGAATTCCTCCTACAACACCAGAAGTCGAAGTAGGAGCACTACCATGGCAGCCAACGACCCAATGAGACAACTTCAGGAGCTTGCCTTGAACCTGGGCCAGATTGTGCAACACCAAGCCCAGCGAGACAACGTGCCAGAAGAATACACGAAGAGAATTGCCCACCTGAAGCCGACTGCATTCAAGGGGGAGGAGGACCCAGTACTACTGGAGGATTGGCTGCGTGAGTTCGACAAGATCTTTGAGGTAGTCAACAGCCCTGCTGACAGGAGAGTCAATGTCGCCGTGTACTACTTCAAGAGCGAGGCAGACATCTGGTGGTCTGCCAACAAGGACGCTCTCCAGGCGGGACCTGATTTTGGATGGGAGGCATTGAAGGAGGCCATGCGAAGGTGATTCTATCCTGAGCATGTCCGGATGCAGAAATACCTGGAGTTCTCTGAGCTCAAGCAGCAGGCCCGGAGTGTGAAGGAGTACCACTCCAAATTTCTAGAGCTGGCGAGGTTCACGCCGACGATGGTCCCTGACGAGGCGTCGAAGGTGCAGCGTTTTGTAGGGGGACTCTACTGGAGTCTCCAGGAGGCCTTGAGCGTACTGACGATACCTACCCTCCAGGACGCGTATGGAAAGGCTACTAACCTGTTTAGGGTGCAGCAGAAGAGGAGGGAGGTCCAGGTGGGCCAAAAGAGGAAGACAGAGGATGTGGAGGAGTCCCGGAGTCGAGATGACCGACGTCAGAGGCCCAACCAGGACAAGAGGTGGAGGCCTAACTCAGATGATAGGGGGAGGTTCGATGCGAACCAGAGGAATGACCAGAGGAGGAGTGATAGACCCCAGGGGTAGTTTCAGAGGGGAGAGATCGGGAGAGACAGGCACTTCCACTGCAGGAGATGCCACAAGGACCACCGGGGAAAGACTGTGAAGGAAACCTGGTGGCGTGCTTCTGGTGTGGTAGGAAAGGCCACAGAGCTTTTGAGTGCTTCCAGAACCCTTAGGGAGGCGCTCAGCAGAGGGGTAATGGCGGGGATCGAACCTACAGACCAGCAGGCTCCCAGCCTCGAGGCGGAGATCAGCACCAGGGCCAGAACCAACAGAGGTCAAGGGGAGAACCGAGACAACACTCGGGCTCCTGGAAGAATCAATGTTATGAGTCGCTGAAGCTGAGGTCGAAGCAGAGGTGTTAGCAGGTACCTTTTCTGTTCATGGTACTCCTGCTCTGTTTTGTTTGATACTGGGGCTTCGTATTCGTTCATTTCTGAGAATTTTGTTAAAAGACTGGGTCTAGAAACTTGTAAATCCCCTACCATTGCAGTATCCATACCCTCAGGGCGGGTTATTTCTTGTAATTATGTAATGAAAGATGTGGGGGTAGACATAAATGGGAAAACTTTTGTAATTGACCTGATCCAGTTCGTCCTCCCCGACTTCGACATCATCTTGGGGATGGACTGGCTAAGCAAGTACAAAGGGAAGATCGATTGTGGTTAGCAGAAGATCACCTTGAGAGGACCATCGGGCCAAAGAGTCTCCTACAGTAGTATGGAGAAGAAACCGGAAGTAAAGATAGTCTCAGCTATGTCGATTTCTCTCCCAAGTGAGGGAAGGGGACAGCAGACATACCTTTGCCATGTCCAGGACCCTGGAGCCGAGAGCCAAGCCCATTAGAAGAGATCCGGTGGTGAACGAGTTCCCTGACGTCTTCCCAGATGAGATACTGGGCATGCCTCCAGGACAGGGAGGTGGAGTATAGTGTAGACCTTTGTGCAGGAGCAGCGCCTATTCCAAGGCCCCATACCTTATGGCGCCCTCAGAGTTGAAGGAATTGAAGGTTCAGTTGGAGGACCTCTTGGATAAGGGATACATTCGTCCGAGTGTATCGCCTTGGGGAGCTCCTGTGTTGTTCGTAAAGAAGAATGATGGGAGCATGAGGCTGTGTGCATAGACTACCGGGAGTTGAACCAGATCACGGTGAAGAACCGGTACCCCTTGCCCAGAATCGACGACCTTTTGACCAGCTACAGGGTGCAGGAGTCTTTTCCAAAATAAACCTGAGGTCGGGATACCAGCTTCGTGTTGTAGAGAAGGACATCCCGAAGACTGCCTTCCGGACCAGGTATGGGCACTTTGAGTTCCTGGTGATGCCCTTTGGATTGACGAATGCGCCGCCAGTCTTCATGGACCTCATGAACCGGATCTTTAACCCCTATTTAGACCGGTTTGTGGTGGTATTTATTGACGATATCCTCATCTACTCCAAAGATGAGAAAGAGCATGAGGAGCACTTGAGATCAGTCTTACAGATCTTGAGAGAGCAGCCATTACGCCAAGCAGTTGGGATGGTCAAGGTTTTCTGATCAAGGTCAAGGTTTCCTGGTCAAGGGCAACATTCGGTCAAGGTCAGCATGCGGTCAAGGTCAAGGTTTTCTGATCAAGGTCAAGGTTTTCTGGTCAAGGTCAACATTCGGTCAAGGTCAACATTCGGTCAAGGTCAACATTTGGTCAAGGCTAGACCGAGTCAAAGTGAGGTTGGTCAAGATTCGATCAGGTCAAAGGTCAACCTTCGGTTCAAGGTTTGATTTTTGTGGACTTAACTTGATTTTTGTGGACTTAGGCTTGCTTGATTTTGTGGACTTGGTTTGGGTTGGTGGGCTAATGGGCCGGATTGGGCTAATAGGCCGAATGTGGGTATTTGGGCCGAGATTGGGTGTTTGGGCCGAGTGTAGGTATTTGGGCCGAGTGTGGGTATGGGCCGAATGTGGGTTTGGGCTGAGATTGGGTGTTTGGGCCGAGATTGGGTATTTGGGCCGAGATTGGGTTTGGGCCGAATATGGGTATTTGGGCCGAATGAGGGTATTTGGGCCGAGATTGGGTTTGGGTCAAACTAGGCTTGGACCAAAGTGGGTATGGGTCATAGCTTTGGACTCGGGTTTGGGCCGGGGGTTTGGATTCGGGTTTGGGCCGTAGGTTTGGACTCGGGTTTAGGCAGTGGGCCAGGTTGTTGGGCCGAGATGGATTTGGGGCGAGATTAGGTTGTTGGGCCGAGCTGGTCTTGGGCCGAGATGGTCTCGGGCAGAGCCATGTAGAATTGGGCCAGGTCATGTGGTATTGGGCCGGTCATGTGGAATTGGACCTTAGATTGGATGATGTGGCATTGGGCCTTAGATTGGATGATGTGGTATTGGGCCGTGGGTTTGGGTCATGTAGTATTGGGCCATGTGTTTCGGGCCGTGGACTTGGGCTTTGGATTTTTGGCCTTGGATCGAGTTTTGGGCTGAAACTGGACTTGGGCCGAGATTGGAGATGGGCCAAGTTTGGATGGGAAAATTTTGGATTGGGATGATGATTTTTCTTTTACCTTTGAGAAACAAAATTTATAAGAAGGAATCAGATTGGAAATGAGTTCATTACTTTAAAAAAAAACGGTGGGATTTGTATTTTCAAGATGGTTATAGAAGTGAGAGATAATTTTTGAATTTGAGGATGGAGGGCAATAAGATGCGTTGATAACTGAGTTTTGAATCAAAGGGTTTGAAGATCTGAAACGAGAATGAGGTTGTTAATTACATATATACATATATTAGATGCATTTTTTTGGGTTTAGAATGTTACCACCATGAGATAGGCCAATGGTCTATCAGGCCAGGGGAACACTCCCTATCCTAAAGGGATCATTGTTTTGCTCATACATAAATGTGTGTTTTAAGGTTTAGGATGTCACCACCATGAGATAGGCCAATGGTCTATCAGACCGGGGGACCCCTCTATCCTAGTGGCTTGGGCCTAAGAGGATAACTATGGCTTAAGTAATTAAAAACATAAGTCAATAGTGGGCAATCCATACGCAACAATAGCAAACAACGAGATCAAATCAAAACCAATTAAAGACTAAACGAGATCAATAATCTCAAATGATCAACAGCAACGCTAAACTTAATCACTAAAACAGAAAAATTTGACAAACGCTGGATAGCACGAAATTAAGTTCCTGAACGACAATCACAAGCACCTAAATCGCATGAAACAAAATAATCAGATAACATCGTATAGAATTCAAAACCCGATGAACCAGTGGTGGATCAGAAAGTTCACAAGCTTAGTTCATCCTCAGAGCAAAAACTCTGCTCTGAGCCTTTAAACATTGATTCAAACGCAATTCACAGTAGGGTACCCCAAAATGGGTATGCACAGCAGCTTCGGGTCTTCGTCCCTGCTCAGATAAAAAGTTAGCGCAGAGAGAAGATTGCAACGCTGGAGCTTTTCAATTAACATGAGATACACAGACAAAACAAATATAGGATTATTTGGTTTTCGGTAAGTGATGCATACACCTCTGGGGCTTTCCGAATATACAAATAAAGGGTGTATATTGGAATAAACTCAATATGGAAATCTGAATCTGAAACATATTTACGCAGACACAACAACCCAATATGGAAATCTGAATCTGAAACATATTTACGCAGACACAACAACTGAATATGGAATCTGAATCTGAAACATATTTACGCAGACACAACATGTATATACTTTGCTTTAAACTAACAGGGCCTGCATCAAGCTCAAGAAATATGGAACCAATTTGGACACAGGATAATATGGAGAGGAGAATGATAAGGACTTTCCTGCACAGCAGACTTAAGAAAACAGGAAGGCAGATCAAACAGATTAGCACATCGGAAAATAAAAAAGGTAGTCCATATTAGAGTGGTTGCAACGGCGGGAATCTATTTTACAGACGAACAAAACTTAACCACTTGTGAGAACTCTGTGAGGTAGCTTCATCTCACGGTACATATACAGACGCCAAGTTTAACAACAGTCGAAAGAATAAAATTAGTAGGGGAGGTCGAATAATCACAATAGAAAGGAACATAGTTTCTTAGTAACAACCAGTAGCAGCCATCACGAACTTTTAAAGTGAAATGCAGCGTAAAACCGGAATCGCATCAAGGAGTAGAGAAATGAAGTAGAACCAAAGTAAATGTACAGAGTAAAACCGAAACTCCAGCTTCAGTATCTGGATGAAGTGTTAAGTAAATCAGGGAAGGAGATGACACACGTTTTCAGATGCAAACCTCTGATAGGGTCCGGTTATTAGTTCCTCTTTCTCATTAGCCATCGCCAGTGCAGCTCATTTGCCAGAAGAGGGAAAGAGAGAAAAAGAATGAAGAACAAAACGAATAAAATGGGGAGACTGTTGAAGGACTCAGAATTGATTCCCAGCAGAAGGGAAGACGAGAGGTCGACTTACATATAACAACAGAAATAGGAAGATGTCAACAGAAACATAGCAATAACAAAGAGAATAATGAATATGACAAAACAGGAAAGATAGAAATTGAATAAGACAAAATGAAACCGTATGTGACACCACCATCCAACATCTTTCGAACGGAGATCAGATTTTCGAGGACATCCCCACTTATCCTGCTCGAAAGAAAAAAATATGGAGACTCAGAGAAGAAGTCAGATCATGTTTCGGCTGGGGATGAAGTTGAATGGCATCAATGGAAGCAGGGAGGAGGAAATGAGTAGGTATTTTTGGTTCTAAAGGTTTTTTTTTTGGAAGACGATCGATGGCAAGGGACCCGTGGGGAAGATGAGAAAACGATGGATGATGAGGGGCCAAGCCGAAGAAGACGTCGGCTACTGTTGGTTTATAAAGGGAATCATAGGGTTAATGGTCGGCATCAATTTTGGTGGACTAGGGTTGCATTTTAGAGCAAGAAATGGGGCGGGCCAGAGAAGGCCGTGTTTGGTCTCACCCGAGACTGTTGGTCGGGTTGGGCTAGTAGAGCTAAGTAGGGTCATGGGCTGACAGTCAAGGTCTGCTAACAGGGAAAATAAAAACCAAAAACAAAACCTCACTCCCACTGTGATTTGAACCTGAGACAGCTTGGCAGGGAATGAGGCGCCTCCACCACTAACCCACTTATGCAACTTTTATTATTCTTGCAATGTATGAAATTAGACTGGAGTTGACGGATATGAATGAAGCTGTTTGGAAAGAAAATAATAACTACATATGAGTTGGGTCAAGATCGAGTTTGGTCCAGCGAAAGGAATAGGATACCTACAGTGGAACTTCATACAAAATTTGGGGAAAGGAAAACGAAAAGCTATAACTCGACATGAGTAAAATCATCAGAAACGCTAATGCTTAAAAATGTATATGTAGAATAAAACTAAAAGGTTTAGTCAATAAAAATGAAATGTTTTCTTTTCAAAATAACAACATGAATAATGGCAAAATAGTATAAGTAAAATAAAGTAAACAAAACGCCCACAACTAAGGAAATTAAATTGAAAATAACTAAATAAAAGGGTAAGTCTAAGACATATTATTGTTTGAAAATTTATCTTCGAAAAATGGGGTTTTCCTAAATGCTTGAAAATTGGTTTACAATTTTATCGTAAAACGATGGTTTCATTTTGGCACGCGCGTTGATACTTTTTTTGAAACAGAAAGGCGACGACCCCTCTTATTTTTGGGAATTTGCTTTATGGGTGAGAATTTTTGGTGTCTACAGTAGCGTCCATCACACGGCTATTGTGAAGTATTCTATTGTCAATCTCCCTTTTTGATGGATGTCCTTGTTGTAGTTTGATGTTAATTGGTTTAATTGTCGGTTATCTTGTCGTTGGTGTTAGTGTTCTAGTAGTACGGTGGTAAAGTGGTTGAAAAATTATTTTTTTTGTTCCCTGAACTCATGTCCTTAGTAATACATTTCATCTGGTACGCATCTTTAAAGGTAGCACTTGGCTGTTAATCAGTTAAACGTTAAATGTTGGTTCGTCTGTATGGCTGCAATCGGTTCATGTAGTATTCGTGCTGAGTTAGCAACGCCAAGGCTCATATCTCAATCTCCATGAGTGCTATACATATTCTTTTCCTTCAGGTTTAATTATTATCACATCTCATCTATAATTCCCGATACGGTGTAGGGTAAGTTCTCATATTTGGGTATTCATATTTGTTCCCTCTTCCATTTAATTGGTGTATTGCAGATTGCATAACTGCTTGAGCAACTCGGCTCTTCACTTTCCAGCCATTCTCGTTCATGGTACTGTATGCCATTTCTCACAAGATTATGCTTATCCATTAGGACTAAACATTTATCACTATTAGTGATTAGCATTTAATGCTGTTATGTAATGTCGATTTAGGTTTTTGCCATTGTTTTAATTTACTCATTCATTCATCACTAACAGTTTAGTAAACGACATGTCTTTAACACATATTGATACTTATCATTTTTACATGGCAGAACGCCAATGGCAGTAGCCATTCTTCAACTTAGAACTTGTCTCATAATCAGTATGATCTTAATAATACACATAAAACTTAATCTTGACGTTTGTTCGTTTTTAATTGTACACAACCGTTCATAGCACTCCTAGGTAAAGGTAGTGCTTAGGGGTGGAAATTATTCACGCGTTCAGTGTTGATTCGCGTTCATTGTTGCAAATGATATTGGTAATAGCCGTATTATGGTAGAATTGTTCTTTTCGCTTTTGGTCCATCTGTGGACTGGTACGTTTTACTAATTCCCTGGTGTATCACAAGTTGGCGTATACTGGTAGTGTGTTTTGTCGGTACTGATTGTTATACGATCGTATTCCCTACATAATTTTATTTTGTATGATTTAATATATACAACATAAACTGTTAATCACAAGTTTCCTTATTTAATATCTTTTTGCTAAGTTGTTACTAGTTGTTTATAACTAGTATACTGCAGTTTTGTTTATCTGACTGTAATTAATGGTGGCAACTTGTGAAGAGTCTCAGGAGTCATCTGACCCTGGTGTGATCAGCACCAGTGTTGAACGATCCTTCCCCCAATTTGTGGTTGGTTTGCCTTGATCCCCGGGAATCAAGTTTCACCTTCCACTTCCAATTCAGTCATTAGATGGTTTGATAATTAAGTTATGTTATCGTGGCTCATAAGCCAGTGTCATTTAATTCATTCTTGTTTAGTAGATGTAATTTGTGACGGGCTGGTGTATACCCTTTTTATTGCGTTAGTCGGTCTCGTCGGGTTCTTCAGAAGCTGTAGGCTTCGTATCTTAGCGGTTTATTGCAACCCTTGTAGTTCTGTAGTTTATATTAGTGTTGTACAATTGTTTGGTGATTGTTAGTAGCCATGGCGTTGTACTACTAGTCTACACAGTTTACAGATTTCGTTTGTAACAATAATAGCAGTGGCAACTGCAGTCATAGTTGGTTGCAGCACTTGCAGTAGCAAGTGCGCGGGGTAGACGGAATTATAGGTACATTATTTAAATCAGCGCTTGCAGTGGCAAGCGCGCCATGCAAGTAGAGTTGTCGGTTTAAGACTTTTTATCTTACTGCCGCATTGGTTGCTTAAGTACCGTTAGAATGATTGTTCATGAAAAAGACAGTATTTGAATTGGAAATTTTCCTAACCACATTGTCATTAAAATAACCAAGTCCTCCCTCACATTAGATTCATAATAGCATAAACGCTCGGAATTTGTTTCTCCACAGGTGTCGTCACGACAAGGTTCTAGCGTCACGTTATTGTGTGTACACAAGGTTAGGATTGGAGTTCGAACATAACAGGATGGTATACTTACAAAAAATTTTCCACGTTTTCAATATAATCACTTTTTTACAGTTTGGCATTACGATACAATGGTATGGTGGTTAAAGGTCCCCAGTACGGGCGACGGTCTTACCGAGCTCAAGGTGCTCCCGGTCCGCTTGCCCTGATGTCTTGGGTGATCCTTTCCACGACGTTTACGGTAGTAGTGGCACTCGCCTCTAGCGGTGCCTAATGCTACAATGCTTGGTCGTTAAGGGAGGTATGGTATTGAGTTTTTTATTCATGTTACAAGAGTAGGAATTATCCTTCGGCGCGAAAGCATTTAGACGGTCTGTTGGGCTTGGTAGCCCTCTTCTCTATATTCGGGGATTACATTTCTCGGTTGTATTATACTCATTGGGTTGTGGCGGGAGGGGTACTGTCGGCGGTAGTCCGTACTGGACTTCCACATGAAAGTGGACTGTCGCCAATGTACTCATGACGTTTGTGTCTCCTCCTGGCTGAGCTCTCAGCTGGTCCGTAACGGGGATAATATTCCCGGGCCTTTATGCCCTTGGCCAGCTTCCTGGCTCACACCACCACCAGACTTCGGTATTACCGTTTGTCTTCTCATTAACACATACATCATATTACAATCAACTAGTTTGTGCGCCTCAAGGGCTAACACTTGCAAGCAGGCTTTGCTAACACATAATTCCATTAAAGCAAAGACGTTTCGTACCTCACAAACGTTTCCAGTGTTCCCCAAGTCCTAAGCTCATTGTCTTAACCTAGTATCTCGTCATCAGAGCGGTACTCCGCTCTGATACCACTTTTGTAACACCCCTTTCAGGAAACACATAATAATCACTCACGTTATTAGAAAAATAAATACGTCTTACAGCGGAAGAACAGCAACAGTAACTCTCACACGGTGTCACCTGCCATTACCCGCCCATGCGAGTCGAAGCAGAAACCAAAATCCAACAACCAACAAACAATGCTACTAAACCGCCGCTGTGACAACGAGATAACTCCTATACATCATACTAAGTCCATAATCATAAACATCGACAAGTGAGCGTCTACCCAAATCCCAAATAAATACAACCGTACTGTCATACATCCACAACTGATATCGTTATACAAATAAATTCCATGTACAATAACTAAAGTAACTCTAACTCCCCCCTGTTCCCGCACTTCGGCTTCGACGAAGATCAGCAACCTGCACAATGAGTGTAGTCTCAGCGATAGACGCTGAGTATGCCGGGCTTGGACCCTAATGGTCACTTGTCATTTTTAACCATCTTGATATTAGATTGATTTCATGCTTTTTCAATTTACGGATAAATAAATACTGTAACAACATGCATGATAATATAACCATCCATCCAATCCAAACAGTCATTATAAATACACGCAGCACAGTCACACATCATACAATACAATAGCATTGATAACTCATTCGTCGTATGTTTACATCATCACGTATTACAACACTCGGCCCCCCGGGCCCTCACATATCATTTGATTTGGTTAGGACTGGCGGGCGTCAGTTAGGACAGCCCGTAACAATCTCACTTGGACAGTAGTCTCATGCACACAAGGTGCCCATTCACATAGCCTTTTTAAAGGCGTCCATATATTGCCTTTTTAAAGGCGCCCATGTTATCACCAAACCCGTCGATCTATCTAGGCTCGACCAGGTCAAATTAGAGTAAGCCCGATCCGGGTAACTCAAGAGATCTCAACGCGCGACCAGCAGCCAATAACTAACTGGATTAAGGTAACCATCACTTTTAACCACACTCCAATGTTGACTTAGTTAGTCGTTAACCGTTACAGTTTTAAAATATGGAGAACCATCTCTTACTTTTATTAGCCACCCTGTAGGTCTTACGCATACCTAGGGTTAGACTATGTAACATTCACGTTCGAGTCAAAGCCCTAGAAACCAACGATGTCGAGTCTCGTTCCCTAAGTATTTTACTTAGGATATAACTACATAGTTTATAATACTTAGCATATTACAACAGACCTTTACAATCACAATCATGTTACTCGTATATGTCGATTTATATAAGTCAATCTATAGTCGACGGAGTGTTAGTCCCGTAGGACACGCATGCATAATTGAAATAATGCAGTAACACACATAATCACAAACACATATTCACACTCATACCACACCAGTTATATATCAAACAAATCCGAGCCCGAGGAATTCCTCAGGACACCCGGATCAAACCCCTTTACATACCGTACACCTTGGCCAAGGATGCGCAGTGTATTCCACTAAGTTTTCTCGAGCGCGCACGTTTGACGGGCGATCTAATAATACGAAGAACGCTAAATGTCAATCCACATGACAATACGATTCGGTATTTTCGAAGAACGTCAGTAACCCCGGTATTACATCCCCGGATTTCAACTGTTACTAGTTAAAGTGTCGTTTCCATAAAAACTCTTTATTCGTAGTATGTATAAATATTCGGTTTAACAAAGACGTCGGTTTCTATACGAACGTCGTAATCAACGTTTTCAAACTTAGGAATTACAGTTTCCAACCGTAGTGTTTAATAGGCGTTACGCTTATATAACTCCGTTCATTCTCGTATATTTAATCCCACTGTTACATTGCATGCATAAGTATTATTATAACCTATAGTTGCATGCAAGGCTATGGTTTATAACCTATGGTTGCATGCATTCCATGCAACGTTAGTTTATATTACATAGTGTATTACTATTCCTTAATATTCCTTATATTATACAGCTTCTCATTTATGTAGGAAGTTGTATTCATTTAAAACCTTGTGACTTGTATATAATTATACTAATAAGTTAACATTCATTATTTACTATTATATGGTTTGTAAACCATAGTATGTATGCATATCATTGCGCCGGTTTACATATATGTATATATGAACAATGATTTCTTAATGAAATATGAAACCTTATATTATGTACATGTTTATTCCTTATCCAAGGTTTATTTAACCATTCCAAAAATCATATATTAACCATAGTATTTATGTCATTGTATACTTTAGTTTATATCCTCATTTTGATATATATATATATATATATATATATATATAATGTATATATATATGCATGCGCTAGCTTGCTAGTTCTCATAAACTATGCTTTTGACCACATAATATCATTTAGTGTTACACTTATATCATGATATCATATAGTATGATATTTTATATGTCATTAAACTTTATAACATATAGTTTTAGTAACTATATATATATACCGAAAATATATATATAATACACATGTACCACTTTATTCTTATAGTTTTCATTAATTACAAAATACCCATATAACTTACACCATGTTATAAATACCTTATTTTATAACATGAAAACTTTGTAATAAGATATAATCTATAGTTTTGTAATATTTTCCCTTAATTACCGAATAGGCATATATTTAATATTTCATTTCCTTTCAAACCCCACACTTTATAATTATTACAATTTCACCACACATTTTATAACATACTTAACTTACCATATACTATAACATTTAAATCATATAATATGTATATACTATAGTTTTAAATTTCCGAAATCTACCAAACAGACCCTTAGGTTTTTTTTTTTTTTTGTTTTATCCTTCAACTTCCATATTTATACTTTTACCACAATCTCATAATATTTATTCATAACATATGTTATATCCTTCCAAACATTACCATAATTATAACACATAGTTTCTATATGTTATTCCTTAGATATTTCCGAACTGGCCTTAGTCTGTTTTGGATATATTTTCCAGCCACAATATTTTCCTTACTTACATAATAACCACATATATTATAACAAGTTATACTTATAGGTTATATTATATAGTTCTAATATTTATTATCGATATAAGCTATAGTTTCTTACCATTATTTGTGCACAACCTCATTACCTTTTAAAAATCCTATTTCCGCCCACAAATCTTTTTTCTTATTTACATTTTGACCCCACCTTATATAATATAATTTCTATATGTAACATAACCATATATTATACACTTTTATCAATATAACCACTTATATTATAAATCACTATATTAACCAAACAAACCCATTATTTTTGATATTTACACTCAACACCCCAAAATTTCATAAACTTGACATTTAATCTCTAATGTTACCTTAAGTTCATAAATTAATTATTTATGTTATAAATTTTGGTCAAGGATTTTATTTTGGTCAATGTTGACCCAATATACACTAGTTTGACCATAGATTTATGTATTTGCGGTTTGACCACATTTTCTCAAAAATTACAATTTCACCCCCATATTTTATAAAACTTAATAAAATTCATAAAATAACTCTTTTAACATATATTTTCAGTCTTATTAATATGCAGCCTCTAAAATTTATTTAAATTGCAATTCAATCCCAAACTATTACGGTAATATTTACTTTTGTTCTAAATTTATTTTAAATCGATTTTTAACTTACAATAACAATTAAATTAAATGGCCTAAAATACTTGGCCTTATTACAATAAATAATCATAAAATAAAATTACACATAATGTCATAAAAACTATATTGGTTACGGTTTATCATATAGTTTTCCTTTAATGTTTCTTAAAATCATTTAATTAATTCCTATGACATTATATGTCTTCTAAACCTTATATTATCAACTAAAAATGTTATAAAACATTATAATAAATAGTTAACCATTTTAACCCTCATTCACTCACGGCTATTATTTTATGTACTCAAACATACAAAACTATATAGTAAATAGGTTTAGCATCCTTACATTGATTTTTAGTCAACTAGAACCTTCCACACAACCTCCAAGCACACCAAAACACCACCTTAGGCTCTCGGCCTATTTTTTTTAAATCCTTGAATTAGTTTCCAAACATAACCAACACTTAAGCTTAATTATTATAGCATTTAATGATATATTTTCCTTACACTGCTAGGTTTATGCTTAAGCTTCTTCTCCTTCCTTTTTGTGTAGATTATTCCCAAGATAGCAGCACCCATGCGGCACCTTTTTGTGCATGGAAAAGAACACATATCAGCCATGTAACATAAGGATCATTAAGGGTAGTTTTATGCTTAGTAAAAGGCATGGTATATACCTTAATATGGGCTGACCTTAGAGGCTATTCATGCCTGTTTTTCCAGAGGCAAGAAAAGGTGTTAAACATCATCCAAGACATAGAATAAAACTGGTAGAAATCAGTAAGGAAGTGTGGTAAGTTCCTTTACCGAAAGTCACTAAAAATTAGAGATTTTGCTTGAATCTTGCTAGCACTTCAAGGTGTGGTTATATGAGCTGAATAAGCACATGAAAATGGAGTGGGTAAGCTGAAGGAACAAGGAACAAAATCAGAACTAAGGAGGAAGATGATGTGCTAGTTTAATGCTTGGTTTACATTGGAAAATAACATGAGCTTGGTCTCCTCTTCCTCTGTTTTTCCCCAGCCGCAACTCCTCTACCTCACGCTCGGTTTTTACATGGAGAAACAAGAGTTTTAAGCCAAGGAAATGGAAGTATATTACCGGTAGTACAAGAAGGGTATGGGCATGGTTTTTTTTTTCCTCATCGAAATGGTACAGCAAGGTAGTTCAATACTAGGGTCTGTTTTTTTTCCTCACTGAAGCTGCTGGGTGTTTTCCCTCTGTTTCTTGTAAGTTATGAAGACTAACCTCCCTTCTCCACTTCTGTTTTCAACCGAGAACTGCTCAACTTCACACATTAACATGGCTTTGTTTGCTACAGCAGCAGTAGTGGCAGCCATGGAAGATGATGTCTGTTCACGGTGAAAGAACCGCAAGAAGTGACTGGGTTGTTACGTAGAAGAAGAAGAAGATGGGTTCTGCAGAAAAAAAAAAGAAGAAGGTGGCTGATGATGAGTAGGTAAGTACAAATTGGCAAGAAAGTCAAGTGAGGAAATTTCTTGTCTGATATAATCTCTTATATTGCAGTAGTTGTCGGAAGCAAGTAGTAGTAATAGATAGTATTAGATACGGTGGGAAAAGAAAGGTTTGATTTGCCATCATACTTATCATGTATGTACATGTTATAGGACAGAGTGGTAACGGTGGTTCTGCAGGTCCTCACTTCCGCTATTGGATAGGATGGCTAAAGAAGCAGGCGGCGATAGGTGGGAGATAGGTAGTAATTGTTTTAGTTATTATATACTACTTATGTACATAGATGGGTGTCTCTTTTTTTGCAGGTGTACAAAGCTGATAATAGATGGAATGACATAACAAGACAGGATGGAGTAGATAGCTACGGTGGGAAAGATTAGTTAGATTAGTTAATATTATGTAGTAGTAAGATTTACTTTATATCATATGTACACATGTCATAAACTTTTTTTTTTATCATTCGGTGGCTTTGCAGGCATTAAAATGGATAAGGGGGTACATTAGACAGACGGTAATGATCAGATGAGATTGGAAGATATAGATAGCTTACTTAATATTATGTAAAAAAAGACGTACTCACATTACCTTAATAAGGTATGGGTAGTGAGTAACATATATTTATAAATGGGGACGGCAACATGCCTGGTTATGAGGTTAAAACTGGCTAAATATATTAGCTAAGATCGAGGGAATATATTGACCATAGACTACATTAAGTGATTAAATGTTATTTTGTAATATTTGATTATTATTCACAAACCAATGCACATATTTTTGGTTTTTTTAAAAACTTTGATTTAAACATTTTAATGTGGCACATTATGTCACATTAGTATATTTAAGGGTATTCAAGACCCTAAATCAAATAAAACTCATTTTGGAGATAATCTCACAAAAATGTGCTTTTAAGTAAGCTTAGTGCACGTTTTGTGTTTCAATGAGTTTCTGAGTGTGGTTTCCCTTGGAAACGGTTTAATATGTTCATTTATGAGTTATAACGCTCTGGTCAAAATTTTAGGTCAAACGGAGTTTGTAACACCCCAACTCAATCCAGATGTGGTCTCGCAACTTAACAGTATATATATAAACATGTCACAGCGGAATTCTTTACAATCCAGGACCTTGCCACGGTCTGACTACAGAATATACCGATCATTAGTACAACAACCTTAACCAACTACATATCCTTCTTACAACCCCCTCACATCCTATACATCTTACTAACTCAAATTGTCATACGAGTGTACATGCACAACTCGTAGGCCACACTTAACCCGTAACACTTGTACCCCTTCTTATTCTCGCGACAGCCGCTTCCTGATGTACCTGTGTAGTAAAAACAGCCCCCAAAGGGGGTCAGCACGAATGCTGGTACGATCCCCTCATGGCCCCCAAGCTAACGTGGCTACGACGACTAATTGTCGATAGCATGGAGGTTGATTAAATGCACACATAATAGTAAATGCCGTAAACAACCATCCAAATATGAACAATCAAAGTTCACACACAATGAACGACTTAAATGCGTTCCCTTAATTAGAGAGTTAGTTATTTAACTTCTTAAGTAATGTTCCCTCCTAATCTTAGTCCATCCTTATCTGACCTCAATCTTAGTCTTATCTTAATCTTAGAAACAACCATCCTTTAATAAGGAGTGGATGTCGCTTATCTTAATCTTAATTATACAAACCATCCTTTTAAGAGGAATGGTTGCAGCTCATCTTAACCTTACCTTAATCTTAAACTTAACGATACAAACCATCCTTTAAAAAGGAATGGTTGTAACTTATCTTAACCTTACCTTAATCTTAACCTTAACTTAATCTCAATATACAAACCGTTCCTGGAAGGGAATGGTTGTAGCTTAATTCGAACCTGGGATTTAGGTGATCCCACCGCACCATCTTAATGCCACCTACTCTGGACGGGAGTCCAGCGTAGCTGAGCCGGCAACTGGCCCTAGGCTACAAGTCCGAAGACAAGTCCTTAAGCGGAGGGCTGATCTGATTCAGATACCGTCCCCCTTTTTCCTTAGCATGCATGACCGGAGATCGGTCCCGGGTTTCCTCACTCAAGTTCCAATTAGTAGTAGTCTCAAGACCATGTTTGTTGGTTAACCTCTTTCGGTTTATATCGTCCCACATTAGGGAGCGTTCCTTAATCTCACTCATTTCCTTACTAATCGTTAGTTAGTAAGTTCTCACAGTATGTTGTGTTAGTTTTCAAACATCACACAACAATACAATAAATATAATATGTTCCGGTTGCATGCTTTATCTTGTTTAGTGAGCACACAAAAACAAATAGCACACAAGCCGAGGGACACCTCGTTAGCAAGCAGGTCACAAGAGAACTGTACCGTTCACCGTTGGTCATTCGGTTGCTTACTCTCTTCCGGAGTCCAAATTCCCAAGTCCTAAAACATTCATTCAGTTTTAGGTTGTTAATCACTTAACTTAATCCAACTTACTTAACTTACTTAACTTACTTAACCCTTAATGATTCCCACCTAACAACTCTTAAGTCTTACAACTTAATCTTACAAACTTAATCTTAAACTTTTAAGTTTATTCTTAACTTAATCCCTTAGGTCTTTATACCTCTAATCATCATTGCCCCCATAATGGGGTACCATTAATACCACAAAACTCTCTTAGGGTTTTTTTTTTAAGTCTTAAGGGTCGTCCGACCCACCGTCCGACCCACCGACTGGGTCGGTCCATTCCAGAGACTCTCCCGTCTTTTAAAACCCCTCCGTCCGACCCACCGTCCGACCCACCGACTGGGTCGGTCCATTACAGAAACTCTTATGGCGGCTTAACAGAGGTCCGTCCGACCCAAACTTGGGTCGGACCCCTGGGTCGGACGCCACCAGAACATGTCCAAAAATTGTTAAATCTTCACCAAACTTCTCCTTAAGCCTTCTAATGTGTTCTAACATCATTTAGACCCTTAACCCACCTTTAATCATCCTCCAAACTCATGAAAACACCTCCAAAGATCATTCCAACCTTTAGCTCAATTCTTGTAAGAAATTCCTAACACTTGTCAATTAATTCCTTATATTTCTAACATGTACATTTTGTCTAATACTTCAACTAACCAAAGTGTTTCTTTTCTACCCATATAACTCCTCCTTAACATCATTGCACTCCATCTTTGCTTGTTAAAACCTTCCAAGGTTATCTTGCATGTCCATGCACAATTTCTCTTCTTTCACTTGTTACTCATCACTCTTAAACTCTTAAGCTTGCTTATACATTTCTTTCCATTATCTTAATACCTTGACATTGTTCTTCATTTACCTTAACCATGCAACACCCTCCTTAGACATTTCCACTTCTCTTATGCAACTTACTCACCATTCTCATGATCATACCCTCTTATACGTTTATAGTCATTTTCCTTGACGACTTACAACCTCCTCCTACCTTTTTCACTTCCATCACCCAAGTCCACACATTACCATTCAACTAAACCTTACTAGTCCACCACGAACATCAGCACCTCTTACACAAACTTCTCAACTCTCATTGTTCTTCTCTTAGTTCATACCTAAATCATCTCAAAATTACACATCATTTCCTCCAGATTTGCACTAGTCTTACCATTCCTCATGCCATGACTTTGGTGTGTTCAATGCACCCATCTAAACTCTAATTTCCTCATAGACATCTCTAGGTCATTCTAAACCTCAAGAACTCCTTAGTTAACTCATTTCCACTCAAATTCCCCATAGTGACTCCTAGTAAATCCTAGGTCATATTAATTCTCCACCATCACCTAAACACTTATTTTCTACTCAAATTTCGCCATAGCTCCTCTAGTATCTTATCATGCCCAAACACATTGTTTTTCCTCATTCAACATCTCACACACATCAAGTTCTTCTCATCATATCTCATCACCCAAACCAACTCATTCACAACAAACTCAATGTATTGCAATAATCTTAAATTGCATAGCACTAAGGCTCTTAAATGACATGGCTCTTAGGCCCTTAAATGACTTAAACTTAAACACTGAATTTCCCACATATAAAAGCTTTCAACCTGCAAATACACCCATCAATCTCATAGTAGTTATAATGCTCTTAAAATCCTCCTTAAACTTATATTACCAACTCATTCCCATTGGCTCCTTAGTCACAAGTTCACAAGCTTATTTAAGTTCTTTTTCTTAGGTTATATAACCCAATACACAATGTAAGCTCTATGCCACATTGGTATCCACCTAAACTCATCCCTTAAAACTTAAACCACCATTAGGTAAGCATTTTACCTTGTTTTCTCAAGCTTATCTTAACTTCCTCCTTAGACCTTATTCTTGCATGAATCTCGGCCACCACTTAAATTCCCCTTGCCAATGTTCTAATCAATATTCAATTACTCATATGAGTACTAAACAATACAATACACTACCTCAAGGAATAAAAACCTAGGTTAGAAATGTGTTCTAAGGCATAAAAGTGGATGATTACCTTTGAAGTCTCAAGGTAGACTTTGGCATTGAATGAAATAGGACCTCCACTAGTCCTTGGTGAATAAATCAAGCTAGAACAAGGCATAAAAACATGGCCCCATGAGAAGGAATTTTTGGCCATATAAGGAAGATGATGGAAACTTGGTTTTTCTTACATTTTCTTTACCTTAAGAGAATGGAGAAGCTAATGAGCTCTTCAAACTTGATTTCCCCTCCATCAATGGAGTTTCCTCTTGGCACCAAAATGGATCTTTGCAAGTTTGAAAAGATAAAAGATAGGTCTTGGCCTAACTAAGAGAAATATGTGTTTAGTTTTTGATTTGGAGCTAAAATGAGTAAGTTGTTGCCAAAGCAAGGTAGTGGTGCCATGGGTGCTGCTCCTACGTGAATGAAGGGAGGAAGAAGATGGTGAAATCGTTGGAAGAAGAGAAATGAAGAGAGAGAAGAAGAAAGGTGGCTAATGTAAGATATTGCTTTAATAAAGCAAATAGTACTCTTTTACCGCTTATCTCTTCTTTTCTTCCTTATTTGACTACTTATGGTGACTCATCCTCCTTTAGAAAACCGGACCCCTATCTTAAATAAGGCTAGTCATGGTCTTTGTTGACCAACTAATTAGCTTATATTGATTAAAACTTAAACTAGTCACTATTTGGCACTATTCATAAATTAGTGCACATATTTCTGAATTTTTGATTTCCCATTGATTTAGGCTTCCTAATGTGATACTAATTAGTACACATGTTGATTAAAGAGTAATGATGGACATCTCTAGCCACTCAAAACTCAATTCTAAGACAATTTTCAAAAATGTGCTTTAAGACTTCTTAAAGCACATTTTGTGTTTTAACTTGTTTTCAAGCTTGGTTTTCTTTGGTAATTGGTTTAAAATGACCATTAGAATATTACTAAGGTCTTATCATGATATTTGGGTACTCACACAAGTCTCCCCAAGCTTAGAGCACATTTTTGCCCTAATTGCCCTTAAGGCACTTTTTGTGTTTTCCTTGGTTTAATATGTCTACCAATCTTTCTAAGGCATATTCTAGCCTTACTACATCATAATTTGATGTTTACTTAGCATACTTAGGTTTGGGGTATTTCAGAGTTCGTTTGGATATTTAATCACCCTAAAAGGACAAAGGGTGTAATTCTTGCTTTCTGTTAAACTTGTTGTGTTTAATTCCTTTTTTTAAGGCATGTTTAGGCCTTAATTTAATTGATTAAATGTTTAATCAATATTTAATTAAGTAGGGGTATTTCACTCATGGTATTATATCAAGTAACCGTCATGTTATCACATTAAACTCATATGTATGTTTATATAAGTCGATCTATAGTCGACGTAGTGTTAGTCCCGTAGGACGCTCGTGCATAATAATTAATGCAGTAACACACATAATCACATACACGTATCCAAAACACTTAACACACAAGTGATATCAACCAAATCCGAGCCCAAGGAATTCCTTAGGACAACTCGGATCAAACCCCTTTACATACCGTACATCTTAGACCAAGGATGCGCAGTGTAGACCACTAGCTCGTCAAGTGCCTTCGTCTGAAGTATGATCTAAACGGTAATAAAACTATAAGTGTAATACCCCAACCCGAAATCCAATAAACTGAACGGCGATCACTCCCAAATAAAATACAACTGCAGCGGAAATAAATACAACAACCGGGCGGTATTACAATGCCGTTGGCCACCCTTGTGACCAACAAGGCTAAGTCCAAATACAATCCTCAAATGTCACGGTCTGGAATACAGATACAACCCGAGATACTAGGAATCAAACTCAATAATAAAATACTGAAATAAATAATTAACTAATAGTAGACTCCCAAAGCTTGGTCTACCCCACCTACACTCAGTGTGGTGATCTCCTCAACTTCAGGTACCTGAAAAATGGGGGTGCCCCCAAAGGGGCTCAGCAAACAATGCTGGTATGGAAAACGTGCAGCCCATCGTCTACCGGGCCACACCAACTACTTTGTCGAACACATGCAGTTCATTTTTATAAAGCTGTAAACAAGCATAGTCTGATGATAACAAGTATCCATACAAAGACAATAATGTCACATAGAACAAGACACAAAAGGTCGAGTTAGCTGAACTGAAATTCTTTACTGATAGTCGGTCCACACAATGGGACTGACAGTTATAACTGAATATCTGAAATAGTGGAGGTATAGTGACCTCGTTATAGAGAAAGGTTGGGTATAAAACCCCAGGAGATAACGTAGTTAAACCCTGAACTGAATGGCGTGGGAAATAAGAACCCACTAGAGGAATAAAGTCTTCCTCGAACTGAAGGGCATTTGAATCCCGGAAGGAATAAAGTCTTCCTCCCAACTGAATGTTCCGTCGCGACGTAGTAGGAGACGACCTGAGACAGGTACAACTCCCGTAGCATGCATGGCCAGATCCAACTGGGCTCCTCAATCTCGAAGTATATAATTGTTAAGTGTCTTATAAAGACGTTAAACAAGAACACAATGTGTATTGTCAATTATCACGTTTAGGATAATGACGTTTGTTATAAAGTGAAGTTAGTGAGAGACTTGAGTACAAGTCCTCGGTATACTGAAACGCAGGTATTTAATCCACTGGTATAGTAGTGTTTGTATGCGTGGGACATACACGTTGTAGTCAGCAACATTCACGCACATAAAATATCACAGTGTGCAAGAGTAAAACAACAGTTTACATTAATTATCTTGGTCATTATTTCAAACAACAGATAGCACACAAGCCGGTGTAATCCGTTAGAAAACAGGTTGCAAGAATCCATATCCCATCCGTTCACCGTAGACTGTACTTGTAAATTCCCGGTCAACGTCTGGTCAAACAAAGTCCTAGAATAGGATTAACTGAGAGGGTTAATTTATGTTACCCTTATATAATATTCTATTGGATCTTTTAACAATTTCATATTGTTATTTCATGTGAGGTTTATTTCTTTTAATCACCTCATGATTTATGTATAACTTATTTGTTATCCCTTTTGATTTATTTAAAATCCTTTAATGCACATATATGTGTTTATTGCATTTGTTGTTTATTTTATTTGTCTAGGTGACATAACAACTTATAATATCTTAACTATATTTATATGTCATACATAGACATAAATTCTTATAGTTTTATTATTCTCCTTTAACCATAAATAATATTTATTGTTTATCTTTTAATTCCTTATAACCATGTAAGCCATAGTTCCAATTCCATAATTCCTTTAATCAAAATTCTTTCTTCTAAATCCTCCAAATATCCATATAGGACCTATATTTATTTAAATCTAAATTCTTAAACTTGTATTTCGGTTATTTACAAAACAACCACATTAATTCATAAACTTTACTCTTAAATTCTAATCTCTTTATATTATAGAGTTTTAACTTCTTATTTAGCTAAATTGCAAAGCCATCCCTAATATTTTGGTATATAGCTTTTAAATATTATAACTCTCAAATTACAACTTAGCCCCTTAAATTCTCGGCTTTAATAATTTATTTCTTATAATTACAATCTAACCACAAAATCTTATAACTTTTTCACAATGTCATGTAAACTATAGTTTTAATTTTAATTCTCCATAAATGCCGAATATATATTTATAAATTCCTAAATTACCAAACTAACCCCAAAGAATTCGGCTTTGGTCTTGAACTTTCCATTAATTACATTTTCACCCCAAGCTTTCTATTAGTTACTTAATAACTTATAAACTATAGTCTAAATATTTAATCCCTTAAAATTTCGAAAGTGAACCTAATAATTCTCTTAATTATGAATTCGCCCACTAATAAATTATAAACTTTCATAACAACTTTTATAAATTACATAACAGCCCAAAACTTTATAAAAAGTTATTTCAAAGCTTGTTTAAATTATCTAAAATTCTTAAACTTAATTCCTAACCTTATATTATATTATAATTACACCAAACAGCCCTTTAGCTCTCGGTTTTTAATATAAGTACACTAAACTTTGTAAAAATTACATTTAATCCACATAACTTAATTAATTAGTCATTTAGACACTAAAAGAATATTTTTAACTCACCAAACTTTATGATATAAATTTATATACCTAAGTAGCTCATTAAACTTATTTATCAAGTAGAACATTCGGCCATAATTTAAATGAGACTTTATGTTATATGAAAGTGGATTTATATGTCTAAGTAATTATAAATAAATTCATAGGAGTCATATAACTCATGTATAAATTATTGTAATGTCTTATATAAATTCTAAGCTCAAAATAAAGCATTTTTGCCTAAGACTTTTCGGCCTAAATTTATTTGTAACATAAATGAATTTTGTGACACAAAAATGTGTCTTAAGGTAAATATTTTCTATATATGTTATAGTTTATATTTTTGGCATATAAAACCATATAATTTCGGTATTAATAAACCTAGGAGGTGTACATAATTTTTGTACAATTTTTAGAAGCTTAACAAAGCTTATAATATAAAGATTTATATAGTAAACTTACTTCTTAACAAGGTGGTTAAGTGCTTGAACTTCTTCTTGAATCTCCAAGCTTTCTCCAAGGTAATATAGATGCTCCACTTCGGTTATATGCAAGTGGTGAAGGAGTTTTAGGAGTTAGATCTTGAATAAAGATCTTAAGTAGATTTGTAAGTATTTTTACAAGAGTTTACCTTAGACTTTTCTCCTTATGAATTCGGCACTCCTAAGGTAGATGAAGAACAAGGTTTCCTTCATGAAAATGAAGAAGGAAAGAACCTTAGAAGAAGTAGAACTTGGTTACACATAAAAATGTGCTTTAAGGATTTTCAAGCATTAAAACTACCTTAAGATAACCTTGAGATGCTCCTTGGTTTAATGTTGGTTTGGACAATCTCCTTGGAGAACTAAGTGGAGCCGAACACACCTTGTTATGCTAGGAAGAGTTTTGCTTCAAGACTTGCCAAGAAATGCAAGGAATTTACCTTAAAGATGAAGATAGAAGTTAAAACTCCATTAATGGACTTAAGAGCTTCAAAGGAAGAAGATGAAGCTAGAAGAGAGAGGAGGGAGCCTTACCAAACCGTGGAGGAAATGTGCAAGGAGGGAAATGAGACCTAGCTCACGTAAATGAAAGAAGCAAATTGGAATTTGATTTTGTTTTGTCAATTTTTAATGTCAAATGACTTTACTTTTCCTTTGTTTATTACATGGTTGATTGGCTCAATAAATGACCTCTTTTCCAGCTTGAAACCGGCCATGAGGAGTGTGACAAGGCAAAAGCATGTGGAGGTAATAATGTGAACTAGAAGACAAGGAAATTTAGGTAAGGTATCTTCTTTTGATTTTTCTAAGTTTGTGTTGTCTTCTTCCTCATGTAGAGTCACGAATTTAGGGACTGAATGGAGCTCAAAAACCGGCCATGAAGAGCTAAGGAACAAGCAAGGAAGGTTACTTGCTTAAGAAATCAAAGGCAAAAAGAAAAGGAATCTACTTTTTGCTTTTAGCATTTGTTTTTGTCTAGTCAACTTGGCCATGTTCTCTAGCTAATTTCGACAGCTCTCTGGTCAAATGAGTCACACATTTCTTTGCCATTAAGTATTATAGCACATGGGATGATGAGTCATTATGTTTTAAAGCCTTTTATAAACTTTTAAGGCAAATTATATACTAGTTTTTGCCCTTAAAATCGGCCCCTATAGAGCACCTTGTTGACTAGTCACACCAACTTATTTAGAAGGTCATTTTAACCCTATTTAAGATTACCAATTCGTGGCATGTCAAAAACTACAAGGTAATTGCGTAAAACGCATTTTCGTGACACCCGAAGGTGTGTTTTTGTGCTCTAAGGAAATTTTGGGAAACCAATTGTTCTTATGAGTTCCAAGTGTTTGTAAACACTTATTATAGTAAATAAACATATACTAAGATGTTACATCGAGTTATATGGGGTTATATCAACCCGTGACATAATTTACGGGCCATCGGGACACTCCCGGGCCAA
Organism: Limonium bicolor; assembly: GCA_023374045.1. Taxonomy (NCBI): domain Eukaryota; kingdom Viridiplantae; phylum Streptophyta; class Magnoliopsida; order Caryophyllales; family Plumbaginaceae; genus Limonium; species Limonium bicolor. Next base: position 262,845,582 of record CM041782.1, on the reverse strand, counting down.
AAAGGAGCGCTAAGAAATCCTCCTGTGGTTTTTGTTGAATTTTGATGAACCACTTCGTGGGTTATCTTTAGAATGGTAAATAATGATATTAGGAACTCTAGGAATTAATTTTATAGGAGTTCGTGCCACCTCGGCACTCCTCCGAGCTTTTCTTGCTTTAAGGGCGCGCGTGAGCACTCCCGAGCGTTTTGCGTATTTGACTGAATATAGCTTAGGGAATATATTTATATATTCATATAATGAGTGTATGACCATTTGGTTTGAGTTTTAGAAGGTCATACAAGGTCATGCTTGATCACATGTTTCTAAGGCGTTTTAGCGTTTATGGTGAAACGACTATTTTTACGTAACGTTTTCATGCATGGGTTTGCATGCGTACGTGAACTGATTTATGTTTGGATTATATTCCAATAAATAATGATTTAATAATATTATTTAGATTTGGGTATTTCAATCTACCCCCCTTAAAAAAGGACTTCGCCCCGAAGTCTCATATTTAAAGTATAAGGTTGTGGGGGAATCAAGTTCCACTAATATCCACAACTCAATCTAATTTTTAGGGATCAAGTCCCAAGTCTCTATATCCCTAAGTTCATAGTGTATATCAAGTACAACAGAAATACTTGGAATGTCATAACATATACTTGCAGTGTAAAGCAAGGTAGTGAACACAATCACTTTTCATTTCAAATGGTGCAACGTAGTGCATATAATATTTCCATTGTAGTGTAATGAAGTACACACAATCAAGTAGAAGTACAAGGTACATTTAAAACAGTGTTACACAAGAACACATACAAGACAAGGTGTCACTGAAATGCACAAAAGTGCAACAACTGAAATGCACAAAAGTGCAACAACTGAAATGCACAAAAGTGCAACAACTGAAATGCACAAAAGTGCAACAACTGAAATGCACAAAAGTGCAAAAACTGAAATGCACAAAAGCAACAAATGCAATGCACAAAGGTGCAACAAGTGCACACTAAACTCAAAAATGAAAAAGGCTCTACCCCCCAAAAAGAAGGGGTACGCCCCCGTACCCTAGACTAAAGTGCCTAGTCGGTAAATAATGAGGGAAACTTCGCTCGCATATCAGCTTCGAGTTCCCATGTGGCCTCTTCCACATCGTGGTTCGACCAAAGAACCTTCACGAGGCTCACAGACTTGTTTCGAGTCTCTCGTGTCTTTCTATCTAAGATTCTTTGCGGTGTTTCCACATACCGCATTGTTGGTTCTAAAGAGAGTGTCTCTGGTTGTAGAACATGAGAAGGATGAGGCATGTATTTCTTAAGCTGAGACACGTGAAAAACATTGTGTACTTTGCCCAACTCGGCTGGCAAATCAAGTCGATATGCCACTAGGCCCACCCGCTCTATGATAGCGTAGGGTCCTACAAATTTCGGGCTTAGCTTGCCCTTCTGACCAAATCTGAATACACCCTTCATGGGTGAAACTCGTAGAAATACCTGGTCGCCAACTGCGAACTCAAGGTCTCGTCGCTCTCATCAGCATATGATTTCTGTCTGTCCTGTGCTGCTTTCATATTGTTTCTGATCTGCTGAACTTCTGCCTGGACTTGCTCCAAGTACTCAGGCCCAATGATGACGGTCTCACTAGACTCGTCCCAGCACAAAGGTGTGCGACATGGTCTGCCATATAAAGCCTGAAAAGGTGACATCTGTATAGAGGCGTGATAGCTGTTATTGTAAGCAAACTCGATGAGATGTAATCTATCTATCCAGCTGCCCTGAAAATCTAAGGCACATGCTCGTAGCATGTCCTCTAAGGTCTGAATAGTCCTCTCTGACTGACCATCTGTCTGAGGATGAAATGCTGTGCTAAGCTTCAATTCAGTGCCAAGTGCTTCGCGAGTAGCTCGCCAATATCGTGAGAGAAATCTAGTATCTCGATCTGAAACAATAGTCTTTGGAACTCCATGATGTCTGATAATCTCTTTCTCAAATAGCTCTGCTAACTTAGGCACTTTCCAAGTGTCTTTCATCGGAATAAACCTAGCAACCTTAGTCAATCGATCAACAACCCCAAATCATATTAAGTCCTCCTCTCGTAGGTGGTAGTCCCACCACGAAGTCCATAGAGATATCATAAAACTTCCACTCTGGAACTGGCATAGACTGTACCATACCTCCTGGTCGTCTATGTTCGAATTTCACTTTCTGACAAGTGAGACATCGAATCACATACTCTGTCACGTCGCCCTTCATACCACTCCACCAGAAATACCTCTTCAGATCTTTGTACATCTTAGAAGCTCCTGGATGGACAGATGTGGTAGAAGTGTGGGACTCTCGAAGAATATGCTCCTTTATATCTGTGCTGTCTCTGGGAATACACAATCTTCCCTTCAATCTGATGAGTCCATCATCATGTAACTGGAACTCATACTTCCCACCTTCAAATGTACCGTCAGTCAACTTCTGACTGATCTCCATCATTCGCTGATCACTCTGTTGTGCTCTGCGTATGTCGTCCATAAGACTCGAGCTAGCCACAATGGCATTAAGAGAATATGCTCGTCGACTCAATGCGTCTGCTACAACATTAGCTTTCCCTTCCTTGTACTGCAAATCAATGTCATAATCCTTAAGAAATTCAACCCATCTTCTTTGTCTCATGTTTAACTCCTTCTGGGTGAATACATATTTCAAACTCTTATGATCCGAATATACGGTCATCTGGACACCATACAGGTAGTGGCGCCAGATCTTCAAGGCAAAAACAATAGCTCCAAGCTCCAAGTCATGTGTGGGATAGTTTTCCTCGTGTTTCTTCAACTGTCGGGAAGCGTAGGCGACTACCTTCCCATTCTGCATGAGTACACACCTAATCCCCTACCCTAATCCCTATAAATTCATAATACTCTCTTATTCACTTATGCTCATAAACAGTGCCTAATAGTCAAACTGGTGCTGATGTCAAGGCATTCTTCAGAAGCTCGAATGAGGTCTCACATTCAGTAGTCCATGTGAAAGGTGCATCCTTCTTCATTAAGCTGGTCATAGGTTTGGCTATTTTGGAGAAGTCTCTGACAAACCTTCTGTAGTATCCTGCTAAACCAAGGAAACTCCTGATGTCCGTAACTGTCTTTGGCCTAGGCCAAGTGCGAACTGCTTCTATCTTTGCTGGATCCACTGCGATCCCAGCATCTGAGATAACATGTCCTAGAAAGGAAACTCTGTCTAACCAAAACTCACATTTGGAGAACTTAGCATAAAGCTGGTTCTCCCTTAAGATCTGAAGTGTATGTCGAAGGTGACTCTCATGCTCTTCTTTAGACTTTGAGTAGATTAGGATGTCATCGATGAATACAACCACGGTCTTATCCAACTGCTCTCTGAATAATCTGTTCATCAAATCCATGAAGACTGCAGGTGCATTTGACAAGCCAAAAGGCATGACTGTAAACTCATAGTGGCCATACCGTGTTCTGAATGCTGTCTTTTCTATGTCTTGCTCCCTGATGGGTATCTGATGGTAGCCTGATCTCAAATCGATCTTCGAAAACACCTTTGCTCCTCTCAACTGATCAAATAAATCGTCAATACGTGGTAGTGGATATTTATTCTTCACCGATACTGCATTAAGCTCCCTGTAATCAATACACAAACGAAGGCTTCCATCCTTCTTCTTCACAAAAAGAACTGGTGCTCCCCAAGGAGATACGCTAGGTCGTATGTATCCCTTGTCCAATAAATCTTTCAACTGCTCCTTCAACTCAGCCATCTCTGCTGGTGCCATACGGTACGGTGCCTTAGCTATGGGACCGGTACCTGGTAGTAATTCAATGGAGAACTCTACCTCTCTGGGTGGCGGTAAGCCTGGAAGTTCCTTTGGAAAATATCTGGAAATTCTGACACCACTGGCATAGCTGGATCAAAATCAGGGTCGTGCTCCACATCCTGAACATAGCATAAGTATACTTCCTTCTCTCCTGCTTCCTGACATGCTTGTACATGGACATAGCAGATATAACTTTTATCGATGGTGCCCTAGGGCTCTGACGGTAAGATACTGTCACTCCTGATGGACTCTTAAGTAGCAGTCTGCGCTCTGCACAAAGAATGCGGCCTCTGTGCCGCCCCAGCCAGTCCATCCCGGCTATAACATCGAATCCTAGACCTCTGAACTCAATAAGGTCATAGGAAATTCCTCCTCCTTAATACTGATAGTGGCTCCTCTGTAAAGACGAGTGCAACTGATCTTCTCCTTAGACGGGAGTGCCACCTTAAAATCAGGTAACTCTACAGCGTCTAGCCCCACTTCCCCGCAAGCGAAGGCGAAACGAAAGTATGTGAGGCTCCGGAGTCGAACAGTACTAATGCATCCACTCCATTAACCGGAAAGGTACCAGTGAGAATCGAGCCGCCCTTGCGGGCCTCCTCCTCAGTAAGTATACTTAAGGCACCTTCCGTCTCCTTAGCACAACCTAATAACAGAATCTGAGTAAGTACTTTGATACATGATGGGGTCTAAAGACATTCACTTTCACAAACAATAATGCTTCATTGATGAGATGATCTCCTTTCTGAAGTCCAAAAACAATTACACACTAGTACTTTCTAAAGGTTAAACTTAATCTTCCTGGTCTCATGTGAGTGGTGTTTATCACTGTCGAAGGTGCTGTGTTTAGCTTAATCCTTTTAATTCCATGGTATAGCAACCTTGACTTTCCACCCATTATCAAAACATCTCCTGAACTCAATATTATTTTCTTTGCAAGGTCCACACGCTTCTGCTCGCCATAAAGGAACTCTGCGTCATCTCCAATTGACAAGATAATACTGGTATTCCCTGTTCAAGGGACCCTTTGTTTTCATCATTGTCCTGGTGTAGTCCTAAACGGCCTCCTTCTTCATAGAAGTTGATGATACATAGATCAGCCCTTAGATTGGGAACTGGATCTTCTTCTAGCTGTTGAGCTGTATTAACTGCTTTGTTCCACAATTGGTAAAAATTCCTCTGGGATTTTTGGTACTTGTGCTCCATCTCCATTTCTTGTATCTTGGTAGGTTTTTGTGTAAGGATTCCAATCCTTTCCTAAGCACATCATTTTCAGTTTCATTTTTGATCCTCCTGGAAATTCTGGAGTGTAGAACCCTCCTGGTCCTGCTCCCAATTCTTGACATTTTCTGATGATTGCAATTTGTGTCTCCGGTGTTAGGTATCCTTTGAGTAGTATCAATCCTGGTTGGATAACCTTACATTGTTCGTTCCCTGGTTCTTGTATTCTGATAATGTTTTCCTCCAGGGAGGGCGGTGAGGGGATAGGAAAGCATATCTTATAGCTTCCTACGTGGTTTAAATTTTTACTAGTGAGTCTTACTAATTCTTTCCTACTCAATTAGGCAATCAAGGCATGCAAGCACTCATTCACATCATCCATTGCTCGATAATAGGTTCACACGGTTTAGAAATACCTGGGTTAGTAGAAGGACCAGCCTCATCTGAGCGGTCCATGACATGCAGGGCGGGTCCCGATGCTGGGCCTTTGCCCTTGTACCCCTGAGTTTGGTTTGTTGGTGGAGGGCGAGTATCGCTAGCTCCATTCTTTTGGCCTGGGTTTGGCTTGGCTCCCGGCGGTAGTTCCTGCTCTCCGGGTTTCGGATACACTCGAAGGCACGATGCCCGAGTATCTGACAGTAGCGGCACATGACTTTCTCCCCCTGGCAGTCCACGCCGGGGTGATCCTTCCCGCACTGTTTACAGTTGAAACGGCGGATATACTTCTGGCCCGTGTTTGAACCGGATCCAGAACCTAATACAACAAGCAAGGTCAATTATACATTCCAATGGTACTAAGTAATCACAAAAGTTTCAGTCTAACTGCTTGATTAAGGTGCCTACCCTTAGGTGGGTAAGTTTTCTGTGGAGCTTGCTCCGTAGGTTCCTGACTGAGGGTTCCCAGTAGTTTGGTTCCCCTTCCCTTGATAGGACCCCTCCTTTCTGATAGGGTTTGTTCCTTCTGTAGGAGTTCCCTGCTTGGCATCTTCGCCACCAGGTCCGTCCTTCCTCTTTTGGGAGCTCAAAGCATCCCTTCTCTTGCAAGTAATCTCCACAACGGAGGCAGCATGGTAACATTCCTGAAATCTTAAGTATCATTCCCAATTCCCTCATGATGAAGTAGGTAATAAAATTTCAACTGATCACATTACTCCTGTTTTACCTGCAAACTGGTGGGGATGACTGGTCCCATCCCAAACTGAAGTCGAGGGCTCAGTCCCCCGTAAACCGGTCGACCAAGATCTGGTCCGATATCCTATCCCGGGTAGTAGTCGGAGTAGTGAAGTAACTTCGCATAGTACTCATCAACGGTCATCTTCCCCGTCTGCTCCAATGCGTCAAACTCCCTAGTCTTCACCATCCTGGTGTGGGCCGGGTAGTATTTGCCCCTAAGTAGTGCAGTGTAATGTCCCCAAGTAAAGGCTGGGTCATCCAGGTGGTCGGCTTTCACCATGTTCCACCAATCTCTAGCTGCATCCTTCAGATAAAAGGCAGCAAGTCTTACTTTCTCCCTAGCGGGACTGCAAGCGTCTCGAACGCTGTCTCCATCTCCATGATGTAAGTCTCCAAGTGTGTAGGCAATCTGCCCTTTGAAGGGAGTTGGCCTCAGATCAGCCAAACTCTTCACCCAATCTCTCTCTCTGGGTGGTGGTGGTGGAGGTAGCTGCTGCTGCTGTGCAACCCCCGCCTGTGCAAATGCCTGAGCAATTAAGGTAGCAATGTCTGCCAGCCTGATGGATGGCTCCTCGTCGCCTGTCCACGTCGTCCTCCTCTTCCTGACATCTGCAGGATGTTGAGGTATATTAGCACTGAGGTCACAATTCTGGTCTTGGATAGTAGTCTAAGTAAAACTAACTTAAACCTCCTTCAATACTATCTCTCAACCCTTAACCTAAAGCTTAGAAATCCTAATCTCGGTGTATCCTTGTATCCAGAGCGTAACTACGCTCTGATACCACTTTTTGTAATACCCCAACCCGAAATCCAATAACTGAACGGCGATCACTCCCAAATAAAATACAACTGCAGCGGAAATAAATACAACAACCGGGCGGTATTACAATGCCGTTGGCCACCCTTGTGACCAACAAGGCTAAGTCCAATACAATCCTCAAATGTCACGGTCTGGAATACAGATACAACCCCAGATACTAGGAATCAAACTCAATGTAAAATACTGAAATAAAATAATTAACTAATAGTAGACTCCCAAAGCTTGGTCTACCCCACCTACACTCAGTGTGGTGATCTCCTCAACTTCAGGTACCTGAAAAATGGGGGTGCCCCCAAGGGGCTCAGCAAACAATGCTGGTATGGAAAACGTGCAGCCCATCGTCTACCGGGCCACACCAACTACTTTGTCGAACACATGCAGTTCATTTTTATAAAGCTGTAAACAAGCATAGTCTGATAATAACAAGTATCCATACAAGACAATAATGTCACATAGAACAAGACACAAAGGTCGAGTTAGCTGAACTGAAATTCTTTACTGATAGTCGGTCCACACAATGGGACTGACAGTTATAACTGAATATCTGAAATAGTGGAGGTATAGTGACCTCGTTATAGAGAAAGGTTGGGTATAAAACCCCAGGAGATAACGTAGTTAACCCCTGAACTGAATGGCGTGGGAAATAAGAACCCACTAGAGGAATAAAGTCTTCCTCGAACTGAAGGGCATTTGAATCCCGGAAGGAATAAAGTCTTCCTCCCAACTGAATGTTCCGTCGCGACGTAGTAGGAGACGACCTGAGACAGGTACAACTCCCGTAGCATGCATGGCCAGATCCAACTGGGCTCCTCATCTCGAAGTATATAATTGTTAAGTGTCATATAAAGACGTTAAACAAGAACACAATGTGTATTGTCAATTATCACGTTTAGGATAATGACGTTTGTTATAAAGTGAAGTTAGTGAGAGACTTGAGTACAAGTCCTCGGTATACTGAAACGCAGGTATTTAATCCACTGGTATAGTAGTGTTTGTATGCGTGGGACATACACGTTGTAGTCAGCAACATTCACGCACATAAAATAATCACAGTGTGCAAGAGTAAAACAACAGTTTACATTAATTATCTTGGTCGTTATTTCAAACAACAGATAGCACACAAGCCGGTGTAATCCGTTAGAAAACAGGTTGCAAGAATCCCATACCGTTCACCGTAGACTGTACTTTGTAAATTCCGGTCAACGTCTGGTCAAACAAAGTCCTAGAATAGGATTAACTGAGAGGGTTAATTTATGTTACCCTTATATAATAATTCTATTGGATCTTTTAACAAATTTCATATTGTTATTTCATGTGAGGTTTATTTCTTTAATCACCTCATGATTTAATGTATAACTTATTTGTTATCCCTTTTGATTTATTTATAAATCCTTTAATGCACATATATGTGTTTATTGCATTTGTTGTTTATTTTATTTGTCTAGGTGACATAACAACTTATAATCTCTTAACTATATTTATATGTCATACATAGACATAAAATTCTTATAGTTTTATTATTCTCCTTTTAACCATAAATAATATTATTGTTTATCTTTAATTCCTTATAACCATGTAAGCCATAGTTCCTTCCATAATTCCTTTAATCAAAATTCTTTCTTCTAAATCCTCCAAATATCCATATAGGACCTATATTTATTTAAATCTAAATTCTTAAACTTGTATTTCGGTTATTTACAAAACAACCACATTAATTCATAAACTTTACTCTTAAATTCTAATCTCTTTATATTATAGAGTTTTAACTTCTTATTTAGCTAAATTGCAAAGCCATCCCTAATATTTTGGTATATAGCTTTTAAAATATTATAACTCTCAAAATTACACACTTAGCCCCTTAAATTCTCGGCTTTAATAATTTATTTCTTATAATTACAATCTAACCACAAATCTTATAACTTTTTCACAATGTCATGTAAACTATAGTTTTAATTTTAATTCTCCATAAATGCCGAATATATATTTATAAATTCCTAAATTACCAAACTAACCCCAAAGAATTCGGCTTTGGTCTTGAACTTTCCATTAATTACATTTTCACCCCAAACTTTCTATTAGTTACTTAATAACTTATAAACTATAGTCTAAATATTTAATCCCTTAAAATTTCGAAAGTGAACCTAATAATTCTCTTAATTATGAATTCGCCCACTAATAAATTATAAACTTTCATAACAACTTTTATAAATTACATAACAGCCCAAAACTTTATAAAAAGTTATTTTAAAGCTTGTTTAAATATCTAAAATTCTTAAACTTAATTCCTAACCTTCCTATATATTATATTATAATTACACCAAACAGCCCTTTAGCTCTCGGTTTTAATATAAGTACACTAAACTTTGTAAAAATTACATTTAATCCACATAACTTAATTAATTAGTCATTTAGACACTAAAAGAATATTTTTAACTCACCAAACTTTATGATATAAATTTATATACCTAAGTAGCTCATTAAAACTTATTTATCAAGTAGAACATTCGGCCATAATTTAAATGAGACTTTATGTTTATAAAAGTGGATTTATATGTCTAAGTAATTATAAATAAATTCATAGGAGTCATATAACTCATGTATAAATTATTGTAATGTCTTATATAAATTCTAAGCTCAAAATAAAGCATTTTTGCCTAAGACTTTTCGGCCTAAATTTATTTGTAACATAAATGAATTTTGTGACACAAAATGTGTCTTAAGGTAAATTTTCTATATATGTTATAGTTTATATTTTGGCATATAAAACCATATAATTTCGGTATTAATAAACCTAGGAGGTGTACATAATTTTGTACAATTTTTAGAAGCTTAACAAAGCTTATAATATAAAGATTTATATAGTAAACTTACTTCTTAACAAGGTGGTTAAGTGCTTGAACTTCTTCTTGAATCTCCAAGCTTTTCCCAAGGTAATATAGATGCTCCACTTCGGTTATATGCAAGTGGTGAAGGAGTTTTAGGAGTTAGATCTTGAATAAAGATCTTAAGTAGATTTGTAAGTATTTTTACAAGAGTTTACCTTAGACTTTTCTCCTTATGAATTCGGCACTCCTAAGGTAGATGAAGAACAAGGTTTCCTTCATGAAAATGAAGAAGGAAAGAACCTTAGAAGAAGTAGAACTTGGTTACACATAAAAATGTGCTTTAAGGATTTTCAAGCATTAAAACTACCTTAAGATAACCTTGAGATGCTCCTTGGTTTAATGTTGGTTTGGACAATCTCCTTGGAGAACTAAGTGGAGCCGAACACACCTTGTTATGCTAGGAAGAGTTTTGCTTCAAGACTTGCCAAGAAATGCAAGGAATTTACCTAAAGATGAAGATAGAAGTTAAAACTCCATTAATGGACTTAAGAGCTTCAAAGGAAGAAGATGAAGCTAGAAGAGAGAGGAGGGAGCCTTACCAAACCGTGGAGGAAATGTGCAAGGAGGGAAATGAGACCTAGCTCACGTAAATGAAGAAGCAAATTGGAATTTGATTTTGTTTTGTCAATTTTTAATGTCAAATGACTTTACTTTTCCTTTGTTTATTACATGGTTGATTGGCTCAATAAATGACCTCTTTTCCAGCTTGAAAACCGGCCATGAGGAGTGTGACAAGGCAAAAGCATGTGGAGGAAATAATGTGAACTAGAAGACAAGGAAATTTAGGTAAGGTATCTTCTTTTGATTTTTCTAAGTTTGTGTTGTCTTCTTCCTCATGTAGAGTCACGAATTTAGGGACTGAATGGAGCTCAAAAACCGCCAAGCCATGAAGAGCTAAGGACAAGCAAGGAAGGTTACTTGCTTAAGAAATCAAAAGGCAAAAAGAAAAGGAATCTACTTTTTGCTTTTAGCATTTGTTTTTCTAGTCAACTTGGCCATGTTCTCTAGCATAATTTCGACAGCTCTCTGGTCAATGAGTCACACATTTCTTTGCCATTAAGTATTATAGCACATGGGATGATGAGTCATTATGTTTTAAAGCCTTTTATAAACTTTTAAGGCAATTATATACTAGTTTTTTGCCCTTAAATCGGCCCCTATAGAGCACCTTGTTGACTAGTCACACCAACTTATTTAGAAGGTCATTTTAACCCTATTTAAGATTACCATTCGTGGCATGTCAAAAACTACAAGGTAATTGCGTAAAACGCATTTTCGTGACACCCGAAGGTGTTTTTGTGCTCTAAGGAAATTTTGGGAAACCAATTGTTCTTATGAGTTCCAAGTGTTTGTAAACACTTATTATAGTAAATAACATATACTAAGATGTTACATCGAGTTATATGGGGTTATATCAACCCGTGACATAATTTACGGGCCATCGGGACACTCCCGGGCCAAAAAGGAGCGCTAAGAAATCCATCCTCCTGTGGTTTTTGTTGAATTTTGATGAACCACTTCGTGGGTTATCTTTAGAATGGTAAATAATGATATTAGGAACTCTAGGAATTAATTTTATAGGAGTTCGTGCCACCTCGGCACTCCTCCGAGCTTTTCTTGCTTTAAGGGGCGCGCGTGAGCACTCCCGAGCGTTTTGCGTATTTGACTGAATATAGCTTAGGGAATATATTTATATATTCATATAATGAGTGTATGACCATTTGGTTTGAGTTTTAGAAGGTCATACAAGGTCATGCTTGATCACATGTTTCTAAGGCGTTTTAAGCGTTTATGGTGAAACGACTATTTTTACGTAACGTTTTCATGCATGGGTTTGCATGCGTACGTGAACTGATTTATGTTTGGATTATATTCCAATAAATAATGATTTAATAATATTATTTAGATTTGGGGTATTTCAATAAGTCGTCTCCATGAATTAACTACATCCGTATTTTCCAATAACAAGTAACCCCACAGTTCATCCCCGGATTTCTACAGTTAATTGGGAGATTGTTACGGGTTTCTCTAAACCGGTCGGCTTTGTTACTAAAACTCGTATGTCGAAATGTTTCGACTGTTAAGTTTAATTCGTTATATTTCTTTAATCTTATCCATCATTTAATTTAGGTATATAACCTATAGTTGCATGTATGCATGCATTGTTTATTATATTGTATTATTTCCCACCATCCATTATAATACATTGTATTATATAATCCATTATCTTTAATAAACTATATTTCCATTCAAAAACTTATAACTTATAGTTTGTAACTATTTTTTGTAATAACCACCACCATTATATTATATGGTTTCAAACCATAATATATATTCATCCTTATATACATTACTCTCGCATATGTATATATTTACCATATAGGTAAGTTCCATGAGTTATAAAACTCTTATATTATATGTTACATTTTATCATCTTATATTAGATGATTGTTCCCATTAGTTGTATTATATTATACAACTTATATTAAGATTATTATCCTAATATTATGTAACATTTTATGTTGTATTATTTCAACTCCTAAGGTTTAATCAATAAATACCTTAGTTTATAAATCTTATTTATTTATAGTTTGTCACATTATTTAATGTGTATTTCCTTACTTATATTAATTCCATTAAAACCATTAACACCATATAATTGTTATAACATTTATAAAATTGTAGACCATAGTCTAAAATTCATATTTCCAACTCTTTTAACTTTCCAAATTTATATTTTGACCACATATATAATGTTATGTAATATATATCATATATTATAACATTTAAACCTTAATATAAATATAACCTATGGTTATATGATATTATAATTTGCGAACAGACCCCTTATAGGTTCTATATTATTTTTCAAACCCACCAAGTTTCTATAATTGCCATTTGGCCCAACTCATAACATATAGTTTTGTAATATCATTAAAACTATGTATTATACATATATCTTATTAAATACTCTTATAATATTCTAAAAATCACCAAATTTCACCTAAGGGATATAATTACCCTTACTAACCCATATATTCTCGGTTTTTTACATTTCCACCACATATATTTATCCAAAGTGTCTTAATGACATAATAACTATATATTATACATATATAGTTTATTTTAATTCCAAAACCAACCAAATAAATTCCTAAAAATTCCTAATAGCCCATGGGTGTTTATAATACCATTTTACACCCTTTATTTTCGGTAATAACATATTTACAACATATGTTATAAAATTGTTACAATTAAATACTTATTATTATAAAACCTTAAATAAGTTATTTAACTTATCTAATTTGGTCAAAACCTACCATATGGTCAAGGTTGACCTCCTTAATATTGCCTTGACCATTAATTTCCATATATTACGGTTTGTACCCATATTTTTCAGAAATTATCATTTAACCCCAAAACTTTATAAAATCTTATAATTTTTATTTAAACTCATTTAAACCTCCAATTTTCGGCTTTATTTATATATAGCCCCCAAATTTATTTTAATTACACTTTAAACCCCTATACCTTGCGGTAATATATTTTTATCACCTAAACTTAATTAAAACCTTATAAATACATAAATAAAATGGCCTAAAGTACATGGCCTTATTACAAACATTACCTTATAAAATAAATTACACATAAATGCCCAAAAATACTTTAAACTCTCGGCCTCTCCCATATTTTCCATATTTACCAATTTTCCACATAATGTCTTAAATTTGACAATTATGTTAGTTAATTACTTATATAAATTTATTAAACCATTCCTTAATCACCTAAGGTCAAAATAAAACCTTTATACCTTGTTCACTCACGACATGTATTATACACATATGTATAAACACATATTAATATACCAAGTGAAGGTTTAAGTGATTTATACCTTATTTTTGCCAAGATTAGGCCTTGTTTGGCCACGGCTGTTTGGAGATAAATTTTCCACAGCTTTATTTACATGTTTTCAAGCAGCAATTAAGACATGATTAGTCTCCAAGCAAGAGCTAACCATAATAAGTGTTTAATGTACATTTTCAAGGTAAAATTTACCTTAGAATAACAAGGCAAGCAAAGGTGCTCTTCGGCCTGTTTTTACAGAAGAACAAGAGCATCAAAAAAGCTACTAAAACCAAGTTTAAAACCAGTATAACTCAGCTAAGAAGATGGCTAATTTTCACCTTGATTAAAATGCATAAAATGGTGTTTTTGGCATGGTTTTGGCTAATCCTTGAAGCTCTTGATGTACCAACTGAATAAGTATGTTAAGAAGAAGATAATAAGCCTAAGAGAACAGGTTTTACAACCGCAATTGAAGATAATCAAGAGATAAGTTCTTAAAACACATTTTATACCTTAAGAACAAGATTAGAATTCTCCACCACCTTCCCTTGTTACAGCCGAGAATTACCCTCCTTTTAACCTCCAAAACAAGCTAGAAACATGGATGGAAATGGTTGATGCTTAGCTCCATGGAAAGAGGAAAGAAATGTGAAGAGAATGAACATAAAATGGCTTAATAAGCTTACCTATGTCACTTGTTGTTCTCTTCTGAGTTTAGACAGTAGCAGACGTCAATGGAGGAAGAAAAGAGAGGATTAAGCTTGTTGAAGTCGGCTGGGAATGAAATACCCCAAACCTAAGTATGTTAAGTAAACATCAATATATGATGTAGTAAGGCTAAAATATGACTTAGAGAGATTGGTAGACAATTTAAACAAAGGAAAACACAAGAAAATGCCTTAAGGGCAATTTGGGCAAAAACATGCTCTAAGCTTGGAGTGACTTTGATTAGCACCCAAATACCATTATAAGACCTTAGTAATATGTAAATGGACATTTTAAATCAATTACCAAAGAAAACCAAGCTCAAAAACAAGCTTAAACACAAAATGTGCTTTAAGACTCCTTAAATCACCTTTTTGAGAAATTGTCTTAGAATTGAGTTTTGAGTGGCTAAATGACCATGATTACACCTTAATCAACATGTGTACTAATTAGTATCACATTAGGAAGCCTAAATCAATGGGAAACCAAAAATTTCACGAATATGTGCACTAATTAGTGAATAGTGCCAAATAGTGCCCAAATTAACCTTAAGTCAACATAAGTCAATACGATGGTCAACCAAGACCATAAATATCTCCATTATAAGAGGGGGGGGGGGCAGTTTTTGATGTGGGGAGTCACCATATGACTAAGCAATTAAAGGAAAATGAGAGGAAAGTAAAGGAAGTTACTATTTGCTTTTAAAAGCAAAATATCTTATATTAGCCTACCTTTCTTCTTCTCTCTCTTCATTTCTCTTCTTCCCACGGTTTTCTTCACCTCCTCTCTTCTCCATTCACGTAAGAGCAGCCTCCATTGTTGCCTCTGAAATACCCCAAACTTAGATATGGTGTTTAAATGATAAACTAAGATATAAGGAGGCTAAATAATGCCTTAGAAACATTTCTAATCGAAGAAAATATAAGGAAACACCAAAAGGAGCAGTTTAAGCAAAAACGTGCTCTAAGCTTAGAGAGACTTGGGAGAGTACCCAAATATTGTTCCAAGACCTTAGTAAGATCCTAATGGTCATTTTAAATCAATTACCAAAGAAAACCAAGCTTGAAAACAAGTTAAAACACAAAGCTTTAAGGAGTCTAAAGCACATTTTTGAAAAATTGTTTGTAAATGAGTTTTGAATGGCTAAATGTCCATCATTACTCTTTAATTAACATGTGTACTATATAGTATCACATTTGGAAGTCTATATCAATGGGAAATCAAAAATTTCACAACAATGTGCCTTCTTTTGTGAATAGTAACAAAATTAAGCTAGTTTAAGACATTAGTCAAAGTAAGTCAATTAGATGGTCAACAAAGACCACAACCTACCTTATTTGACCAAGGGGGCCGGTTTTTAAGTGTGACTCACCACACTTATCTAGCTAAGTAAAGAGAAAGCAAAAGTAAGTAAGTTAACTATTCACTTTTTAACATAATATCTCACCTTTAGTAGTTCTCTCTCCTCATCTCTTCATTGTTCATCTTCTCCATCGGTTTCCCTTGCTCTCTTTCTTCTCTCTCACGTAAAACTCAACCTCCATGCTAGCTCCATCTAGCTTTGCACACATCTTGCTCATTTTAGCTCCAAAACCAAAACTAAATACATATATCTCTTAGTTAGCTCAAGCTCTTCCTTTCTATCTTTTCAAAACTTCAAGAGCTTCATTTTGGTGCCAAGTCAAACCACCATTAGAGGAGGAAGTTCAAGTTTGGAGACTCCATTGGCTTCTCCATTCTCTTAAGGTAAAGAAAGTGTAAGAAAATCTAGGTTTCCATCACTTTTCTTCTTGACCGAAAATACTGCTCATGAGGCTTCATTTTAATGCCTTTTCTAGCTTGTTTTCTACTCTTCAAAGGATAAAGGAGGTCCTTCTTGTTTCATATCTGTAACACCCCAACCCGAAATCCAATAACCTGAACGGCGATCACTCCCAAATAAAATACAACTGCAGCGGAAATAAATAGAACGACCGGGCGGTATTACAATGCCGTTGGCCACCCTTGTGACCAACAAGGCTAAATCCAAATACAATCTCCAAAAGTCACGGTCTGAATACGAATACAATCCGAGATACAGGAATCAAACTCTAATGTAAAATACTTAAGTAAAAACAAGTAACTATAAGAAGACTCCCATAGCTTGAATCTACCCCACCTACACTCGGTGTGGTAATCTTCTCAACTTCAGGTACCTGAAAAATGGGGGTGCCCCCAAAGGGGCTCAGCAAACAATGCTGGTATGGAAAACGTGCAGCCCATCGTCTACCGGGCCACACCAACTACTTTGTCGAACACATGCAGTTCATTTTTATAAAGCTGTAAACAAGCATAGTCTGATAATAACAAGTATCCATACAAGGACAATAATGTCACATAGAACAAGACTTCAGAAGGTCAAGTTAGCTGAGCTGAATCATTGATAGCTGTCGGGTCCACACAGTGGGACTGACAGATGTATAAAAGTATATCAATATAGTGGAGGTATAGTGACCCCGTTATAGAGAAAGGTTGGGCAGTTAGTCCCCAGGAGATAACGTAGTTAAACCCTGTACTGAGAGCTGATGGGAAATAGAACCCACGAGAGGAATGAAGTCTTCCTCTCCACTGAACTGATGGGCATTAGAAACCCGAGAGGAATAGAGTCTTCCTCTCCACTGAATGTTCCGTTGTGACGTATAACTGAATAGGAGACGACCTGAGACAGGTACAACTCCTGTAGCATGCATGGCCAGATCCAACTGGGCTCCTCGTTCTCGTAGTATAGAATTGTTAAGTGTCATATAAAGACGTTAAACAAGAACACAATGTGTATTGTCAATTATCACGTTTAGGATAATGACGTTTATTATAAGTGAAGTTAGTGAGAGACTTGAGTACAAGTCCTCGGTATACTGAAGCGCAGGTATTTAATCCACTGGTATAGTAGTGTTTGTATGCGTGGGACATACACGTTGTAGTCAGCATCATTCACGCACATAAATAATACAACAGTGCACAAGAGTAAAACAACAGTTTACATTAATTATCTTGGTCGTTATTTCATACAACAGATAGCACACAAGCCGGTGTAATCCGGTAGAAAACAGGTTGCAAGAATCCCATACCGTTCACCGTAGACTGTACTTGTTAATTCCCGGTCAACGTCTGGTCAAACAAAGTCCTAGAATAGGATTAAATGAGAGGGTTAATTTATGTTACCCTTATATAATGATCCTATTGAATTTTTTTTTTTAACAAATCTCGTATTTGTTATTTCATGTGAGGTTTATTTTCTTTTAATTACCTCATGATTTTATGTATAACTTATTTGTATTCCTTTTGATTTATTATAAATCCTTTAATGTACATATAAGTATTTATTTATTCATGTACTATATTTGTTATTTTTTGTATTTTATTTTTTTTGTCTAGCTGACATAACAACTTATATTTCCTTAACTATATTTCTATGTCATATATGGACATAAAATTCTTATAGTTTCATTATTCCTCCTTTAACCCAAAAGTAATAATCATTGGTTATCTTTAAATTCCTTATAACTATATAAGTCATAGTTTAAACCTCATAACTCCTTTAATCAAAATTCTTTCTTTCTAATTCCTCCAAATATCCATGTAGGACCTATATTTATTTTAATCTAAATTCTTACCCTTATATTTCGGTTATTTACAAAACAACCACATTAATTCATAAACTTATTTAAATTCTAATCTTATCATAGCATAGAGTTTTAACTTCTTATTTAGCTAACTTACAAGGTCACACTAATATTTTGGTATTTAGCTTTTAAATATTATAATTTTCAAAAATTACAACTTAGCCCCTTAAATTCTCGGCCTTAATAATTTATTTCTTATAATTATAATCTAACCACAAAATCTTATAACCTTTACATAATGTCATGTAAACTATAGTTTTAATTTTAATTCTCCATAAATGCCGAATATATATGTATATATAAATTCTTAAATTACCAAACTAACCCCAAGGTAATTCAGCTTTGTCATTTTTTCTTCCTTAATTACATTTTCATCCCAAAACTTTATAATAGTTTCTTAATAACTTATAAACTATAGTCTAAATATTTAATTCCTCAAATTTCGAGAGTGAACCTAATAATTCTCTTAATTATGAATTTGCCCACTAATAAGTTCCAAACTTTCATAACATTTTTATAAATTACATAATAGCCCAAAACTTTATAAAGTGTTACTTTAACACTTGTTTAAATTATCTAAAATTCATAAACTTAATCCTAACCTTATATTATATCATATATATTCAAAAGAACACCCTTAACTCTCGGTTTTTATAATAAACACACTGAACTTTGTAAAAATTACATTTAGGCCACATAACTTAATTAATTAACCATTTTAAGCTCTAATAAAATATTTTTAACTCACCAAACTTTATAGTATAAGTTTATATACATAAGTAGCTCATTAAAATCTATTTAACACTTAGAGCATTCGACCATAATTTATTAAGGACCATATAGTATATAAAAGTGGATTTATATGTCAAAATAACTATACATAAATTCATATGAGTCATATAACTTATGTAAAAATTATTGTAATGTCTTATATTGATTCTTAGCTTAAAAATAAGCATTTTTGCCCATGACATTTCGGCCTTAATTTATTTGTAACTTAAATAAATTTTGTGACACAAAAATGTGTCTTAAGGTAAATTTTCTATATATGTTATAGATTATTTTTGGCATATAAAAACCATATAGTTTCGGTTTTAATTAACCTAGGAGATGTACATATTTTTGTATAATTTTAAGAAGCTTAACAAAGCTTATAACATAAAGATTTACTTAGTAAACTTACTCCTTAACAAAGGTGGTTAAGTGCTTGAACTCTTCTTTGAATCTCCAAGCTTCCTCCAAGGTATATTGATGCTCCACTTCGGTTATATGCAAGTGGTGAAGGAGTTTAGGAGTTAGATCTTCAATAAAGATCTTAAGTAGATTTGTTAGTAGTTTTACAAGAATTTACCTTAAGCTTTTTCTCCTTATATTTTCGGCTCACTAAAGGTGGATGAAGAACAAGTTTTCCTTCATGAATATGAAGAAGAAAAGAGCCTTAGAAGAAGAAGAACTTGGTTACACATAAAATGTTCTTTAAGGATTTACAAGCATTAAAACTACCTTAAGATAACCTTGAGATGCTCCTTGGTTTAATGTTGGCTTGGACAACCTCCTTGGAACATATGTTGATGTCGAATACTTGTTGTTATGCTAGGAAGAGTTTTGCTTCAAGGCTTGACAAGAATTGCTAGGAAATTACTTTAAGATGAAGATAGAAGTTAAATCTCCATTAATGGACTTAAGGGCTTCAAAGGAAGAAGAAGAAGATGAAGCAAGAAGAGAGAGCTAGGTAGCTTACCAATTCGGAAGTGTGGAGTGCAAGAGATGAAATGACACTAAACTCACGTATAAGGTAAGAGAATGCCATTGGAATTGATTTTTGTTTTGTTAATTTTAATGTCATTTGACTATTCTTTTTCCTTAGTTTATTACATGGGTTATTGGCTCAATAAATGCCCATGTTACCAGCACATTTTCGGCCATAATGGAAGACAAGGCAAGGTGGAGCAAAAAATAATGTGAGCTAGAAGACAAGGTAAGAAAAGGTAAGGTTTTGTTCTTTGTTTTTCTATGTTTATGCTTGTCTTCTTCCTCTCTTGTAGGTGAACGAATTTAGGGACTGAATGGAGCTTACCAACGGTGGAGAAGAGCCAAGGAAGAGCAAAGAAAGTTACTTAAATGATAAGGAATCAAAAGAAAGGAATCTAGATCTACTTTTGCCTTTTTGCATTTGTTTTCTTCCTAGCTCACATGGCCTTATTCTTCTGCATAATTTCGACAGCTTGATGGTCAAATAAGACATACATACTTTGACATTAAGTAATATAAATCATGGGAGGTGAGTCACCATGTTTTAAGCCTTTTATAAACTTTAAAGGCAAATTTTATACTAGTTTTTGCTCTCAAAATCGGCCCCTATAGATAGCCTTGTTAACCCTATTTAAGATTACCAATTCGTGGCATGTCAAAAACTACAAGTAATTGCGGTAAAACACGTTTTCGGGGACACCCGAAGGTGTGTTTTTGTGCTCTAAGGAACTTTTGGGAAATTAATTGTTTTTATGAGTTGCAAGTGTGTTTTAAACACTTATTATAGTAAATACTGATATATTAAGACGTTACATTAAGTTATATGGGGTTATATCAACCCACGACATAATTTTCGGGCCATCGGGACACACCCGGGCAAAAAGGAGCGCTAAGAAATACTCCTGAGGTTTTGTTGAATTTTGAGAAACCACTTCGTGGGTTCTCTTTAGAATGATTAATAATGATGTAGGAACTCTAAGAATTAATTTTTATAGGAGTTCGTGCCACCTCGGCACTCCTCCGGACTTTTCGTGCTTTAAGGAGCGGGCGTGAGCACTCCCGAGCATTTTGCGTATTTGACTGAATATAGCCTAGGGAATATGTTTATATATTCATATAATGAGTGTATGACCATTTGGTTTAAGTTTTAGAAGGTTATACAAGGTCATGCTTGAACACATGTTTCTAAGGCGTTTTAGCGTTTATGGAGAGAAACGACTATTTTTACGTAACGTTCTCATGCATGGGTTTGCATGCGTACGTGAGATGATTTATATTTGAATTATTTTCCATTAAATAATGGTTAATAATATTAATTAGATTTGGGTATTTCAATCTACCCCCTTAAAAGGACTTCGCCGCGAAGTCTCATATCTAAGTTCCACTAAGTATCCACAACTCAATCTAGTAGGGATCAAGTCCCAAGTCTCTATATTCCTAAGTTCCAGTGTACATCAAAACACAACAGGAATACTTTGGAACAATATAGTGTAATGTAATAACACAGTCACTTTTCATATCTTAATAGTGCAGAGTAGTGCACATAAACTTTTCATTGTAGTGTAACAAAGTACACAACAACAAGTAGAAGTACAAAGTACAGTCAAGTACATTGTACACAAGAACACATACAAGCCAAGGTGTCACTGAAATGCACCAAAGTGCAACAAAATGTATACTGAGCAGTGTTACACAAGAACACATACAAGACAAAGTGTCACTGAAATGCACCAAAGTGCAACAAAATGCATACTAAACTCACAAACGAAAAAGGCTCTACCCCCCAAAAAAAGAGAGGTACGCCCCGTACCCTAGACTAAAGTGTCTAGTCGGTAAATAATGAGGGAAGACTTTGCTCGCATATCCGCTTCTAGTTCCCATGTGGCCTCCTCAACATCATGGTTCGACCAAAGAACCTTTACGAGGCTCACAGACTTATTTCGAGTATCTCTTGTCTTTCTATCTAAGATTCATGGTTGCGGTGTTTCCACGTGAAAACATTATGTACTTTGCCCCAATTCGGCTGGTAAATCAAGTCGATATGCCACAAGACCCACCCTCTATGATAGCGTAGGGTCCTACAAACTTCGGGCTTAGCTTGCCCTTCTGTCCAAATCTGAATACACCCTTCATGGGTGATACTCGTAGAAATACCTGGTCGCCAACCGCGAACTCAAGGTCTCGTCGCCTCTCATCAGCATATGATTTCTGTCTGTCTTGTGCTGCTTTCATGTTATTTCTGATTTGTTGTACTTCTGCCTGGACTTGTTCTAAGTACTCAGGCCCAATGATGACGGTCTCACTAGACTCGTCCTAGCACAATGGTGTGCGACATGGTCTGCCATATAAGGCTTGGAAAGGTGACATCTGTATAGAGGCGTGTGATAGCTGTTATTGTATGCAATCGATGAGATGTAATCTATCTATCCAGCTGCCCTGGAAATCCAAGGCACATGCTCGTAGCATGTCCTCTAAGGTCTGAATAGTCCTCTCTGACTGACCATCTGTCTGAGGATGAAATGCTGTGCTAAGCTTCAATTCAGTGCCAAGTGCTTCACGAGTAGCTCGCCAATATCGTGAGAGAAATCTAGTGTCTCGATCTGAAACAATAGTCTTTGGTACTCCATGATGTCTGATAATCTCCTGCTCAAATAGTTCTGCTAACTTTGGCACTTTCCAAGTGTCTTTCATCGGAATAAACCTAGCAACTTTAGTCAGTCGATCAACACAACCCAAATCATATTAAGTCCTCCTCTCGTAGGTGGTAGTCCCACCACGAAGTCCATGGAGATATCGTAAAACTTCCACTTTGGAACTGGCATAGACTGTACCATACCTCCTGGTCGTCTATGTTCGAATTTCACTTTCTGACAAGTGAGACATCGAACATATTCTGTCACGTCGCCCTTCATACCACTCCACCAGAAATACCCTCTTTAGATCTTTGTACATCTTAGAAGCTCCTGGATGGACAGATGTGGAAGAAGTGTGGGACTCTCGAAGAATATGCTCCTTTATATCTGTGTTGTCTCTGGGTATACACAATCTGCCCTTCAATCTGATTAGTCCATCATCATGTAGCTGAAACTCATACTTTCCACCCTCAAATGTACCGTCAGACAACTTCTGACTGATCTCCATCATTCGCTGATCACTCTACTGTGCGCTACGTATGTCGTCCATAAGACTCGAGCTAGCCACAATGGCATTTAGAGAATGTGCTCGTCGACTCAGTGCGTCTGCTACAACATTAGCTTTCCTTCTTTGCACTGCAAATCAATCATAATCCTTATAATTCTTCTTCATTTCATACCTTAAACTTCTCTTCTTTGTCTCATGTACTCCTTCTGTGAATACATATTCAAACTCTTGATCCGAATATACAGTCTCTGGACACCATACAGGTAGTGGCGCCAGATCTTCAAGGCAAAAACAATAGCTCCAAGCTCCAAGTCATGTGTGAGATAGTTTTCCTCATGTTTCTTCAACTGTCGGGAAGCGTAGGCGACTACCTTCCCATTCTGCATGAGTACACACCCTAATCCCCTTCCTGATGCATCACAGTAAACTTCATAACCCTCAGTGCCTTCAGGTATTGTCAAAACTGGTGCTGATGTCAAAGTTCTTCAAAAACCGAAATGATGATTCACACTCTGTAGTCCATGTGAATGGTGCATCTTTCTTCATTAAACTGGTCATAGGTTTTGCTAATTTGGAGAAGTCTCTGACAAACCTTCTGTAGTAACCGGCTAACCCCAGGAAACTCCTGATATCAGTCACTGTCCTTGGCCTAGGCCAACTGCAAATGCTTCTATCTTTGCTGGATCCACTACGATCCCAGCATCTGAGATAACATGTCCTAAAAGGAAACTCTGTCCAACCAAAACTCACATTTGGAGAACTTAGCATAAAGCTGGTTCTCCCTTAAGATCTCAAGTACATGTCGGAGGTGACTCTCATGCTCTTCCTTAGACTTTGAATAGATGAGGATGTCATCGATGAATACAACCACGGTCTTATCCAACTGCTCTCTGAATAATCTGTTCATCAAATCCATGAAGACTGCAGGTGCATTAGACAAGCCAAAAGGCATAACTGTAAACTCATAGTGGCCATATCGTGTTCTGAATGCTGTCTTTCTATGTCTTGCTCCCTGATAGGTATATGATGGTATCCTGATCTCAAATCGATCTTCGAAAACACTTTGCTCCTCTCAACTGATCAAACAAGTCGTCAATCCGTGGTAGTGGATATTTGTTCTTCACCGACACTGCATTAAGCTCCTGGTAATCAATACATAGCCGAAGGCTTCCATCCTTCTTCTTCACAAACAGAACTGGTGCTCCCCAAGGAGATATGCTAGGTCGTATGTATCCCTTGTCCAGTAAATCTTTCAGCTGCTCCTTCAGCTCAGCCATCTCTGCTGGTGCGATACGGTACGGTGCCTTAGCTATGGGACCGGTACCTGGTAGTAATTCAATGGAGAACTCTACCTCTCTGGATGGCGGTAAGCCTGGAAGTTCCTTTCAAAAATATCTAGAAATTCCGACACCACTGGCATATCTAGATCAAAATCAGGGTCGTGCTCTACATCCTGAACATAGCATAGGTATACTTCCTTTCTGCTCCTGACTTGCTTGTACATAGACATAACAGATATAACTTTTATTGATGGTGCTCTCGGGCTCTGGCGGTATGATACTGTCACTCCTGATGGACTCTTAAGTAACAATCTGCGCTCTGCACAAGAATGCGGCCTCTGTGCCGCCCCAACCAGTCCATCCCGACTATAACATCGAATCCTAGACCTCTGAACTCAATAAGGTCAATGGGAAAATCCTCCTCCTTAATACTGATAGTGGCTCCTCTATAAAGACGAGTGCAACTGATCTTCTCCTTAGACGGGAGTGCCACCTTAAAATCAGGTAACTCTACAGCGTCTAGCCCCAACTTCCCGCAAGCGAAGGCGAAACGAAAGTATGTGAGGCTCCGGAGTCAAACAGTACTAGTGCATCCACTCCATTAACAGGAAAGGTACCAGTGAGGATCGCGCCGCCCTTGCTGGCCTCCTCCTCAGTAAAAATACTTAAGGCACCTTCCGTCTCCTTAGTACAACCTAATAACAGAATCTGAGTAAGTACTTTGATATATGATGGGGTCTAAAGACATTCACTTTCATAACAATAATGCTTCATTGATGAGATGATCTCCTTTCAGATGTCCAAACAATTACAATACTAGTACTTTCTAAAAGTCAAACTTAATCTTCCTGGTTTCATGTGAGTGGTGTTTATCACTGTCGAAGGTGCTGTGTTTAGTTTGATCCTCTTAATTCCATGGTATAGTAACCTTGACTTTCCACCCATTACTAAAACATCTCCTGAACTCAATATGATTTTCTTTGCAAGGTCCACACGCTTCTGCTCGCCATAAAGGAACTCTGCGTCATCTCCAATTGACAAAGATAATACTGGTATCCCCTGTTCAAGGGACCCTTTTGTTTCATCATTGTCCTGGTGTAGTCCTAAACGGCCTCCTTCTTCATAGAAGTTGATGATACATAGATCACATTTAGATTGGGAACTGGATCTTCTTCTAGCTGTTGAGCTGTATTAACTGCTTGTTCCACAATTGGTAAAAATTCTTCTGGGATTTTGGTACTTGTGCTCCATCTCCATTTCTTGTATCTGGTAGGTTTTTGTGTAAGGATTCCAATCCTTTCCTAAGCACATCATTTTCAGCTTCATCTTTGATCCTCCTGGAATTGAATTCTGGAGTGTGAACCCTCCTGGTCCTGCTCCCAATTCTAGACATTTTCTGATGATTGTAATTTGTGTCTCCGGTGTTAGGTAACCTTTGAGTAATATCAAACCTGGTTGGATAACCTTACATTGTTCGTTCCCTGGTTCTTGTATTTTGATAATGTTTTCTTCCAGGGAGGGCGGTGAGGGGATAGGAAAGCATATCTTATAGCTTCCTACGTGGTTTAAATTTTACTAGTGAGTCTTACTAATTCTTCCCTACTCAATTAGGCAATCAAGGCATGCAAGCACTCATTCATATCATCCATTGCTCAATAATAGGTTCACATGGTTTAGAAATACCTGGGTTGGTAGAAGGACCAGCCTCATCTGAGCGGTCAATGACATGCAGGGCGGGTCCCGATGCTGGGCCTTTGCCCTTATACCCCTGAGCCTGGTTTGTTGGCGGAGGGCGAGTATCGCTAGCTCCATTCTTAGGGCCGGTGTTTGCCTTGCTCCCGGGCGGTAGTTCTTGCTCTCCGGGTTCGGATACACTCGAAGGCCCGATGTCCAAGTATTTGACAGTGGCGACACTGAACTTTCTCCCCTTGGCAGTCCACGCCGGGGTGATCTTTTCCACACTGTCTACAGTTGAAACGGCGGACATACTTCTGGCCCATGTTTGAGCCAGATCCAGAACCTAATACAATCAAGGTCAATTACACATTCTAGCGGTACTGGAGTAATCACACAAGTTTCAAATTTGACTGCTTGGTTAGAGTGCCTACCCTTAGGTGGGTAGGTTTTCTGTGATGTTGCCGCTCCGTGGGTTCCTGACTGGGGGTACCCAGTAGTTTGGTTCCCCTTCCCTTGGTAGGACCCCTGGCCTTTCTGATAAGGTTTGTTCCTTTTGCTGGAGTTCCCTTGCTTAGCATCTTCGCCACCAGGTCCGTCCTTCCTCTTTTGGGAGCTCAAAGCATCCCTTCTCTTACATGTAATCTCCACCACGGAGGCAGCATGATAACATTCCTGAAATCTCAAGGTATCAATCTCCAATTCTCCCATGACGGGGTATAGTAGATAGTAAAATTTTCAACCGGTTTATGTCTCTCCTGTTTTACCTGTAAACTGGTAGGGATGATTGGTCCCATCCCAAACTGGAGTCGAGGGCTCAGTCCCCCGTAGAATCGGTCGACCAACACTTGGTCCGAGTATCCTATACCGGGTAGTAGTCGGAGTAGCGAAGTGAACTTCGCATAGTACTCATCCACTGACATCTTTCCCGTCTGCTCCAGGGCATCAAACTCTCTCGTCTTCACCATCCTGGTGTGGGCCGGGTAGTATTTGCCCCTAAGTAGTGCAGTGTAGTGTCCCCAAGTAAATGCTGGGTCATCCAGGTGGTCGGCTTTCACCATGTTCCACCAATCTCTCGCTGCATCCTTCAGATAAAAGGCAGCAAGCCTTACCTTTTCCCTAGCTGGGACTGCAAGCGTCTCGAACTGTGTCTCCATCTCCATGATGTATGTCTCCAAGTGAGCAGGGTCAGTCTGCCCCTTGAATGCAGTTGGCCTCAGATCAGCCAAACTCTTCACCCAATCTCTCTCCCTGGGTGGTGGTGGTGGGGAGGTCTGCTGCTGTCCAACCCCCGCCTGTGCAAATGCCTGAGCGATTAAAGTAGCAATGTCTGCCAGCCTGATGTTTGGCTCCTCATCTGCCTGTCCACGGCGTCCTCCTCTTCCTGACATCTGCAGGATGTTGAGGTATATTAGATACTGTGGTCGCAATCTCGGTCTTGGATAATAGTCTAAGTAAAACTAACTTAAACTCCTTTCAATACAATCACTCAACCCATAACCTAAGCTTTTAGAAATCCTAATCTCGGTGTATCCTTGTATCCAGAGCGTAACTACGCTCTGATACCACTTTTTGTAACACCCCAACCCGAAATCCAATAACCTGAACGGCGATCACTCCCAAATAAAATACAACTGCAGCGGAAATAAATAGAACAACCGGGCGGTATTACAATGCCGTTGGCCACCCTTGTGACCAACAAGGCTAAATCCAAATACAATCTCCAAAAGTCACGGTCTGAATACGAATACAATCCGAGATACTAGGAATCAAACTCTAATGTAAAATACTTAAGTAAAAACAAGTAACTATAAGAAGACTCCCATAGCTTGAATCTACCCCACCTACACTCGGTGTGTAATCTTCTCAACTTCAGGTACCTGAAAAATGGGGGTGCCCCCAAAGGGGCTCAGCAAACAATGCTGGTATGGAAAACGTGCAGCCCATCGTCTACCGGGCCACACCAACTACTTTGTCGAACACATGCAGTTCATTTTTATAAAGCTGTAAACAAGCATAGTCTGATAATAACAAGTATCCATACAAGGACAATAATGTCACATAGAACAAGACTTCAGAAGGTCAAGTTAGCTGAGCTGAATCATTTGATAGCTGTCGGGTCCACACAGTGGGACTGACAGATGTATAAAAGTATATCAATATAGTGGAGGTATAGTGACCCCGTTATAGAGAAAGGTTGGGCAGTTAGTCCCCAGAGATAACGTAGTTAAACCCTGTACTGAGAGCTGATGGGAAATAGAACCCACGAGAGGAATGAAGTCTTCCTCTCCACTGAACTGATGGGCATTAGAAACCCGAGAGGAATAGAGTCTTCCTCTCACTGAATGTTCCGTCACGACGTATAACTGATAGGAGACGACCTGAGACAGGTACAACTCCTGTAGCATGCATGGCCAGATCCACTGGCTCCTCGAATATCATATCATTATCGATATATGTATATTACATACATCCATTGTAATATAATTTCACGTCACGTATATGAATATATACCTATATAGTACGTCCTGTCATTATGTCCAGACTCAACTATACTATTGTACTCCACTATAGTTAAGTTTATATGAATACATACACGTTGTAGTCATCTCTCATATCGCAATTATAATTATGATAATAATTTTATTTTTTATGTTAGTCTTATATTCCATATAGATACACCAAGCGTATTTAATCACGGGATAAGTAGTGATTATACTATACCTTAAACCACGTAGTACTGATAGTTCATCATTCACGCACATATAATACACAGTGCACAGAGTAAAACAACAGTTTACTTAATCTTGGTCGTTATTTCAAACAACAGATAGCACACAGCCGGTTTAATCCGGTAGAAAACAGGTTGCAAGAATCCCATACCGTTCACCGTAGACTGTACTTGTTTAATTCCCGGTCACGTCGGTAACAAAGTCCTAGAATAGGATTAACTGAGAGGTTAATTTATGTTCCCTTATATATGATCCTATTGATTTTTTTTTAACAAATCTCGTATTTGTTATTTCATGTGAGGTTTATTTCTTTTAATTACCTCATGATTTTATGTATAACTTATTTGTTATTCCTTTTGATTTATGTATAAATCCTTTAATGTACATATATGTATTTATTATTCATGTACTATTTTGTTATTTATTTTATTTGTATTTTTTTTTGTCTAGCTGACATAACAACTTATATTCCTTAACTATATTTCTATGTCATATATGGACATAAAATTCTTATAGTTTTCATTATTCCTCCTTTAACCCAAAAGTAATAATCATTGGTTATCTTTAAATTCCTTATAACTATATAAGTCATAGTTTAAACCTCATAACTCCTTTAATCAAAATTCTTTCTTTCTAATTCCTCCAAATATCCATGTAGGACCTATATTTATTTTAATCTAAATTCTTACCCTTATATTTCGGTTATTTACAAAACAACCACATTAATTCATAAACTTATATTTAAATTCTAATCTTATCATAGCATAGAGTTTTAACTTCTTATTTAGCTAAATTACAAGGTCACACTAATATTTTGGTATTTAGCTTTTAATATTATAATTTTCAAAAATTACAACTTAGCCCCTTAAATTCTCGGCCTTAATAATTTATTTCTTATAATTATAATCTAACCACAAAATCTTATAACCTTTACATAATGTCATGTAAACTATAGTTTTAATTTTAATTCTCCATAAATGCCGAATATATATATATATATATAAATTCTTAAATTACCAAACTAACCCCAAGGTATTCGGCTTTGTCATTTATTCTTCCTTAATTACATTTTCATCCAAAACTTTATAATAGTTTCTTAATAACTTATAAACTATAGTCTAAATATTTAATTCCTCAAAATTTCGAGAGTGAACCTAATAATTCTCTTAATTATGAATTTGCCCACTAATAAGTTCCAAACTTTCATAACAATTTTTATAAATTACATAATAGCCCAAAACTTTATAAAGTGTTACTTTAACACTTGTTTAAATTATCTAAAATTCATAAAATTAATTCCTAACCTTATATTATATCATATATATTCCAAGAACACCCTTAACTCTCGGTTTTTATAATAAACACACTGAACTTTGTAAAAATTACATTTAGGCCACATAACTTAATTAATTAACCATTTAAGCTCTAATAAAATATTTTTAACTCACCAAACTTTATAGTATAAGTTTATATACATAAGTAGCTCATTAAAATCTATTTAACACTTAGAGCATTCGACCATAATTTATTAAGGACCATATAGTATATAAAAGTGGATTTATATGTCAAAATAACTATACATAAATTCATATGAGTCATATAACTTATGTAAAAATTATTGTAATGTCTTATATTGATTCTTAGCTTAAAAATACATTTTTTTGCCCATGACATTTCGGCCTTAATTTATTTGTAACTTAAATAAATTTTGTGACACAAAAATGTGTCTTAAGGTAAATATTTTCTATATATGTTATAGATTATATTTTTGGCATATAAAACCATATAGTTTCGGTTTTAATTAACCTAGGAGATGTACATAATTTTTGTATAATTTTTAGAAGCTTAACAAAGCTTATAACATAAAGATTTACTTAGTAAACTTACTCCTTAACAAAGGTGGTTAAGTGCTTGAACTCTTCTTTGAATCTCCAAGCTTCCTCCAAGGTAATATATGCTCCACTTCGGTTATATGCAAGTGGTGAAGGAGTTTAGGAGTTAGATCTTCAATAAAGATCTTAAGTAGATTTGTAGTAGTTTTACAAGAATTTACCTTAAGCTTTTTCTCCTTATATTTTCGGCTCACTAAAGGTGGTTGAAGAACAAGTTTTCCTTCATGAATATGAAGAAGAAAAGAGCCTTAGAAGAAGAAGAACTTGGTTACACATAAAAATGTGCTTTAAGTTTACAAGCATTAAAACTACCTTAAGATAACCTTGAGATGCTCCTTGGTTTAATGTTGGCTTGGACAACCTCCTTGGAACATATGTTGATGTCGAATACTTGTTGTTATGCTAGGAAGAGTTTTGCTTCAAGGCTTGACAAGAATTGCTAGGAAATTACCTTAAAGATGAAGATAGAAGTTAAATCTCCATTAATGGACTTAAGGCTTCAAAGGAAGAAGATGAAGCAAGAAGAGAGAGCTAGGTAGCTTACCAATTCGGAAGTGTGGAGTGCAAGAGAGGAAATGACACTAAACTCACGTATAAGGTAAGAGAATGCCATTGGAATTGATTTTTGTTTTGTTAATTTTAATGTCATTTGACTATTCTTTTTCCTTAGTTTATTTCATGGGTTATTGGCTCAATAAATGCCCATTTACCAGCACATTTTCGGACATAATGGAAGACAAGGCAAGGTGGAGCAAAAAATAATGTGACTAAAGACAAGGTAAAGAAAAGGTAAGGTTTTTTTTTTGTTTTGTTTTTCTATGTTTACGCTTGTCTTCTTCTCTCTTGTAGGTGAACGAATTTAGGGACTGAATGGAGCTTACCAACCTGGAGAAGAGCCAAGGAAGAGCAAAGAAAGTTACTTAAATGATAAGGAATCAAAAGAAAGGAATCTAGATCTACTTTTGCCTTTTTGCATTTTGTTTTCTTCCTAGCTCACATGGCCTTATTCTTCTGCATAATTTCGACAGCTTGATGGTCAAATAAGACTACATACTTTGACATTAAGTAATATAACACATGGGAAGGTGAGTCACCATGTTTTAAGCCTTTTATAAACTTTAAAGGCAATTTTATACTAGTTTTTGCTCTCAAAATCGGCCCCTATAGAGAGCCTTGTTGACTAGTCTCTCCAACTGATTTAGAAGGTCATTTTAACCCTATTTAAGATTACCAATTCGTGGCATGTCAAAAACTACAAGGTAATTGCGTAAAACGCATTTTCGGGACACCCGAAGGTGTGTTTTTGTGCTCTAAGGAACTTTTGGGAAATAATTGTTTTTATGAGTTCCAAGTGTTTGTAAACACTTATTATACTAAATAATGATATATTAAGACGTTACATTAAGTTATATGGGGTTATATCAACCCACGACATAATTTTCGGGCCATCGGGACACACCCGGGCAAAAAGGAGCGCTAAGAAATACTCCTGAGGTTTTTGTTGAATTTTGAGAAACCACTTCGTGGGTTCTCTTTAGAATGATTAATAATGATGTTAGGAACTCTAAGAATTAATTTTATAGGAGTTCGTGCCACCTCGGCACTCCTCCGGACTTTTCGTGCTTTAAGGAGCGGGCGTGAGCACTCCCGAGCATTTTGCGTATTTGACTGAATATAGCCTAGGGAATATGTTTATATTTCATATAATGAGTGTATGACCATTTGGTTTAAGTTTTAGAAGGTTATACAAGGTCATGCTTGAACACATGTTTCTAAGGCGTTTTAGCGTTTATGGAGAAACGACTATTTTTACGTAACGTTCTCATGCATGGGTTTGCATGCGTACGTGAGATGATTTATATTTGAATTATTTTCCATTAAATAATGGTTTAATAATATTAATTAGATTTGGGGTATTTCATATCCAAGCTTGTCTTGAGGAACTAAGGTAAACAATCAATTCAAAACCTTAAACACATTTTTTAACCTAGGTTTTATTCCTTAAGGTTGTGTGTTGTTTAGTGCTCATTGGAATCATTGGAAATTGTTTAGAATTGGCACGGAGAATTATATTGGCGACCGAGAATTGGGCAAGAAAAATCTAAGGAGAAAAGCTTGTGAAGCTTGTGAGAGAACAAGGTAAATTACTTACCTTAGGTGTTTTATTGTTTAAGGAATGGGATTTAGAGATGTGATGAGTTTAGTGTAGAGTTATATTAGAAAAGGGCTATATATAACCTAGGAGAAACAATGACTATACTTGTGAACTTGTGACTAAGGAGCAAATGAGAAAAAGAGATAGTTTAGGGATATCAAGGTGAATTACAAGAAGCATTTTATTTCAATGGAAGCCTTGTTGTGTGTATTCGCAGGTTGAAGGCAAATATATATGGAAATTCAGTGGTTAAGATTATTGTCATTTAGGGCCTAAGTGCCAAGCATTTTAAGTTTAAGCACTATATGATGATGTGGTGTAGTTTTTGTGTAAATTGGGTGTTAAGGGTTGTGATGGGATTTGAGTGATGTTGGTTGTTTGATGGAGAAAAACCAAGTGTTAGGATGTATTATATACTAAGA
Source organism: Limonium bicolor (assembly GCA_023374045.1). NCBI lineage: Eukaryota > Viridiplantae > Streptophyta > Magnoliopsida > Caryophyllales > Plumbaginaceae > Limonium > Limonium bicolor. Next base: position 262,812,418 of record CM041782.1, on the reverse strand, counting down.
GACCCCATGGTAAAAATTTAAAGGAGAACTTAAGTTTTGGGATGTTCTAAGGGAATTTAATGACTAAGGAAGCACTAGGAAGTTTTAGAGGTTGTCTTGATGAAAAAGGGGTGAGATAAAGTGCTTTAATGAGTTACAATGACTTAGGCATTACTATGAAGGATTTAGGAATCAAGAGAATGTATTGAGTATTTAGGACTTAGGCAAATGTTGGTAAACAACTAGGAAGGAAATAATGTGTTGATGGATGGAAGTTAAGCTTGTGAAGGAACTTTAAGTAAATGCATAAAAGAGTTTTAGATGGTGAAAGATGCTTGGGAGATGATGTTATATTGGTGGGGAAAACATTTGGCATAGTGGTTACATTAGGTATGAACCACCACCTAGAAACCTAGTGGGAAATGTTACAAGTGTTGGCATGGTTACAAGGAAAAAATGCATAATGATTAAAGTGGATGTTGGTGAGTGATTTAAAGTGTTTTGTGGTTGGTTTATGGTGTATTTGAGGTGCCCCAAATGAGGTTATAACATATTAGGATATATGAGGAGAAGTTGGAGTTAAAAGAGAAATTTAGAAACAAGGTTCTAGAGCCGACCGACTTAGGGACCGGACCTGCAAGGTCGGTCGGGCTCAGTTTACACTGCCGGAGAAAGTTTTCTGGAACCGACCGAACTTGGGGACCGGACTTACAAGTTTGGTCGGGCTTGTATTTTGTGAAGGAAATAAGTCTCTGGAATCGACCGAACATGGGACCGGACTTGCAAGTTCGGTCGAGCTTAAATTTCCCACGGGGGAAACTCTCGGGAATGGACCGACCTTGGGACCGGACTTGCAAGGTCGGTCGGGGTAGAATTTTCAAACGGTAATGTGTTCTGGAATGGACCGACCTTATGCAAGGTCGGTCGGAAGTTCGGTTGAGCCTAAAAAAAAATTGAATTATAAGGATGGTAATAGGTACCTGGTAAGATTATGACCGATAAGGTATACCTTTGGTAGGGTGTTAATGATTATGACCCTAAGAACTTAAGGAATTAAGTTAAGATAAGTAAGAACCTTAATGTTTAAAGTTAAGTTTGTAAGTTAAGAGGCAAAGACTTAAGAAGGTATTCAAACGGGATCGTTAGGAGTTAAGTGAGATCAGTAAGGTGCAAATAACTAATGGTCTAAAAATGAACCGATGTTTTATGTTGTGAATTGGGACCCCGGAGAAGATAAAACAAATGACGATCGACGGTGAACGGTCTAGTCTTTCTTGTGACCTGCTTGCTAACGAGGTGTCCCTCGGCTTGTGTGCTATCTGTTTGTTTGCTATGACTAAGACAAGATAAAGCATGCAACCGGTTATACTTAGTCTCGATGTGATTGTGTTTATTTTACACTAACCCACGAGACTTGAGAACGCTGCTAGCTAAGTTTAGTACTCACTGAGTTAAAGATAAGAAATAAGTATTGGCGATTGTTGGTTTTTACCCATTAAGGTTTAACTATCACTTGATCAATAAGGCCTTCACTAACCATAACTTGGGGTGGGAGTGAGGAATCCGGAATGGTACCGGCACATGTGTATTGGGGGAGGTCGGTATCTGAATCAGATCCGACTTCCAAATAAGACTTGTCATTAGACTCGTCGCTAGGGTCAAAAACCGACCCGACCACCCGGGCTACTGTTTGAGGTGGGAGGCACATTAAGGATGGCGTGGGGGGATCAAGCCTACAACCCCAACAAATTAAGAAAGATAACTTATCGTCGGATAGTGCACTGCTACCGGCTAGGGTTAACCAAGCCCTACAAAGATAAGCGACCAATTAAGGGCTAACCAATCAATAGTGGAGCGGTTGGCAATTGTAAGGTTAAGGATATTGTGGATCTAAGGAGTTAAGAACTAACTCACTTATTAAGGGAACGCCTGAGTCGTTCATTTGCTAATGAGCTATTTATGTTCATTGTGGTTGTTGGTTTGTTGTGCTTCATATTATGCTTATTATGCTTATGCATCATGCTAATCAACTTCCATGTTATCGACAATTAGTCGTCGTAGCCCCGTTAGCTTGGGGCCATGGGAGGGTCGTACCAGCATTCGTGCTGACCCCCTTTGGGGGCTGTTTTTACACATGCAGGTAAGCGGCCGATGAAGTCACACCATGAGATTAGGAGCGGGTAGCCCTAGGTGGGACTTTATTTGAGTACGGGTAGCGCCTGTGCACCCGTCAGTTAGTAGTTGAACCTGAACTCGTGAAATAATGTATGGTTTTGGAGAATACTTTAAACTCGGTTGGTGTATGCATTGTGGATATGTGATTGTAAATATTTAAGTAATGGTATTTCTTGTTGGTTAGACTGTAGCAAGGTCCTGGTGATAGTTATTCCCGCTGCGACGTTTAAGTATTAATTGTTAAGAAGCGATGAACACGACTGCTTAAGATGGGGTGTTACAAAAAGTGGTATCAGAGCGTAGTTACGTTCTGATCAAGAAATACCGGACATAAGAACCACCGAGTTAGGATATAAGTTAAGGAATAAGTGATGGGTTAAGGTGTGAGAAGTTAGAGTGAGAAGAGTCAGATGACCACTAATAAGTGTGGATCGTCTTACCGTCTACGAACGTTATAAATTCGTTAACCGAAACAGTGGTGGATACGAATCTAATGTGAGTTATGCTTGTTCAGATGGCAGGACGTCCTAGAGGAAGCCGAGGTCGCGGCCAAGGTGATGATGCTTCAGGAATACCTGGAGGGCAGACGATCGCAGAGATCGTAGCTGCCGCATTAGGGCACATGGGCTATCAGCCTGGTGTGGGCGCACCACCTCCACCGCCACAACCCAGGGAACCAAATTGGGTGAAGAGTCTTGCAGACCTTCGACCCGCACACTTTAAGGGGGAGACCGATCCCGCCAAGCTTGAGGCGTACATCTCCGAGCTGGAGACCGCCTTCGAGACCCTTGATGTCCCTGCTGGGATCAAGGTGCGTCTAGCTGCTTTCTATCTGAAGGGGGCGGCAGGCTATTGGTGGAAGCTGGTGAGGGCCGAGCATGTGGCCAATCCAGAGTTCGGCTGGGAGCAGTACACCGCCTTGCTACGAGCAAAGTACTACCCCGCCCATGTCCGACGAAGAAAGCGCTTGCAGTTGGATGCGCTTAAGCAGACCGACAAGATGACGATGGACGAGTATTACACAGAGTTCACCGCCTTGCTCTGTCTTCTACCAGGTCTTGGGTATTCAGACCAGATACTGGTGGACCGCTTCTATGGCGGGCTTAGCCACCGACTCCGCTACGGCATGGGCCGACGAGTTATACTACCTTGCAGGTAATAAGAATAATTGAGATTTGAGTAAGTAAATGAGTAAGATATGGTTAAGTGGATGAGATTTAGTTTGTGAGAAATAAGAGGAACTAATATCTTTGGAAGCAGGAGTGCTATCATGCCGCTGCTAAGGTTGAGATAACCGTCCAGCTGAGGGACGAGGACAATGCCAAAAGAAAGAGTGCTGGGAAGGGTGCAGAACACCAAGGGCAAGGAGGGTACAAGAAACAGAAGTACCAGCCTCAGGCCCAAAAGAACCCGAACTAAAAGGGAAAGGAGGAAAAGGAGAAGGCCACTGATGAGCCACTGAAACTGAATTATGCTTATGCTGCTAAGCCCCTGCGCTCCAGGGCGCCAAAGAGTAAGAAAATATATCTTAAGTAAATAAGAATGGTTGACAAATTGAGACACAACCACTGATGCAACACTTAATCAGGTTCTGAGACTGGGAAGGAAACCGGAGGTGGCTACCAGCGACACTACTATTGCCAAAGGTGCAAGGGGACCACCCCGGAGTTGATTGCAGGGGGAATAAGGTGGAGTGTAACTTTTGTGGAGTACTTGGGCACCGGGCATATGAGTGCTACGGGAACCCGGAGAGTAAGAATTACAGACCGAGTTTTAAGATTAAGGCCAAGACCGATCAGGGATCTGGATCCGACGGTCAAAGGAGGGGGCAGCAAGCTGCAGACAAGAACCCGAGGGTGACCCAGAAGTCGGGACCCACACTACACATGGTGGACCGGGACGATGAGCCTGAACCCTCATCGAGGCCAGGTACCGCTATAACCATTTAGTAATAAAACTACCTGCTTACCGCATTATCATGCATGTTTGGTGAATAATGAGTTAAGTAAGAATGAGATAAGATTAGAACTTAAGTAAGATGTAACCTACTACTACTTTAGGAAGCTTCAACATCAGCTATCCAATACCATTTACACCTAACCCGGAGCACACCGACATCGAAACCATAGACTTTCCAACCGAACAAGGTCAGGTTATCCGCCCAGATATGATTTTGTTAAGGGGATACCTGACACCCGAAGCACAAATAGCCATCATCAGAAGATGCAATCAACTAGGAATGGGACCGGGAGGTTTTTACACACCGGAGTACCCAGGGGGAGCAAGGATGAAATTAAAAATGATGAGCTTGGGCAAGGATTGGAATCCGTATGCCAAGAATTACCAAACCACGAGGATGCAAGATGGAGTCTCACCACCGGAAATACCCAAGAGTTCCATCCAGTTATTACGCAAGTCGTGGAAATCGCTCAGCAGTTGGAAGCTGAACCGATTCTAGACATTCAAGCAGACGTTTGCATTATGAACTTCTACGAGAAGGACGGGCGACTTGGACTACACCAGGATAAGGACGAGACAACAGAGTCTCTCGAAAGAGGGATACCCGTAGTGTCTTGGTCCATTGGGGATGATGCAGAGTTTTTATACGGCGAGCAGAAGCGTGCGGACCGTGCGAATAAGTTAGTACTTAAGTCAGGAGATGTGTTGATTATGGGAGGAAGATCAAGGATGTTATACCATGGGATTAAGAGAATCAAGCTGAATACAGCACCGTCAGCAGTGATCAATGCGACACACATGAGACCTGGGAGATTAAACCTAACCTTTAGACAATATTAGCCATGTAATGTTAGAATGAGATGAGGAATGAGATGTAAGATTAAAGCTCATGTTGTAAAAAGGATGGTTATAAATAAAATAACAGTGTTGTTCATATAAATTGTTACGACTCTTGTTATACCATCAATACTCATGAAGCTTGTGAACACAATTAGGTTATGGACTCGGTACGGAAGGTGCGTTAAGCATACTTACAGAGGCACAGGCCGACGCCAGCGGTACTATCCTCACCGGCACCTTTCCGATCAATGGGATTGAGGCATCAGTTCTCTTCGACTCAGGGGCCTCGCATACCTTTGTCTCGGCATCTTTCGCGAGCAGGTTGGGGCTAAACGCTGACGAGTTACCCACTTCACGGTTACGCTCCCGTCTAAGGAGAAGGTTCGTTGCACTCGTTATTACCGAGGAGCCACTGTCAGAATTAAGGGAAAAGACTTTCCAGTCAGTTTTATTGAGTTCAGTAAGCTAGGATTTGATGTTATCTTCGGGATGAACTGGTTGGAGCGGCACAAGAGACGTATCCTCTGCGCCGAGCATAGATTGCTGCTCAGGAGTCCGTCTAGGGTAACAATATCACACCGCCAGAGGCCCAGAGAGCCTTCGACTAAGATCATCACCGCCATGGCAATGTATAAGGAATTGAGGAGAAAGGAAGAAGTATATCTCTGCTATGTACAGGACATAGAGAGAGACCCCGAGTTCGACCCCGATTTACCGGTAGTGTCGGAGTTCCCCAACTTATTTCCACGGGAACTGCCCGGCATGCCACCCACTCGGGAGGTAGAGTTCACCATCGAGCTGCTACCTGGTACCGGACCGATAGCCAAGGCACCATACCGTATGGCTCCAGCAGAGATGACTGAGTTAAAGGAACAATTGAAAGATTTGTTGAATAAGGGATTTATTAGACCAAGTGTGTCACCATGGGGAGCGCCAGTCCTCTTCGTGAAGAAGAAGGATGGTAGTCTCCACCTCTGCATCGACTACAAAGAGCTGAATGCAATTACAGTGAAGAATAAGTACCCACTACCCCGCATTGACGATCTGTTCGATCAGTTGAAGGGAGCGTTTGTGTTTTCCAAGATTGACCTCAGATCGGGGTATCATCAGATAGCCATTAAGGAGGGAGACATTGAGAAGATGGCATTCCGGACATGATACGGCCACTATGAGTTCACAGTGATGTCGTTCGGTTTGTCAAACGCACCGGCGAAGTTTATGGATCTGATGAACCGCTTGTTCCGGGAGCAGCTGGACAAGTCGGTTGTGGTTTTTATTGATGACATTTTGATATACTCGAAGTCTAAGATTGAACATGAGGAGAACTACCCCACACATGATTTAGAGCTGGGAGTTGTAGTCTTCGCTTTGAAGATATGGCGCCACTACTTATACGGGGTTAGTGTGACGATCTACACCAATCACAAGAGTTTTGAGATACATATTCACTCAGAAAGAGTTGAATCTTCGACAGAGGAGATGGTTAGAATTTCTGAAAGACTATGACATTGACCTCCAATACAAAGAGGGGAAGGCCAATGTTGTAGCAGACGCCCTGAGCCGTCGAGCACACTCACTCCATTCACTAGTTTCTTTCTCCAGCTTGGTTGATGAGGTGCGAGAGGCTCAGAGGATAGATGAGTTCATGAGAGAGGTCAGACAGAAGGTGACAGATGGTACCTTTGAGAGTCAGAAATACGACTTCAGACTTCATGATGATGATCTGATCAGACTTAAGGGCCGGTTATGCATACCACGAGGCAACACGGATCTGAAAGACCGTATACTTAGAGAATCACACTGTTCTTCAGTTTCCATCCATCCGGGAGCCTCTAAAATGTATAAAGACATGAAGAGATACTTCTGGTGGTCGGGGATGAAGACAGATGTTACCGAGTTCGTCTTGAGGTGTCTCACATGCCAGAAGGTGAAATTCGAGCACCGACGACCAGGCGGAATGGTACAGTCGATGCCAGTTTCAGAGTGGAAATTCCATGATATCTCCATGGACTTTGTAGTTGGGCTTCCACCTGCTAGGGGAGGTCTCAACATTATATGGGTGGTGGTGGATCGCCTTACCAAAGTAGCCCGATTCATACCGATGAAGGATACTTGGAAGGTGACCAAATTAGCTGAGTTATTTGAGAAAGAAATCATGAGACATCACGGGATACCAAAGACCATAGTGTCAGATAGAGATACCAGATTCCTTTCGAGGTACTGGAGAGCTACCAGAGAAGCGTTGGGTACAGAACTCAATCTGAATACCGCGTTCCATCCTCAGACAGATGGTCAGATTGAGCGTACTATTCAGACACTCGAGGACATGCTGAGAGCATGTGCCTTAGACTTCCAGGGCAGTTGGATTGACATACTACATCTGATCGAGTTTTCATACAACAACAGCTATCACACTTTGATCAAGATGGCACCTTTTTAAGCGCTGTATGGTAGACCATGTCGTACACCGCTCTCCTGGGATGAGTCGAGTGAGACGGTCATTATAGGACCAGAGTACTTAGAGCAAGTTAAGGCTGAAGTTCAGCAAATCAGGGAGAACATGAAAGCTGCTCAAGATAGGCAGAAGTCGTATGCTGATGTTCGACGACGGGACCTGGAGTTCGCAGTGGGCGACCAGGTATTTCTGCGAGTTTCACCAATGAAGGGTGTATTCAGGTTTGGGCAGAAGGGCAAATTAAGCCCGAAATTTGTTGGTCCTTATGAGATTACGGAGCGGGTGGGCCCGGTTGCTTGCAGGTTGAATTTACCTGCTGAGCTGGGTAAAGTGCATGATGTTTTTCATGTTTCACAGCTAAAGAAATACATGCACCACCCCTCCCATGTGTTAGAACCTGAGAGGTTGACTTTAGAACCAAACATGAGATCAGTGGAGACTCCTAAGAGAATCTTGGACAGTAAGACTAGGGACACTCGCCACAAGTCAGTACAACTGGTGAAGGCCACGTGGGAATGTTGTTATAATGTTATGCCATTTTTTCATCATAAGTTTTTGCCCGAAATTATGCCTTAATTAATTATGCTAATTATGCCAATTTTGCGAACATTATAACAACATTAGCATAATTAATTAAGGCATAAAAAATGCACCAGACCCAATGATGTCAAAATTTTCATCATAAGCAGCAGGTGATAATCGAAGAAAATTCGGGCAAAAACTTCAAACATAATCAAGCAAGAGGCATTCACGCATTATTCTCCAATCTCATATTTCAAGGATCTAAACAAACCGACAATCGAGGTTATATTCGCAAACAAATGAGTCAGTTAACTAACCAGGATGTCGAAGAGGCCACGTGGGAATTAGAGGATAAGATGAGGGCGAAGTACCCTTCTTTGTTTACTGACTAGATCGTCTGTATAGGGTACGGGGCGTACCCCTATTTAAGGGGGGTAGAGCTTCCTCGCTTTTGAGTTAGGAAACGATCATGTTTGTCGTTTGTTGGGTTGTTTAAGATGTGAATTTGTGTAAGTTGCTACACTTTGGTGTAAGTTTGAGTTATGTATAATACTTATGTATCGTATTTGAGATTGACCTTGAGTCTTGAGATGTGTGAATGTGAATATAAGATGTGGTGTTAATTAAGGGAATTGAGTACCGTGAATGGTTAAGCACATATGTGAACTTTGAGGACAAAGTTCTTTTAAGGGGGGTAGATTGAAATACCCCAAACTTAGATATGGTGTTTAAATGATAAACTAAGATATAAGGAGGCTAAATAATGCCTTAGAAACATTAAGAAACATTTCTAATCGAAGAAAATATAAGGAAACACCAAAAGGAGCAGTTTAAGCAAAAACGTGCTCTAAGCTTGGAGAGACTAGGGAGAGTACCCAAATATTGTTCCAAGACCTTAGTAAGATCCTAATGGTCATTTTAAATCAATTACCAAAGAAAACCAAGCTTGAAAACAAGTTAAAACACAAAATGTGCTTTAAGGAGTCTTAAAGCACATTTTTGAAAAATTGTCTTGTAATGAGTTTTGAATGGCTAAATGTCCATCATTACTCTTTAATTAACATGTGTACTATGTAGTATCACATTTGGAAGTCTATATCAATGGGAAATCAAAAATTTCACAACAATGTGCCTTGTTTTGTGAATAGTAACTAAATTAAGCTAGTTTAAGACATTAGTCAAAGTAAGTCAATTAAATGGTCAACAAAGACCACAACCTACCTTATTTGACCAAGGGATCCGGTTTTTAAGTGTGACTCACCACACTTATCTAGCTAAGTAAAGAGAAAGCAAAAGTAAGTAAGTTAACTATTCACCTTTTTAACATAATATCTCACCTTTAGTAGTTCTCTCTCCTCATCTCTTCATTCTTCATCTTCTCCATCGGTTTCCCTTGCTCTCTTTCTTCTCTCTCACGTAAAACTCAACCTCCATGCTAGCTCCATCTAGCTTTGCACACATCATGCTCATTTTAGCTCCAAAACCAAAACTAAATACATATATCTCTTAGTTAGTTCAAGCTCTTCCTTTCTATCGTTTCAAAACTTCAAGAGCTTCATTTTGGTGCCAAGTCAAACCACCATTAGAGGAGGAAGTTCAAGTTTGGAGACTCCATTGGCTTCTCCATTCTCTTAAGGTAAAGAAAGTGTAAGAAATCTAGGTTTCCATCACTTTTCTTCTTGACCGAAAATACATGCTCATGAGGCTTCATTTTAATGCCTTGTTCTAGCTTGTTTTCTACTCTTCAAAGGATAAAGGAGTTCCTTCTTGCTTCATATCCAAGCTTGTCTTGAGGAACTAAGGTAAAACAATCAATTCAAAACCTTAAAACACATTTTTAACCTAGGTTTTATTCCTTAAGGTTAGTGTGTTGTTTAGTGCTCATTGGAATCATTGGACATTGTTTAGAACATTGTCAAGGAGAATTATATTGGTGACCGAGAATTGGGTAAGAAAAATCTAAGGAGAAAAGTTGTGAAGCTTGTGAGAGAACAAGGTAAATTACTTACCTTAAGGTGTTTTATTGTTTAAGGGAATGGGATTTAGAGATGTGATGAGTTTAGTGTAGAGTTATATTAGAAAAGGGCTATATATAACCTAGGAGAAACAATGACTATACTTGTGAACTTGTGACTAAGGAGCAAATGAGAAAAAGAGATAGTTTAGGATATCAGGTGAATTACAAGAAGCATTTTATTTCAATGGGAGCCTTGTTGTGTGTATTCGCAGGTTGAAGGCAAATATATGTGGAAATTCAGTGGTTAATATTATTGTCATTTAAGGGCCTAAGTGCCAAGCATTTTAAGTTTAAGCACTATATGATGATGTGGTGTAGTTTTTGTGTAAATTGGGTGTTAAGGTGTTGTGATGGGAATTTGAGTGATGTTGGTTGTTTGATGGAGAAAAACCAAGTGTTAGGATGTATTATATACTAGAGAACCCATGGTAAAAATTTAAAGGAGAACTTAAGTGTTTGGGATGTTCTAAGGGAATTTAATGACTAAGGAAGCACTAGGAAGTTTTAGAGGTTGTCTTGATGAAAAAGGGGTGAGATAAAGTGCTTTAATGAGTTACAATGACTTAGGCATTACTATGAAGGATTTAGGAATCAAGAGAATGTATTTGAGTATTTAGGACTTAGGCAAATGTTGGTAAACAACTAGGAAGGAAATAATGTGTTGATGGATGGAAGTTTAAGCTTGTGAAGGAACTTTAAGTAAATGCATAAAAGAGTTTTAGATGGTGAAAGATGCTTGGGAGATGATGTTATATTGGTGGGGAAAACATTTGGCATAGTGGTTACATTAGGTATGAACCACCACCTAGAAACCTAGTGGGAAATGTTACAAGTGTTGGCATGGTTACAAGGAAAAATGCATAATGATAAAGTGGATGTTGGTGAGTGATTTAAAGTGTTTTGTGGTTGGTTTAAGGTGTATTTGAGGTGCCCCAAATGAGGTTATAACATATTAGGATATATGAGGAGAAGTTTGGAGTTAAAAGAGAATTTAGAAACAAGGTTCTGGAGCCGACCGACCTTAGGGACCGGACCTGCAAGGTCGGTCGGGCTCAGTTTACACTGCCGGAGAAAGTTTCTGGAACCGACCGAACTTGGGGACCGGACTTACAAGTTCATTCGGGCTTGTATTTTGTGAAGGAAATAAGTCTCTGGAATCGACCGAACATGGGACCGGACTTGGCAAGTTCGGTCGAGCTTAAATTTCCCACGGGGGAAACTCTCGGGAATGGACCGACCTTGGGACCGGACATGCAAGGTCGGTCGGGTAGAATTTTCAAACGGTAATGTGTTCTGGAATGGACCGACCTTATGCAAGGTCGGTCGGAAGTTCGGTCGAGCCTAAAAATAAAAAAATTAAAAAAAAAGAAATTTTGAATTCTAAGGATGGTAATAGGTAATAAGTATACCTTTGGTAGGGTGTTAATGATTATGACCCTAAGAACTTAAGGAATTCAGTTAAGATAAGTAAGAACCTTAATGTTTAAAGTTATGTTTGTAAGTTAAGAGGCAAAGACTTAAGAAGGTATTCAAATGGGATCGTTAGGAGTTAAGTGAGATCAGTAAGGTGCAAATAACTAATGGTCTAAAAATGAACCGATGTTTTAGGTTGTGAATTAGGACCCCGGAGAAGATAAAACAAACGACGATCGACGGTGAACGGTACAGTCTTTCTTGTGACCTGCTTGCTAACGAGGTGTCCCTCGGCTTGTGTGCTATCTGTTTGTTTGCTATGACTAAGACAAGATAAAGCATGCAACCGGTTATACTTAGTCACGATGTGATTGTGTTTATTTTACACTAACCCACGAGACTTGAGAACGCTGCTAACTAAGTTTAGTACTCACTGAGTTAAAGATAAGAAATAAGTATTGGCGATTGTTGGTTTTTACCCGTTAAGGTTTAACTATCACTTGATCAATAAGGCCTTCACTAACCATAACATGGGGTGGGAGTGAGGAATCCGGAATGGTACCGGCACATGTGTATTGGGGGAGGTCGGTATCTGAATCAGATCCGACTTCCAAATAAGACTTGTCATTAGACTCGTCGCCTAGGGTCAACAAACCGACCCGACCACCCAGGCTACTGTTTGAGGTGAGAGGCACATTAAGGATGGCGTGGGGGGATCAAGCCTACATCCCCAACAAATTAAGAAAGGTAACTTATCGTCGGATAGTGCACTGCTACCGGCTAGGGTTAACCAAGCCCTACAAAGATAAGCGACCAATTAAGGGCTAACCAATCTAATAGTGGAGCGGTTGGCAATTATAAAGTTAAGGAGATTGTGGATCTAAGGAGTTAAGAACTAACTCACTTATTAAGGGAACGCCTGAGTCGTTCATTTGCTAATGAGCTATTTATGTTCATTGTGGTTGTTGGTTTGTTGTGCTTCATATTATGCTTATTATGCTTATTATGCTTATCATGCTAATCAACTTCATGCTATCGACAATTAGTTGTCGTAGCCCCATTAGCTTGGGGGCCATGGGAGGGTCGTACAGCATTTCGTGCTGACCCCCTTTGGGGGTTGTTTTTACACTTGCAGGTAAGCGGCCGATGAAGTCACACCATGAGAGTAGGAGCGGGTAGCCCTAGGTGGGACTTTATTTGAGTACGGGTAGCGCCTGTGCACCCGTCAGTTAGTAGTTGAACCTGAACTCGTGAAATAATGTATGGTTTTGGAGAATACTTTAAACTCGGTTGGTGTATGCATTGTGGATATGTGATTGTAAATATTTAAGTAATGGTATTTCTTGTTGGTTAGACCGTAGCAAGGTCCTGGTGATAGTTATTCCCGCTGTGACGTTTAAGTAATAATTGTTAAGAAGCGATGAACACGACTGGCTTAAGATGGGGTGTTATAGCCTCACCTTGCTTTGTCCATAACTTGCTCATTTTAGCTCCAAATAAAAAACTAAACACATATTATTCTTAGTTAGCTCAAGCTCTAGCTTTCTATCTTTTCAAATCCTTCAAAGCTCCATTTTGGTGCCAAGAGAAACTCCATTGATGGAGGAAAATCAAGTTTGAAGAGCCCATTTGGTTCTCTATTCATTCAAGGTAAGGAAAATGTAAGAAAAACCAAGTTTCCATCACTTTCTTACATGTCTGAAAATTCTATCTTATGAGGGTTTTGTTTCACACCTAGAAATAGCTTGCTTTGATCACCAAGGACTAGTGGAGGTCCTCTTTCATTCAATGCCCAAGTCTACCTTGAGACTTCAAAGGTAATCATCCACCTTTATACCTTAGAACACATTTTTAACCTAGGTTTTCATTCCTTAAGGTTAGTGTATTGTTCAGCACTCATGTGAGTCATTGAATATTGATTAGAACATTGGCAAAGGAAATTTAATGGGTGGCCGAGATTCATTCAAGAACAAGGTCTAAGGAGGAAGTACAGATAAGCTTGGAAAAAAAAGGTAAAATGCTTACCTAATGGTGGTTTAAGTTTTAAGGGGTGGTATTTAGATGAGTACTAATGTAGCTTAAAGCATACATTGTGTAATGGGTTATGTAACCTAAGAAAAAGAACTTAAACAAGCTTATGAACTTGTGACTAAGGAGCCAATGGGAATGAGTTAATAAGACAAGTTTAAGGTGGATTTTAAGAGCATTATAACTACTATGAGATTAATGGGTGTATTTGCAAGTTGAAAGCTTTTATATGTGGGAAATTCAGTGTTTAAATTCATGTCATTTAAGGGCCTAAGAGCCATGTCATTTAAGACCCTTAGTGCTATGCAATTTAAGATTATTGCACTATATTGAGTTATTATGAATGAGTTGATTTGGATGAGAAAATATGATGAGAAAGGACTTGATGTATGTGAGATGGTTGAATGAGGAAACCAATGCATTTGGGCATGATAATATACTAGAGAAACTATGGCGAAATTTGAGTAGGAAACTAAGTGTTTAAGGTGTTCTAAGGAGAGTTTATGACTAAGGATGTTCTAGTGATCACTAAGGGTTATTTTGGTGAAAATTGATAAACCATGGAGTTCTTGAGTACTAGGAAGACCTAGGAATGTATAAAAGGGACTAGGGGTGAATGGTGAGTTTTATGCACCAAAACCATGGTCAAGGAAACTAGGAAACTTGTACAAAGTTTGAAGAAAAAAAAGGTATAATGACTTATAAGGATGTAAGCATGTGCTAGATTATATATGGCTTTGAGAAGTTTGAGTAAAGCAAATGGGTGTGCAAAATGATGCTTAGGAGTAGTTAAGATGGTGGTGAAGAAACATAATGATTAGGTGAGGTCTTAGGCAAAGTCACAAGAGGGAAGTGTAAGGAATCAAGTGTTAAGTGTAAGAATTTTGTAAGAAATTGAGTGTCAAGTTTAGTGATTTTTGAGGAAGGTTTAGTACATGTTTTAAGGTGTTTAAACATGTAGGAAACAAGTGGAAAGATTGTGGAATGAGTGGGAAAATTGGGGTGAATTTGGAGTTCAAAATGAGGAGAAACACTTTGGAAAATAGGTTCTGCTGTGGTAATGGGTTTAGATGATTTAGGCCTTGTTTGGTGACATGTAAAGGCCTTAAGAGGAGTAAACAAGTGTTACGAATTCCTAGTAAGAATTGAGAAAGTAGCTAAGGAGGTTTTAGTGGATGTTTAAAGGTGAGTTTAAGTGTCTAAATGGTATTAGGACACATGGGGGAACTTGTGGAGAAGTTTGGAGTCAAATGGGAATCTAAAAACAAAGGTCTGGAGCAGACCAACCTTGGGGACTGGACCTACAAGGTCGGTCGAGCCCAGTTTACACTACCGGAAAGAGTCTCTGGAATGGACCGACCTTGGGGACTGGACTTACAAGGTCGGTCATGTCTAAAATTTTGTACGGGGAAAACTCTCGGGAATGGACCGACCTTGGGGACCGGACTTGCAAGGTCGGTCGGGGTAAAATTTTCAAACGGCGATAAGTTCTGGAATGGACCGACCTTGGGTAAGGTCGGTCGGTAGGGTCGGTCGACCCTTAAGTTGTAAAAAAAAAATTAAACCCTAAGAAAGTTTAGAGGTATTAGTGGTACCCTATTAAGAGGGCAATGATGAATAGAGATATAAAGACCTAAGGGATTAAGATAAGTATAAACTTAAAAGTTTAAGGTTAGGTTGTAAGAATAAGTTGTAAAACTTATGAGGTGTTAGGTGGGGAATCATTATGGGTTAAGTAAGTTAAATAAGTTGAATTAAGTTAAGTGATTAACAACCTAAAACTGAATGAATGTTTAAGGGCTTGAGTATTTGGACTCCGGAAGAGAGTAAGCAACCGAATGACCCACGTGAACGGTACAGTTCTTCTTGTGACCTGCTTGCTAACGAGATGTCCCTCGGCTTGTGTGCTATTGTTTTTTGTGTGCTCACTAAACAAGATAAAGCATGCAACCGGAACATTATGTTTATTGTATTGTTGTGTGATGTTTGAAAACTAACAACACTTACCGTGAGAACCTACTAACTAACGTTTAGTAACGAATTGTGTGAGACTAAGGAACACTCCCTAATATTAGTTTGTTACCGAAAGAGGTTAAACAAACAAACATCGCATTGAGACACTACTAACTTTAACTTTGGGGGGGAGTGAGGAATCCGGAATGGTACCGGCACATGTGTATTGGGGGAGGTCGGTATCCTTATCAGATACCGACTTCCAAATATGACTTGTCTTCAGACTCGTCGCCTAGAGTCGACATATAGACTCGACCTCCTCGGACTACTTGTTTTAGGAGGGTGGCATACTAAGATGGCGTGGGGGGATCTAGCCTACATCCCCAACAATTTAAGAATGTTGTTTATTGCCAGTAAGTGTCCTGCTGCTGGCTAGGGTTAACCAAGCCCTACGAAATAAACAACGAACTAAGGGTTAACCAGTTCCCAATGAGAGAACGGTTGGCATATATAAGATAAGGTTGAGATAAGTGGCAACCATTCCTTTTTAAAGGATGATTTTTAAGTAAGATATAAGGGGTTTGTAATATAAGACTGAGATGAGCTACATCCATTCCTTTTTAAAGGATGATTGTTTTCTAAGACTAAGATAAGACTAAGATTGAGTTAAGATAAGGATGGACTAAGATTAAGAGGAAACGTAACTTAAGGAGTGAAATAATTGACTCACTAATTAAGGGAACGCATTTAAGTCGTTCATTGTGTTTGAACTTTGATTGTTCATAATTGGTTTGTTGTTTTTGCACTTTCTATTATGTTGTGAATCTAATCAACCTCGATGCTATCGACTATTAGTCGTCGTAGCCACGTTAGCTTGGGGGCCATGAGAGGATCGTACCAGCATTCGTGCTGACCCCCTTTGGGGGCTGTTTTTACTACACAGGTGAACGTCAGGAGACGGCCGTCGCGAGAGTAAGATGGGGTACGAGTGTTACGGGTTAAGTGTGGCCTACGAGTTGTGCATGTACACTCGTATGGCAATTTGAGTTAGTAAGATGTATAGGATGTAAGGGGATTGTAAGAAGGATATGTATTTGGTTAAGATTTGTATGTACTAATGTTCGGTATATTCTATCAATCAGACCGTGGCAAGGTCCTGGAGTCTATTGAATTCCGCTGTGACATTTATATATATGTTGTTAAGTTGCGAAACCACGATTGGATCGAGATGGAGTGTTACAAAAAGTGGTATCAGAGCGTAGTTACGCTCTGAAGACAAGAAATACCGAACTTAGGTGAATACTGAGGTTGAGTTTGAGTTATGGGTTAAGGGTTGAGTGATAGAGTGAGAGGTGCGTTAGTTAGGACTTCCCGGTATTTACCGGATATCCATAGTACCTAGACCCGCCCTCCACATCCCTAACCCTGAATATGGGGAACAAACACCAGAGAGAAGAAAACCTTCTCTTACTCGGGAAAACCCCGATCTGGCAGTTAGTTAACAGTAAGCAATACGAGAAACATCTTGTTAAACAACAGTTTATGAGAACTTGAACGTTTTAACTGGGGCGCAGCGGTGAAACAGGCGCTACCAAGGGAATTCTACCAGTAAGGGAACGGAAATTACCGGCAACATGGGTCGACATGCTACGCAGTCGAGTTACCCCACCATACCAATGATAAGAAAAGCACTACGAGTGCAATGGAAGGGAAGAGATAAGCGACATGAGTACCGGACAGTGATCCGAGTGAGCATGACAGTGGGATAGTATAAAGCATAAGAGTTGCGATTACTGGAAAGTCCAGTTAGGAACGGGAACTCCAAACCCCATACAATGAAGAAGGTTACAAACCTGGCCGACATAACGCGGACGACGGTAGAAACTCATACAAATTGTATACTGGAATAGGACTACGATGTAGTGCCTAAAGGAGAATCATTACTTAGTAACCACAACAAAATGTGTGGAGACAGGAGCGATGACTAAGACAGGAGTAAATAACAAGGGGTTCCTCAGAAAGAGGAACGCCCTGATAAGTGATAGCACTATCAAAACGGCAAGGAAACTGCTAAAGGGTCAGTTATCCAAACTAAAGAACATCGAAGGAGTCCCGAGGACTACCAAAGATATAAAATATTAGGAGGAAGTACCATTACTGATGCGCAAAGCACGGTAACCCATCTTACATGGCGCACTTGTCGTAGCAAGTGCTACCACGGCTAAACTATACAGGAAGCCATCATGGTGAGATAGTAGAACGCTACGGTTGTAGTACATAGTAATACCGGACTGTAAATCCATAAGAATGGGAAAATGAGACCGTGGAAAGGTCTGACGACCTGGCCATGATAAGATGAGCCGACACATTAGACAGTAGGGAGCTGAACTTGGACGAAGTATCAAATGATATAAATTTTAGCAACAGTACAACCTACTACAACAACAATAACCGACAGCACGGTAAGAACACTAAACCCGGATCTCAAAGAGAAGAACATAAGAGATCGCTCAATAATGCGAGCAAAACACTACGTAGTGATAACGTACAAGGAATGCATTACGGAATACAATGGAGACCATCGACATAAGAACTTTCAACAAGGATGGGATAAGCATTCTTCAAGGAAGATGTTGGAAAACCCATAAAACAAGGATAAAAGAAATGAAAGTAAGCTATAACCTACTAAGGATTAAAGACGTACAACTCTGAAAAAGGAAAGCTCAGAAGACTACCCCCACAGAGCGGGCATAGTCAAGCCGAACAAACTGATGAATGACAGCTAATACTGTTTGCCTAACTCATTAATACCCAAGTGTGAACAATCATCAACAGGTGGCGTAGTCAACGGAAGTTGAACGAAGCGTTGAGATGGAAGCATAAGATGACAGGATGATATCCAACTTGGACACCGTAAGGCAAACGCCTAATACGAACTTATCCTTATTTGCTAAAAGACGTAAGTCTAATAAAACGACAGTATTGTCAAAGACACTAAGTAACCTCAGATCACCTGAATAAACTTCCATAGTAGGAAGCAGGATGCAGCGACTTACCATGAAACCCAATACTACATTTAGTATGTAACCTAACGGTGGATAGTGTTCAAGGAAACAAAAACCTATAAGGATGACCTACGGATGAGTAAGAGTACAAGTAATGAACTGAGACATTAAACACTAAGAACCTACGGACCAAAGATGTTAACTACATCAGAGCCGAGGTACAGTAAGTTGTAAGTGAGGTTATGTAAGCCATGAGGAACTACAATTCGTAGATATGAACGGTTACAAACCTATAACTTAGATTGGGGAAAATATTACCAAGAAAGGGTACCAATGAGAATATTGAGATAATGCTAAGGACAGGGGCGGAGAATGAACCATTCCTTTAGGATGGGGATACCTCTCCTTGTTGTGAGGCATGAGTGGGAATAAACCCCTCAAAAAGGCTTTCACTTATTAGAGATGTAATACACTTTCGTTAGAGAATGAAAACTGTAAACCTTGAGATTAACTTAGAACATACCAGATACACTTGAGTAATAAGGAAGGCTGCAGAGACAGACCTCATATCCAACACCCAGGATTTAAGAATCAGTAATCATCACAGATAAACATTGTAAGTGCATATTATGGCACATCAAGTGGCCAATGCTCAGGAGAGCTTGTGATTCAGTGGATGACTTCTTCAGTAACCGGTTAAATTACATGGTAAATAACATCTTAAAGGATGAGAGAATGTGAGAAAAATTAGCCTACTTATGAACCTGAGATTGAAGTAGAACACCTTCGTATTAAGAGATAACCATTTTACAGCACGGTATGACAACCGCCAAACACCGAAATGAGAGGACCCCCAGTGTGTTTACACCAGAAAGGGATTGAGTATAAAATAAGATGTTAGAATAAATGAGTAAGGAGTTGCACCATCAATGAGCAACATGGTAGGGCCAACTACCACGGTAGTAGTGGTCGTGAGTACAATATTTATATAAGGGGATTAAGTAATGGTGCGCAGTAAAGCGACCGTTATGTATGAGCCGCCAAATATTGACACTGAGGCAATTAAACTTATGAGTTAAGACCAATATAAGTAAGGAAATAAGATGGAAGACGAGCTGTGCATTGATGCTAGTAGTCTGGACCGGGTTAGGTAAGATTTCACAAGAAGCACACTACCCATTCCTTAAGGAACTGGAAGTGCATTCCTAGTAGATCAAAATATGAGAAACAAGATAAGAGGCTCTGTGGAAAGAGACCTCAGTCGCTAAGAGACCGAATCAGTACGGGATACAGAAATAACTAGAGCATACAATACCCAAGAACGCAGTAAATAGATTTCCCTTGATTAAATTCAAGAAGAACAATAAGTGTTATTATGGAATGATGAAAGAGGAGATCGACAGTAGAATACTTCATAATTAACAATAGCTAAACGTGTGACAGACACTACGAGTTTACTAAAATGAGATGTGGGACGACTGCACCCCACAGGGGCTTGCAGGCCTGACACACTCATTTATGAGTTAGTCGGGTAAGTAGTAATGTACTAGTAAGGTACCACATGCATGTGGACGAGTGGTGTAAGGAACACGGGAAGTAGTCGACTCCATACCACGGACAACGACGCAAGATCAGACAAGAGCAGCTATTACTGCAAACAATCGAAGAGAAGAATTCAGTTGAACCAACAACACAAAGGAATCAGAGAACAAATAATTAAGGACTATGAAGTGCGAAGAGCACGGATTGTTAAGCACAGACATTGGACATGTCTTAAAGTGTTAAGGATAAGACTGTAAAGCGCAATAAGCACTAAACAGTAGTTTCAGATTAAGGGTCATTCTCAGACCAAAGGTCAGTTGGAGAGAACAATTTAGACATTCGAGAAAACACTAAGAGTATGAACATAAGATCTTCAAGGAGAATGGATAGACGAGTTACAACTCATTAAGCCGTGTATATAAAAAGATAACACATGTCCACTGAGAGACCAATATTCCTAAACTGTAAGGAGGCAGAAGGATATACAATACTATGAACGATTAGAAAGGTAGTTAAGCCTAAGATTATCAGAGTCGCGCGCTGAAGCTAGCAGACACTACCTTTGAGATTAGACTAAACTAAGTTAAGTAAATGGTATAAGTACCGTTAAGAATCCTTGATACAGAGACTAAGTCATTAGCATAGTTATGACCCTCTGATCGAATCGTAAGTGAGACAGATGACATGGAAGCTAGAATGCCTGGTGAGAATTAGACATGTTGAACTTATGTTCAAGGATGATATAATGTTGATTACGTGGGCGTAATCCATTTTAAGGGGGGTAGAGCGAAAACTGCTTAGCGTATGTTGTGTACTGAGTACATAAACTACGGTGTGCATAACACAAAAGAATTTGAGAATATGTTTTGCATAAACATTTTGAGATAAATTATGGTTATTGCGCACAGAAGATGTGAATATCATACATATTAAGTACCTATCTTGTTAACTCGGGTGTGAGTACAAGTTTAGAGAATTAAGGAAGAGGATTAAGGAGACTTAAGGAATATGGAATATATGAGGTATGAGTCGATATGAGACTATGTGTGAGATAAGAATAAGATAACACTATGGGATACTGTTCGATATGAGTTTGAAGAAGAAGATAGTAATGCTATGAGATATAAGATGGTGAGAATTGGTATGAGACAGTTATAGAACTTAGTAGGAATTTAAGTCTTGAGGTAATTACTAAGAGATGAATCGGGAATGTTCGATGGACTGAGTCCACACTTTGGAGATGTATTGATTACGATTAGAAAGACTAAAAAGATAGAAAATTGGAAATGAGTGAATTATTGGATGTTTGAAAATGACGTGGGAGGTGGAACTTGATTTTCTAGGGATCAAGGGAAACCGAACACAAATTGGGGTGGAAGGATAGTTCTACACTGATGCTGATCACATCAGGGTTGGATGATTCCTAAAACTCCCTACCAGTGGTCACAATTAAATCATGCTAAGGATGGAGGCGTTAGTATAAACGAAATTGGAGTTGATTGTATTTTTAATTAGAGGAATTATTCCTCACATGACCTCGTAAAAAGGATTACCTTTTTATTGAGTCTCGCCCATGAAGTCGAGGACGCACGAGCCTTTGTCTTCGGACCGGTGACATGGGGAGAGCAGAGTGTTTGGTATTCTGGCCCATGGTGACGAGGACGAATGAGCCATTGTCTATGGACCAGTGACATGGGAGAATACGTTGGAAAATTATGTGATTTTTTTAATCATCAAAAGAAACAAAGAGAATTTTGAGTGCTATACATGCTTAAGCATGTTGTGTGATATTTAAGTATAAGCATATGGCGGATCTAATGATCCAATGAGTTTAAGTATACATAAGTATGATCTATATGATATATGGAATGAGGTAAGACATGTATTCTAATAAGATAAGGTGCATGGGAACTTTGGGGACAAATTTCTTTTAAGGGGGGTAGATTGAAATACCCCAAACCTAAGTATGTTAAGTAAACATCAATATATGATGTAGTAAGGCTAAAATATGCCTTAGAGAGATTGGTAGACAATTTAACCAAGGAAAACACAAGAAAATGCCTTAGAATTGAGCTTAAGTCAACATAAGTCAATAAGATGGTTAACCAAGACCATAAATATCTCCATTATAAGAGGGGGGCCGGTTTTTGATGTGGGGAGTCACCATATGACTAAGCAATTAAAGGAAAATGAGAGGAAAGTAAAGGAAGTTACTATTTGCTTTTAAAGCAAAATATCTTATATTAGCCTACCTTTCTTCTTCTCTCTCTTCATTTCTCTTCTTCCCACGGTTTTCTTCACCTCCTCTCTTCTCCATTCATGTAAGAGCAGCCTCCATTGTTGCCTCACCTTGCTTTGTCCATAACTTGCTCATTTTAGCTCCTAATAAAAACTAAACACATATTATTCTTAGTTAGCTCAAGCTCTAGCTTTCTATCTTCAAATCCTTCAAAGCTGCATTTCGGTGCCAAGAGAAAACTCCATTGATGGAGGAAAATCAAGTTTGAAGAGCCCATTTGGTTCTCCATTCATTTAAGGTAAGGAAAATAAAAGAAAAACCAAGTTTCCATCACTTTCTTACATGTCCGAAAATTCTATCTTATGAGGCTCTTGTTTCACACCTAGAAATAGCTTGTTTTGATCACCAAGGACTAGTGGAGGTCCTCTTTTATTCAATGCCCAAGTCTATCTTGAGACTTCAAAGGTAATCATCCACTTTTATACCTTAGAACACATTTTTAACCTAGGTTTTCATTCCTTAAGGTTAGTGTATTGTTCAGCACTCATGTGAGTCATTGAATATTGATTAGAACATTGGCAAAGGAAATTTAATAAATGGCCGAGATTCATTCAAGAACAAGGTCTAAGGAGGAAGTAAAGATAAGCTTGGAAAAACAAGGTAAAATGCTTACCTAATGGTGGTTTAAGTTTTAAGGGGTGGTATTTACATGAGTACTAATGTAGCTTAAAGCATACATTGTGTAATGGGTTATGTAACCTAAGAAAAAGAACTTAAACAAGCTTATGAACTTGTGACTAAGGAGCCAATGGAATGAGTTAATAAGACAAGTTTAAGGTGGATTTTAAGAGCATTATAACTACTATGAGATTGATGGGTGTATTTGCAGGTTGAAAGCTTTTGTATGAGGGAAATTCAGTGCTTAAATTCATGTCATTTAAGGGCCTAAGAGCCATGTCATTTAAGGGCCTAAGAGCCATCTCATTTAGGAGCCTTAGTGCTATGCAATTTAAGATTATTGCACTATATTGAGTTATTATGAATGAGTTGATTTGGATGAGAAAATATGATGAAAAGGGACTTGATGTATGTGAGATGGTTGAATGAGGAAAACAATGCATTTGGGCATGATAATATACTAGAGAAACTATGGCGAAATTTGAGTAGGAAACTAAGTGTTTAAGGTGTTCTAAGGAGATTTTATGACTAAGGTTGTTCTAGTGATCACTAAGGGTTATTTTGGTGAAAATGGATAAACCATGGAGTTCTTGAGTACTAGGAAGACCTAGGAATGTATAAGAGGGACTAGGGGTGATAATGGTGAGTTTTATGCACCAAAACCATGGTCAAGGAAGCTAGGAAACTTGTACAAAGTTTGAAGGAAAAAAAAGGTATAATGACTTATAAGGATGTAAGCATGTGCTAGATTATATATGGTTTTGAGAAGTTTGAGTAAAGCAAATGGGTGTGAAAAATGATGCTTGAGGAGTAGTTAAGATGGTGGTGAAGAAACATAATGATTAGTTGAGGTCTTAGGCAAAGTCACAAGAGGGAAGTGTAAGGAATCAAATGTTAAGTGTAAGAATTTTGAAGAAATTGAGTGTCAATTTTGGTGATTTTTGAGGAAGGTTTAGTACATGTTTTAAGGTGTTTAAACATGTAGGAAACAAGTGGAAAGATTGTGGAATGAGTGGGAAAAGATTGGGGTGAATTTGGAGTTCAAAATGAGGAGAAAAGCACTTTGGAAAATAGGTTATGCTGTGGACCGCCCCTAGGGACCGCCCCTGGGGACCGCCCCAGAGGGGCGGTCCAGTGTAGAGAAAAAGAAAAAATTTGTTTTGGCTTCTAATGATGGGGGATTGAAGGGTAATGGGTTTAGATGATGTTTAGGCCTTGTTTGGTGACATGTGAAGGCCTTAAGAGGAGTAAACAAGTGTTACGAATTCCTAGTAAGAATTGAGAAAGTAGCTAAGGAGGTTTTAGTGGATGTTTAAAGGTGAGTTTAAGTGCCTAAATGGTATTAGGACACATGGGGGAACTTGTGGAGAAGTTTGGAGTCAAATGGGAATCTAAAAACAAAGGTCTGGAGCAGACCGACCTTGGGGACCGGACCTGCAAGGTCGGTCGAGCCCAGTTTACACTACCGGAAAGAGTCTCTGGAATGGACCGACCTTGGGGACCGGACTTACAAGGTCGGTGATGTCTAAAATTTTGTATGGGGAAAACTCTCGGGAATGGACCGACCTTGGGGACCGGACTTGCAAGGTCGGTCGGGGTAAAATTTTCAAACGACGATAAGTTCTGGAATGGACTGACCTTGGGTAAGGTCGGTCGGTAGGGTCGGTCGACCCTTAAGTTGTAAAAAAAATAAAAGAAAGAAACCCTAAGAAAGTTTATAGGTATTAGTGGTACCCCACTAAGAGGGCAATGATGAATAGAGGTATAAAGACCTAAGGGATTAAGATAAGTATAAACTTAAAAGTTTAAGGTTAGGTTGTAAGAATAAGTTGTAGAACTTATGAGGTGCTAGGTGGGGAATCATTATGGGTTAAGTAAGTTAAATAAGTTGAATTAAGTTAAGTGATTAACAACCTAAAACTGAATGAATGTTTTAGGGCTTGAGTATTTGGACTCCGGAAGAGAGTAAGCAACCGAACGACCCACGGTGAACGGTACAGTTCTTCTTGTGACCTGCTTGATAACGAGGTGTCCCTCGGCTTGTGTGCTATTTTTTTTGTGTGCTCACTAAACAAGATAAAGCATGCAACCGGAACATTATGTTTATTGTATTGTTGTGTGATGTTTGAAAACTAACACAACTTACCGTGAGAACCTACTAACTAACGTTTAGTAAGGAATTGTGTGAGACTAAGGAACACTCCCTAATATTAGTTTGTTAATAACCGAAAGAGGTTAAACAACAAACGTCGCATTGAGACTACTACTAACTTTAAATTTGGGGGGAGTGAGGAATCCGGAATGGTACCAGCACATGTGTATTGGGGGAGGTCGATATCCTTATCAGATACCGACTTCCAAATATGACTTGTCTTCAGACTCGTCGCCTAGAGTCGACATATAGACTCGACCTCCTCGGACTACTTGTTTTAGGAGGGAGATACTAAGATGGCGTGGGGGGATGTAGCCTACATCCCCAACAATTTAAGAATGTTGTTTATTGCCAGTAAGTGTCCTACTGCTGGCTAGGGTTAACCAAGCCCTACGAAAATAAACAACGAACTAAGGGTTAACCAGTTCCCAATGAGAGAACGGTTGGCATATATAAGATAAGGTTGAGATAAGTTGCAACCATTCCTATTTAAAGGATGGTTTGTATTATAAGACTGAGATGAGCTACATCCATTCCTTTTTAAAGGATGATTGTTTTCTAAGACTAAGATAAGACTAAGATTGAGTTAAGATAAGGATGGACTAAGATTAAGAGGAAACGTAACTTAAGGAGTGAAATAATTGACTCACTAATTAAGGGAACGCATTTAAGTCGTTCATTGTGTTTGAACTTTTATTGTTCATAATTGGTTTGTTGTTTATTGCACTTTCTATTATGTTGTGAATCTAATCAACCTCCATGCTATCGACAATTAGTCGTCGTAGCCACGTTAGCTTGGGGGCCATGAGAGGATCGTACCAGCATTCATGCTGACCCCCTTTGGGGGCTGTTTTTACTACACAGGTGAACGTCAGGAGACAGCCGTCGCGAGAGTAAGATGGGGTACGAGCGTTACGGGTTAAGTGTGGCCTACGAGTTGTGCATGTACACTCGTACGGCAATTTGAGTTAGTAAGATGTATAGGATGTGAGGGGATTGAAAGAAGGATATGTATTTGGTTAAGATTTGTATGTACTAATGTTCGGTATATTCTATCAATCAGACCGTGGCAAGGTCCTGAAGTCTATTGAATTCCGCTGTGACAATATATGTTGTTAAGTTGCGAAACCACGATTGGATCGAGATGGGGTGTTACAGGGAAAGAAGTAATGGGAAAAGAAGACTAGTTTTGCTTTTATGTCATTTAATGTTACTTTATGAAATAGTAAATGATGATTCATTAGATTGGCTAGATATTTATGTTGCTAATTGGTAAGAATGACAGCAAATGAGGCGTCAATGGATAGCTTGGTCAATGGATGACATTTGACCATAGCTTAAGTTAAGTAATTAAATGTTATTTTGGGTACTATTCACCCAAAATCACCCATTTTGATTTTATTTTTAACTTTGATTTATACTTTATAATATAGTCTATCATGTCACATAAATGATATAAAAATGTAATCTTGTCTTTAAAGTGACAAAAAGTCATTATCTTAGAGCTCATACACAAAAACGTGCTTTAAGGTGTTTTAGTGCACATTTTGTGTCACAAGGTGTTTTCTGAGCTTATTGTTCTTTGAGAACAGTTTTGTTGTTTCCTTACATGATAATTGATCTTAGGAACCCAATTTTATATCAAATAGAGGTCATAAGACCTCTAAGGTTTCTTAGAGCACATTTTTGCCCTACTTGACCTTGAAGCATGTAAATGCTTGTTCTTTGTGTTGGAGTGTTTTCCAATGATTGTAGTATGTTTAGTTATGAGTTAATATGCTTAAGACAAATTTTAGGTCCTAAGAAGTTCATTTGGGTATGTATTTACACTAAACAGTCAAAAAGTGCAATATCTTGCTTTGTGTTGACCATCGTTGTTCTCAATTGACTTTTAAGGCATGTTTAGGCCTTAATTAGTGTGATTAGATGTTTAATCCATGTTTTTATTAGTTTGGGGTATTTCATATCACCACAAATAAAAGATGAAAGTTGTGTATATTTGGATTAATATATTGAGTGAAGTTAATGTATTCAGACTGTATTATGTAAATGGGATATTTGTACATTTATGTCACTCCATAAGAAGTTTAATATTTACATGTTGGCTAAAATCTGATAATATAAACAAGGTTACAAAAACAAAACATAAATGAAATAAAGAAAAAGAAGTCCCAAAATAGGTATGCCCACACATTTAAGCAAAGTATCCTTCCTAAGAAAGTTAAGGGTATCCGTTATTAACAACGGTAGTTCCTAGTTAGGTTCCTAAGTATCCGTCTTAAGATGGTTGAAATCCTAACTCGGTAATCCCTATGCTCGGTAACTATGGACATCAGAGCGTAACTACGCTCTGATACCACTTTTTGTAACACCCCTACCGTTAATCCTATTCTTACCGTCCAATCGTCCTGTTAATCCTATTAGTTCACAGCGGAAATACTACACTACTACGGCGGGTGGTACAACGTCGCTAACCGCCCATACTGCTAGCTAGGCTTACCTTACTTACAGTGACGGTCTAATGATCATAGTATACCGAGCTACTAAAACATTGCTTACTGAATACAAATGATACACTCTTACATTGCCGGATCACCGAGTATTTAAGTGTATTCAATTACATCCTTCCACTAGTTTCCAAAAACGAATGAGTTTAAAACAACTACTCATCTATACCATTCACCATCCTATCATTCTTTCACAATTCAAAAGGGTGTACCCCATGGTACACCGGCTAACGAAGTCTAGAGTCGTGTACTACTTAGTACACCATCTATAATTCATCCTTACACCAAAAAGAAATTAAACTAAATCTCTTCACAACCTTCACCCTTCTCTTGTGCCTGCGTGTAGTAAAAACATCGCCCCAAGGGGCTCAGCAAAAGCTGCGCATGAACTCCGCATATACCGAGTGCTAGCTAGGGCACGCCGACTAATTAAGGTCGAATAGGCATGCGGTTCATTTATTTTATACATACATGCTTTGCATACAACATACATGCATATACAATACATTACACAATCCAAGATGGAAATATAATAGCACACACTTACTTACCTTCACCGTGTTAGCCAAATTACGCATCCGGGTTAATCGGAATGCTATTTACTCTTTTACTCATTTCACATTCTTACTCTTACTTTACTTACATTTACTTACTCATTCTTACTTACTTACTCATACTCATGTTAAGTCGGTATGACCTCCGGCCCGGGGACTACACCGTCCCACCACCGGGATTTACTTGACTCACCAATCCGGGATGCTACCCACTTAAGGGATTTGGGCCGCGGACCAGTTTAAGAGTCAGGACTTGGATCCAACCTCTTGTGTCTCCGCATCCTCACGCGTGGCCGAAGCTATATCAGACTTCTACTCATTCCAATTTAATTACCAATTTAAGTCAGGTTGGTTAGCTTGTTAGGAATTAGTTAGAAGTCCAATCTCAAACACATTCGGTCACAATGCAATATATCATACATACACACATTCATTATCATCCATACATTTCAGAATTATACAAACTAAGATTTAAAGAAAATATTCACAACATACAACACTACATAATCACAAGTATGCATAATAACTCCGATTCGTGCATTTATCTTATTTGGTGATCAATTAGCACACAACACACAAATCAGAGTTACCAAGATAGCATACGAGGCATGAGGAATTCATACCGTTCACCATTGTACTTGTATCCGACGTTCCTCCGGTGTTCACAATTCAAATCCTATGATATACATACAATCGAGTGATTAATCTAACTATCATTTACCCAACTCGATTACTCTTACGTTTCCTATCTCATACTTACTAAGTCCTTTCCATTATCACACTTACACTTTACTTACTTACTCTTCTTTTACTTTGTTTACTTCCTTACTTAACATTGGTATACTTACATATATGTACACATATATATGTGGGTATACATATATTGTAACACCCCAACTCAATCCAAATGTGGTCTCGCAACTTAACAGCCTATATATATACATGTCACAGCGGAATTCTTTACACTTCAGGACCTTGCCATGGTCTGACTACAGAATATACCGAACATTAGTACATAACAACCTTAACCAATACATATCCTTCTTACAATCCCCTCACATCCTATACATCTTACTAACTCAATTGCAATACGAGTGTACATGCACAACTAGTAGACCACGCTTAACCCGTAACACTTGTACCCCTTCTTACTCTCGCGACGGCCGCCTACTAATGTTCACCTGTGTAGTAAAAACACCCCAAAGGGGGTCAGCACGAATGCTGGTACGATCCTCTCATGGCCCCCAAGCTAACGTGTCTACAACGACTAATTGTCGATAGCATGGAGGTTGATTAGATGCACAACATAATAGTAAGTGCAGTAAACAACAAACCAAGTTTGAACAATCAAAGTTCACACACAATGAACGACTTAAATGTGTTCCCTTAATTAGTGAGTTAATTATTATTTAACTCCTTAAGTTATATTTCCTCTTAATCTTAGTCCATCCTTATCTCACCTCAATCTTAGTCTTATCTTACTCTTAGAAACAACCATCCTTTAAAAAGGAGTGGATGTAGCTTATCTTAGTCTTAATAATACAAACCATCCTTTAAAGAGGAATGGTTGCAACTTATCTTAACCTTACCTTATGTATGCCAACCGTTCTCTCATTGGGAACAGGTTAGCCCTTAGTTCGTTGTTTATTTTTGTAGGGCTTGGTTAACCCTAGCCAGCAGCAGGACACTTACCGGCAATAAACAACATTCTTAAATTGTTGGGGATGTAGGCTTGATCCCCCCACACCATCTTAAAGCCACCTACCTTGGACTGGATGTCCAATGTAGCCAAGCCGGCCAACCAACCCAAGGCTACTAGTCCGAGGACTAGTCCTTAAGCGGAAGTCGGATCTGCTATAGATACCAACCTCCTTTCCTTAGCATGCATGACCGGAGTCAGTCCCGGGTTCCTCACTCCCCCACTTAAGTTCCAGTTAGTAGTAGTCTCAAGACCATGTTTGTTGGTTAACCTCTTTCGGTTTATATCAACTCATATTAGGGAGTGTTCCTTAGTCTCACTCAATTCCTTACTAAACGTTGGTTAGTAAGTTCTCACGGTATGTTGTGTTAGTTTTCAAACATCACACAACAATACAATAAACACAATATTCCGGTTGCATGCTTTATCTTGTTTAGTGAGCACACAAAAACAAATAGCACACAAGCCGAGGGACACCTCGTTAGCAAGCAGGTCACAAGAAGAACTGTACCGTTCACCGTTGGTCGTTTCCGGTTGCTTACTCTCCTCTGGAGTCCAAACTCTCAAGTCCTAAAACATTGATTAAGTTTTAGGTTATTAATCACTTAACTTAATTAATTTATTTAACTTACCTAACTTACTTAACCCTTAATGATCCCCACCTAACACCTCTTAAGTCTTACAACTTAATCTTACAAACTTAACCTTAAACTTTTAAGCTTACACTTAACTTAATCCCTTAGGTCTTTATACTTCTAGTAATCATTGCCTCCTTAATGGGGTACCCTTAATACCACTAAACTCTCTTAGGGTTTCTTTTTTTTTTTTAGTCTTAAGGGTCGTCCGACCCACCGTCCGACCCAACCACTGG
Source organism: Limonium bicolor (assembly GCA_023374045.1). Taxonomy (NCBI): domain Eukaryota; kingdom Viridiplantae; phylum Streptophyta; class Magnoliopsida; order Caryophyllales; family Plumbaginaceae; genus Limonium; species Limonium bicolor. Next base: position 262,781,830 of record CM041782.1, on the reverse strand, counting down.
GTCGGACCATTCCAGCAACTCTCGGATTGTAAAGTTCTACCTTGTCTGACCCACGTCCGACCCAACCAACTGGGTCGGACCAGTCCAGAAATTTTCCGTCTTTTAAAACTCTCCCGTCCGACCCATGTCCGACCCAAGTCCTCTGGGTCGGACCGTTCCAGAACCCTTCACTGGCGTCTAACAGAGGCCGTCCGACCCAAACTTAGGTCGGACGCCACCAGAACATGTCCAAAAATTGTTAAATCTTCACCAAACTTCTCCTAAAGCCTTCTAATGTGTTCTAACATCATTTAGACCCTTAAACCCACCTTTGATCATCCTCCAAACTCATTAAAATAACCTCCAAAAATCATTAAAATAACCTCCAAAGATCATTCCAACCTTTTGCTCAATTCTTGCAAGAAATTCCTAACACTTGTTAATTAATTCCTTATATTTCCAACATGTACATTTTATCTAAAACTTCAACTAACCAAAGTGTTTCTTTTCCAAACCATATAACTCCTCCTTAACATCATTACATTACATCTTTGCTTTGCTAAACCCTCCAAGGTTATCTTGCATTTCCATGCACAATTTCTCTTCTTTTCATTTGTTACTCATCACTCCTAAACTCTTGAGCTTACTTATACATTTCTCCCCATCTTCTTAGCACCTTAACCTTGTTCTTCTTTACCTTACTACCCTACACCCTCCTTACACATTTCCACCTCTTTTATGCATCTTACTCACCACTCTCATGATCATACACTCTTGTACGGTTCTAGTCATTTCCTTGACGACTTACAACATTCTCCTACAGTTTTTACTTCCATCACCCAAGTCCACACATTACCATTGAAACTAAACCTTACTAGCCCACTACTAACATCACCACCTCTTACACAAACTTCCCGAAACTCTCATTGTTCTACTCTTAGTTCATACCTAAATCATCTCAAAGCATTATACATCATTTCCTCCAGATTTTTGCACAAGTCTTACATTCATCATACCATGATTTTGGTGTGTTTAATACACTCACCAATCCTCTAATTCCTCCTAGACATCTCTAGGTCATTCTAAACCTCAAGAACTCCTTAGTTAACTCATTTCCACTTAAATTCCTTTGCATGACTCCTAGTAAATCCTAGGTCATATTAATTCACCACCTTCACCTAAACACTTATTTTCTACTCAAATTTCGCCATAGCTTCTCCAGTATCTTATCATGCCCAAACACATTATTTTCCTCATTCAACCATCTCACACACATCAAGTTCTTTCTCATCATATTTTCCCACCCAAATCAACTCATTCACAACAAACTCAATATATTGCAATAATCTTAAATGCGTAGCACCGAGGCTCTTAAATGACATGGCTCTTAGGCCCTTAAATGACTTAAACTTAAACACTGAATTTCCCACATATAAAAGCCTTCAACCTGCAAATACAACCATCAATCTCATAGTAGCTACAATACTCTTAAAATCCATCTTAAACTTGTATTACTAACTCATTCCCATTGGCTCCTTAGTCACAAGTTCACAAGCTTGTTTAAACTCTTTTTCCTAGGTTATATAGCCCATTACCTAATGTAAGCCCTAGGCTACATTGGTACGCCTCTAAAACTCATTCCTTAAACCTGAAACCACCATTAGGTAAGTAACTTACGTTGTTTTCTCAAGCTTATCTTATCTTCCTCCTTAGACCTTCTTCTTGAATGAATATCGGCCACCACTTAAACTTCCTTTGCAAATGTTCTAACCAATATTAAATGACTCACATGAGTACTAAACAATACACTAACCTTAAGGGGTAAACCCTAGGTTAAAAATGTGCTCTAAGGTTTTGAAATGAATGTTTTACCTTAGAGTCTTAAGATAGGCTTGGATATGAATAAATAAGGACCTCCTCTAGCCCTTGGAGAATAGAATCAAGCTAGAACAATGGATAAAACAAGGCTCCATGAGAAGGTAATTTTCGGCCATGTAGAAGAAATGATGGAAACATGGTTTTCTTACATTTTCCTTACCTTGAATGAATGGAGAACCAAATGGGCTCTTCAAACTTGATTTTCCTCCATCAATGTAGTTTTCTCATGGCACCAAACTTGAGCTTTGAAGGATTTGAGAAGATAGGAAGATAGGTCTTGGCCTAACTAAGAGAAATCTATACTTGGTTTTTGATTTGGAGCAAAGATGAACACTTGGTGAGCAATTGAAGGTGGAGCACCCATGGATGGAGCTCTCTTGGTTTTGGAGCAAGAGAAGAGAAGAAGAAACCGTGGGAAGAAGAGAAATGAAGAGAGAGAAGAAGAAAGGTAGGCTATATAAGATATTTGCTTTATAAAAGTAAATAGTGACTCCTTTTACTTATCTCTTCTTTTCTTCCTTATTTGATGAAGTCTATGGTGACTCATCCTTAGAAAACCGGCCCCCTCTTTATAACCAAGATATTTATGGTCTTGGTTGACCAACTAATTGACTTATATTGATTAAAACTTAAACTAGTCACTATTTGGCACTATTCACAAATTAGTGCACATATTTCTGAAATTTTTGATTTCCCATTGATTTAGGCTCCCTAATGAGATACTAATTAGTACACATGTTGATTAAAGAGTAATGATGGACATTTAGCCACTCAAAACTCAATTCTAAGACAATTTCTCAAAAAGGTGCTTTAAGGAGTCTTAAAGCACATTTTGTGTTTAACCTTGTTTTTGAGCTTGGTTTTCTTTGCTAATTGATTTAAAATGTCCATTAGCATATTACTAAAGTTTTATAATGGTATTTTTGTGCTAATCAAAGTCACTCCAAGCTTAGAGCACGTTTTTGCCCAAATTGCCCTTAAGGCACTTTCTTGTGTTTTCCTTGGTTTAAATTGTCTACCAATCTTTCTAAGGCATATTTTAGCCTTACTACATCATAAATTGATGTTTAATTAGCATAATTAGGTTTGGGGTATTTCAATCTACCCCCCTTAAAAGAACTTTGTCCCCAAAGTTCCCATGCATCTTATCTTATCAGAATACATGTCTTAACTCATTCCATAGATCATACAGATCATACTTATGTATACTTAAACTCGTTGAATCATTAGATCCACCATATGCTTATTCTCAAATATCACACAACATGCTTAAGCATGTATGGCACTCAAAATTCTCTTTGTTTCTTTTGATTATTAAAACATTCACATAATTTCCAACGTATTCTCCCATGTCACCGGTCCGTAGACAATGGCTCATTCGTCCTCGTCACCATGGGCCAGAATACAAAACACTCTACTCTCCCCATGTCACCGGTCCGAAGACAAAGGCTCGTGCGTCCTCGACTTCATGGGCGAGACTCAGTAAAAAGGTAATCCTTTTTACGAGGTCATGTGAGGAATAATTCCTCTAATTAAAAATACAATCAACTCCAATTTCATTTTATCCTAATGCCTCTATCCTTAGGGTGATTTAATTGTGACCACTAGTGTAATACCCCGGATCTAAAAATGGCGATTAAATTACTCTAATATGATTATAAAAGGCCTAATGGTGCCTCAAGAGTATTGGTAAAAAGAATAAAACCAAAAGAAAAGAGAAAACGCTTGAAAAGCGAAAAACGCTAAAATGCGCGTTAAATGAGTATAAGAGATATATGATCTCGAGAGGGTCCGAGATGGATTCCTAAGGCTTAGTTAGGCCTAATAAGTATACGGGAATGATTCCCGAAGAAAACGGATCCAATAATGGATTAAAACGCTAACGGAGTTTAAAAGCACGTTTTTCGAGAAAACCCGAAAACGTGACTTTAAGTGGTCAAACGGACCCGTAAAAATTATAGTTGATTAAATAACTATAATTAAGTATTAATGGAAGCTTAATAACCATTAAAATTAATTAAACGAGAAAATTCCGGATAACGGACCCGGTTTTAAGTGAATAGTGACGAAACCGGGAGACAAAACGCGTTTAATTCGAAAAGTCGAAAAACGACCCGGGCTATTAATTAATGTGGGCCGGTTTTTAATTAGTGTGTACACACACATTAATAGCTTGCTAGCTATTTAGCAATAAAAAGACAAGTAAATAAGTAAAAGCAAATAGTGAAATAGTTAAAAGTAACATAAATACACTCTCTCACCTACCTTTCTTTCTTATTCTCACGCAGCCAGCCCCTGGCTACCTTCTTCTTCTTCCTCCTCTGTTAATATTCCCGATTGAAGAAGAAGCTCACCACCTCCATCTTCAATCTCATCTAACTTGCTCATTTCTCCACCGAATCGCACAAAAAATTGCACCGTTAGATTCGTATCGGCGAGGGCTACGTTTTCCACCCCACAAAACCTTTTCCTCCACCTTCACTTCCATGGGTGATGGAGCTTTTGAAGATTGAAGAGGTTCTTTTGACTCTCCATCATCTCTTAATGCTCTAAGGTAAAAATATAAGCAAAAGTTCATCATTCCTAGCTTGTTCTTGCAATTTGGAAAATTTTCCCACGTTGAAAATTTTCTTCCATTTCAGTCGGTTTCTTCATGTCCTTGTGGAGTGGTGGAACTTCATCATTTTGATTGCCTAACTCTCCATTTGGATACCTTAAGGTAATCTCTAAGCTAAACCCTAAAAACTAGCTCTTGTAATTCTAGTTTTTGTGTGGGAAAAATTAAATTAATAAGCTTGATATGTGTGTGTGGGGATATGATTGTAGTTGGCAATCTATGCTCCTTTGTATGTTGTGAAACAAGAAGAGGAAGAGGGAACAAGAGAAAGAGGAAGAAGAGGAGTATAAACCGAGAATAAACAAGGTAATGGGCTTACCTTGTGTTGGCTTTATTTGTCTTGGGAAAACTTATGTTAGTGTTGTATAAACAACCTTGAGCTTGAGTAGTATTGATACCACAATATTGTGAGTTGAATGAGAATGTTTAATGTGGTTTTAAGTGTGCAAATAAACCTAGGAAACTAAGCTAGTCATATGTGAGAACCATGGGAATTTGATGTGTTATTGGTGTCTAAACAAAACAGGGGTGAAGATTGTGTTTGTGAGTACATCTAGTGTGGTGAAAATGCTTAGGAAAGCAAGTAGGTGCTGTCAAAATTTGCCTAGGAATGGATAAGTTTGGGTGTTTGATTATAAGGAGAAACTAGGTGATTTAAGATGTTTAAGTTGTTGGTTAATGGCTTGAAAACCAACTAAGAAGAAGAGTGTGTTAGTAGTGGAAATAATGTCAATTGAAGTGCTAGGAATGGCATTAGTGGGTGAAGTTTGAATGTTGAGAAGAGAGTGCCCAATCTGGTACAAGAGCTTTGGAAAACAAGAAAATAGTTATGGAATATAAGTGGTTTTGAGTAAGAATTCGGGTAAGGGTTAACCCATGATTTGAAGAGGTTTAGAGCATGTTTAAAGGTGGTTAACATGTGGAAAACTTGTGGAAAGTTTATGGAAAGATTAAGGGTGGTTTAAGGATTGATTTGGAGTGGAAAAAATCAAGTTTGGAGCAGGTTTTAGCAGGGTCCGGGACTTGGTCCTTGGACAAAGTCCCGGACCACATCTAAATAAGGCCGAGAGTGCAAGTACTGCTTTGGTCCGGGACTATACTCCAGGACAAGGTCACGGACCATGTGTAATTTTCACCGAGAGTTATGTTTGCAATTGGTCCGGGACTTAGGGTAAGGACCAAGTCCCGGACCACCCCCAGAAACCTACAGAGAGTGTTTTAAAGGGTTTAAATGATGGGGGTTTGAAGGTTAATGATGTTATAAGATGTTAAGGCCTTGTTTGGTGACATGTAAAGGCCCTAGGAAGTGCAAGAGAGTGTTAGAAGTGATTGAGAAGTGAGAACTCAATTAACAAGAGTAAAACCGAGATAACGGGATAACGGGTTAAGTACGGGAGTAGCATTTAATTATGTTCCGTATGATCTTAGTATTAACAATAATGTTTGAAACATTATCAGAGATTCGTGCGTGACCCGAGCATGGTGAGATGACACGGTAAAAGTAAAAATCCCGGGTGAAAGGTATGATTTTCTCATGCCCCGTATGCTAACCGAGTTACCCTGATTTGTGTGTTTGTGTGCGGCTTAATCAAGATTAAAGCATGAAAATAATCCCTTGTTTGATTATGGATGCCTTATTGTATGTTGTATGAACTAACATACTTGTACGCCGGTGTGGTCTAACATAGTGCATAGACCGACTCATAGAGAGTAGTGATTGACTAGAAACCCGTAGATCGGGTAGTCTCATGAACATTGGTAATATGCAAACACACACAAGCTATCGATTAAAGTATAACGATAATACAAACATATGAACTCCCTAAAATGTGAGGAGATGTACGGGTTGAGTAAATACCCGATAACGGTTAGAAAACCTTATTGAAACAATCCACGAAATAAATATGAGTGGAGAGATAAATGAACCTCCATCGAGAGGATTGAAGTTAGTCCAATGATGTGAATATATAAGAAAGGTAAAAGAGACCTAAGGGACTAGGGTGGTTCCCTTGAGACCTGGATCGACCTCCTAAATGAGGATTTTACCCGGATAAGAAAATATCCGAATGTACAAGCAATTATTTGAGGTTAAACCTTAAACCTAAGATTACCTGAATCTAAGTTAAAGTTCCCAAAGTCATTAGAAACATCGAGAATGATGCTTCTAGACTAATATACATGATACTACTATAACTGTGAGCCTCGATTTAAACCCTATCCTATGTTTAAAGTTGATTAGGATCTAATCGGGTTTTAGGTCCACCTATAACCTAAGATTAATAATTATGTCATGAAACAATAATTATTAAAACCTAAGCTAGCTCACTGGAACCTATTATGAGTCGCCACCTAATTTTAACCTAGATCAAATTAGGAAAGGAGAGTTCGGGTTCAGGGGCTTGATATTCGACTTATTTAGGGTTCAATTACTTTCATTACCCTCAGAAGTCGTTTTTCCTCTACTTAGTTTATTTACGGCTTATTACGAGTCGTTTTAACCTAAGTGCGCAAGCTTCTGTTTTTTTGTGTGTTTTAGCATTTTTTGACAGAAAATTAAAGTGAGATTGGAAGCTACCTAAACTAGGGTTTCGGAGGCAGAATTAGGTCAAATTTTGCTTACGTCCGTAGCCACGGACCCCATGTCCGAGACCACGGACCCCAGTTAACCTAAACTATACAGAAAAGTCGAAAATAAAGAAAAAACAAAAATTTGCAGGGTCCGGGGCCTCGGACAGGCTGTCTGTGGGCCCGGACATTATCAGAAAACCTAAATTTTGAATTTTTTAAAATCCCGCCGCCGTCCGTGGGTGTCCGTGGTCTCGGACAACGCGTCCGAGGTCCCGGACCATAGGTCCGAGGTCACGGACCACCCACGGACAGGGGTTTTCAAAAGGTCCCGAGGGTGTTTTGAGCTCAAATTTTATGGGTGTGTAGCCTGAAAGGTTTACAAGTCGTTAGTGATCGAAAGTTTTCAATTTGAAATCGAATTAAGCACGAAACTTGGTAAACAAGTTATTGGACAGAAGCTTGAATAAACAGCAATACAGAAGCCTACGAAGGTTAGTTTGAGCCCAAATTTCAAGGCAAGACAGACAATACCGTGGAGAATTAGGGAAGCTGAGTTTCTACCTGTTTTACCTTCGGATTCACAACGTTTCTTCACACCGGGATTCGTCGAGTGCTCTATTGATGATAGACCCGAAAGGACTTCGAACCAAGCTTCTGGTTGTTGTTTGTTCTTGCTGTTCTTCACGTTTTGGTGGTGTTTTTGTGGGGTTTTGATGATTATTGGTGCTTTGGGAATTGGAAAACGTGTTTAGATGATGATTTCGGGGGATTTTCGGTATGATTTGGGTGGCCGGGTGTTGGAAAACGTGAGAGAGAGAGAGGGGGCTGCCTTTTCTGACTCTCTAGGGTTCTTGAGTATGTGAGGTTCTGATTTTATCCAAAACCTATCCCCTCCCCTTATAGACTTTCTTAAAGATAAAGAAAATCTAGTAAAAGTAAGATTTTTCGATATTTTAGTTAAGTGACTTCCCAAAGGAATTTTGCTGTGAAATTTTAACCACATGTCAAGGATGGATATTATGAATTTTCTGAGGTGAAACCGAATTTTTTGAATATTGGAATATTTTTAAATTGAATTTCTCGTCAGATTCAGTCAGAAATTGCTAGAAATTATTGGAAATTCGAAAAATCAAAATTCCAACGCCATTATGCTTAAAATGTCATCCTCTATCATGGGTTAAAATATCAAAGCGTTTCAAACTGATTTGGGCATCCTTTGGAGGAGAGAGAAAGCTTACAAGAGGTCTTAGGAGCCTTAAAAAATTACGAAAACGCCCCTGACAATGACGAAACTGCTCTTCAGGACCTGGAACACGCCGATCGAGCCGGAGTCCCTCATTACCCGATTAAATATCCCTCACGACACCAAAACCTTGCAGACCCTAACCAGGGGGTCAAAATTTTGGGTATAACAGATTGCCCCCCGTCAACTGGACTTTGTAACGAATGTGAAAAGTCTGGTTGATGCTTGAGTGGTGCCTCAAAATTTTGGACTCCACAGAATCCTCCACGTTGTATGAAACCGGGTTAACGATGCCCAGCTACTCGGAGGCGCTAACTACCAAAACTACAAAGCATTGTCGAGCTATTCTAAGGCGCTGACTACCTAAGCTACAAAGCCTTGTCGAGCTATTCTAAGGCGCTGACTACCTAAAGGTAATAATGAAGTGATGTCAGACTATTCTAAGGTGCCGACTACCTATAAGGATGATATGCTGTCGAGCTATTCTAAGGCGCTGACCACCTAAAGTGATGAAAATGATGTCAAGCTATTCTAAGGCGTTGACTGCCTGCAAGTAAAGTGAAATGAAGCAATGTCAAGCGGTTCTAAGGCGTTGACAACCTAAAATGTGGAAATGAGATAATGTCAAGCGATTCTAAGGCGTTGACAACCTAAAATGTGGAAATGAGATAATGTCAAGCGATTCTAAGGCGTTGACAACCTAAAATGTGGAAATGATGTCAAGCTATTCTAAGGCGTTGACTACCTATAATGAATGAAGTAATGTCAAGCTATTCTAAGGCGTTGACTACCTATAATGAATGAAATGAATGCAATGTGTTTAATGGAAGCAGGTAAGCTAAGGAGTGGTGTTAGGTCTTACTACGAGCCTAAAGGGATGACTCCAGGTCTTATGACGAACCTAAGGATGGTGCTAGGTCTTATGACGAGCCTAAAGTGAATGAATAAGGGAGGTCTTATGGGTGCCTGTAGGGTAGGCCTTATGTGCCTGAAAGGATTTGAATGTAGGGTAGGTCTTACGTGTGCCTAAAAGGATTGAATGTAGGGTAGGTCTTATGTGTGCCTAAAAGGATAGAATGTAGGGTAGGTCTTATGTGTGCCTAAGGTTTAGGGATGAGACTCATCTTAACTCAGTTGCTTATGGAGACTGAGATCCATCCTACTCGGTTGCTTACGGAGACCGAGACCCCTCTACTCGGTTGCTTATGGAGACCGAGACCCATCTAACTCAGTTGCTTATGGAGACTGAGACCCAATCTACTCGGTTGCTTATGGAGACCGAGATCCATCTAACTCAGTTGCTTATGGAGACTGAGATCCATTCTACTCGGTTGCTTATGGAGACCGAGACCCAATCTACTCGGTTGCTTATGGAGACCGAGACCCAATCTACTCGGTTGCTTATGGAGACCGAGATCCATCTAACTCAGTTGCTTATGGAGACTGAGATCCATTCTACTCGTTGCTTATGGAGACCGAGATCCATCTAACTCAGTTGCTTATGGAGACTGAGATCCATTCTACTCGGTTGCTTATGGAGACCGAGACCCATTCTACTCGGTTGCTTATGGAGACCGAGACCCAATCTACTCGGTTGCTTATGGAGACCGAGATCCATCTAAACTTGACCAGGCAAATGCAGTATGCTTGATGATGTGAGGATGCAAAACACGTTTTATGCAAATGATTGTCATTGTGATCAAATTGTTAAGGTTCCAAACATGGAGATGACAAGTTTACCCGAGTATTGCAAAGTGAAATTGAAGTGCTTGCGAAAACCGAAAATTTGCACAAAGCAAGAAATAGCTGAAAATGTGCCAAACATGGCAATGCTTGAGAAAAACACTGTTAAGAAGGAAAGCGAAATAAACATTTCCTGACTAAGAGTTCCAGACCTGCATTTTTTTTCAGAGGATGAACACGATACTAATGGAAATGTGTGGTGTTCATTGTGGTGCTGAAAGCTTTTGCTGGTGTTCAGGATTTATGACAAGCCTGGGGTTGGGGTGTGATTTTGGATGGTGATTTGGATTAAGATGAGCTGATGTTTTGTGGAGGTAAGACCAGTGACGGGCCTGAGAGTGTTTGTGTGGAGGTTAAGGCTTATGTGGGCATGTGTGGTATGATGTGAGGGTAAGGGCTTATGTGGGCCTACGTGGTAAGGGCTTATGTGGGCCTGCGTGGTGGTGTTTGTGGTGCCCACGCTTTGGGTTTCCGTTGGTGTTGTCATGGCAATTGTTGGAACCAACAATTGCCCCCAGTATTGTTCCTTAAGGCAATCTGAGCTAGAGTTCATGGCAATCGATCGGAACGATCGATTGCCCCCAGTATTTTCTTTGATTAAACATGCGAACAAGTCTTATCCTCACATGGTCAAGGATTGTGTCTTGATGTGGTGCTTTACACTCAAAGTGTTTGATTCTTGCACTCGTTTCTCACCTACGGTCACAACTTCTTGACCATTGAATTTGATATTTGATGAATTTACGCATTCGATCTGTTACTTTCACGTGATTGGACACACAACTATCAAGTCGGAAGTCTTTAAGGCTTATAACGTGGCCATAGGGTGTGATGAAAGACAACGGGACCATGGAGGGATATTTGAGGTATGTGGAGCTTAAAAGGGGTGACCAAAGCTGCACCTTGCATCTTCTCTTGGATTCATCTCCCTGTCTTGAAGTCGTCTAGCTGCTTCATGTTGACGTTGCTTTCGAGCTTCTGGACCTGGACTTTTGAAGTTGTCCTTTACACCTTTTCTCTTTTTGTCATTGGATTTCTTCGAGGCACTTCGGGTTTGCCTTTTGTTTTAATCTTTCTTGGCTTTGCCTTCGGGTTCTTGTGTTTTCCGGTTTTGGGCTTCGAGAGCTATTTTGATGTGAGCTCTGTTGATCCTGTGTCACTTTGGGACCATTTGCGGATCACTTTGTCATGCTGATAGCGGCATTGCTTCTTGGAATGATGGGAATGTTATCTGAGAGTCGGGCTCCTCGCTTCCTTTGGTCACCGGGTCGGTCATTCATCATTGGCCGGGTTATTTTGTGGAGTTCATAATGTCAAAAAGGGATATACGAAAGGCTCAGCGGGGGTACCTAGGGTTTAATGTCAGGGTTCACAAGCTTTTGGCTATGTGGTGCTGTACCTAGGCGCTTCGTCATTCCTGATAGTTGTGTATCCGCTCTTTGTTACTTTTCACAGGTCTAAGAGTAAATTCACAAATTGTCTCTTTCGGTCGGAGTTATGCCGTTTACCTCACCTTTGAATGTGGTCTTTCCGAAGTCGTGTAAAATGACACGCCCGTTCGCTCATGGTTTTTCCGCTCGAGACACTCTCATGATTTCACTCAGAGACTAGCTCACACGCTTAAACGAAATATTAAAGACGACGGACCTGAGCTCAAATTGCCCCTAGTATTGATTTGGGGTTTATGACAACACTTAAACATTAGAATTTGGACCGCTTTGTGGATTGTTTTAGATGTTCTGTGACGGTGTTTGGACGGACATGTTCACCCATTTGAAAAAAAACGAATCGTCTTGTTCTATTGCCAGAAGATGATTGTTTCACGTGCCTTTATCAAAACACGCATTCAAACCCTTTTTTTTGTTAGAGAAGAAGAAAAAAAGCATTTATTTACGAAAAATGTGTACATGATTTTCTTAAGATGTGAAGGATGCAAAGCTTTATTAGTGGCAAATAAATTGAATAACACTAAGTACAAACATCGAAAAGTTACTCAAAGTATTAAAAAAGGAAAACTGAATGGGAACGAAATATCTAAAGTCTAAACTAAGAACTGTGAATTTAAAGTGATTTCTAACAAAAGCATTCTCCTAGATATCGTCGCATCGAAACCCCTGGTCAAGAGGTCCTGGATCGTGTGCCTCAAAGCCTTGCAATCTTCAGTGTCGTGGCCAGGTAATTGGTGGTACCGGGCAGAACTGACTTAGATTCCTTCCTTTCTGAGGGACCCCAGGCCGGGGGGTGAGAGGTTGTAGTATGCTTCGCTCTTGGAGCCTTTTAAAAGCCTGGCTCAACGGTCGGCCGATGTCTGTGAACTCTCTCTGACGGAGTTTCTTTCTAGGTGGCTCTGATGCTCCAATAGCCCACCTGATTCTCTTAGCCGTCGAACGGTGTTTACCTCATGCTGCCTGGTTCTCTTTTGGATGCCTCTTTGGACGCAAGCTGCTGTCCTTGAACCATTTCCGGTGTCTTCTGAGTCCCCAAGCTTTAATTCTCCCTTATGGATCAACTCCTCTAGGACACCAACTTGTCCCATCAGCAAGTCAAAACTAGGAAAGTATGTGAGTTTCAGCTTCTCATTGTATTGCTTTCGCATATTCTTGATTACCATTCGGATTTGCTCCTGTTCGTCCATATTTGTGAGCATCGGCTGCCTTCATCCTCCAACACTTGACGAAGTCGGTCATTGATTCACCTTCTGTTTGTCGTGTGCTTGCAAGATCAGCCCTGGTGACTCCAAAACTTCTAGCGTACTCAAAATGATGCAGAAAGGCTTCACAGACCTCCTCGTATGTCTTGTATTCATCCTTCGAGTTATGTACCAACGCTGAGGAGTCTCATCAAGATAGCGAGCAAATACCTTGGCCTTTTGCATATCGTTCATATCGCAAAAGGATAGACATTTCTCTATCGAACATTGCCAAATGAAGCTGTGGGTCGGAGGAACCCTTGTACAGAGGAAGTGTTGGCAGTTTCAACTTTGGAGGAGATCGATCTCGGGATACAATCCAGTGGAAAAGTAATCAAAACCGGCCGGCTTGTTGGCCTTCTCCATGCGCTCAATCTTTTTCAGCATCTCATCGAATTCTATGGCTAACCGAGCATCCGTGCTGATTGGAATTCCTCCTTCTGCCATTCTCGGGATATAGGCCTACCTGTTTCCAAGGTGTCTTATTAGCTGGCAAAAGGAAGTGGGCCGAATGATACTAGGGCGAAAATGACGTTTCACAAGGTAGATCGAAAACCAAAACAGGCTTATACTGAAAGGAAGTGGGCCAGGATGCCCCAAAATGAGGTGTTTGGGATGGAGTACTTTTAGACTGGAATTTGGACTGAAATCTAAACGGATGGCTTTGATTGTGCCTAAGAGGTGACACCTGGATCTATGATTTTGGCATAGGGCCATGACAAGAAGTCTACCTAGATTGGAATGAGCCCTTGGGCCGGAATGTGTTTGGGCCTGAAGTAAAGCACATGAGCTGGAATGGTCCCTAAATCACGAATGGGTCTAACTTTCTTTGGGTCAGAGAAGGTGGTTTCTAAAAAAGATTTTATTTCAAGGACTTGTGAGTTATTTCAAGTTCAGGTGATTTCTTTTTTATGGGCCTAGAACTAATTGGATAATTCAAATGGGCCAGAAGAGAAATTACCTAAATCTAAACTTTTGGGCCGAGACCCAAACTACTCACATTTAAACCAAACAGGGCCTCCGGGCCGTAAACAAATAGAGCTGTCAATTCGTGTTGGGCTAGGTTGATGTAGGAGAAATTCCTATCAATCTCTAGCTGGGTAGTGGGCCGACCACACAAGCAAGCAAGGCCCACACAAATTCAACATGTCCTCACTAGATGTTTAAATTGAACAGGGTATGGATCGATCCGGAGAGGTGCTTGGGGCGTGGGCCCAGGTCACCACAAGGAATAGGGCTTGCACGCTATTCTCTTTGGGCTTCCCCACTCTTTTCACATCACCTGAAGGTATGCGTCTACGGTCGGGTCTTTGACTGACCAAACAAAGGGCTAGGTAAGGGCACTGCCAGGAAAACGCTTGGGGCTAAGGCCCAGGTATTAAGGGGTTGTGGTTAGACGACACCCTCTCTTTTCCCCCGCTTATTCACATCACCTAAAAGGTGTGAGTCCCTGGCAGGGGACCCTCAAACGGGTCCCGGGGTAAAACTGGTTTGCGTGGACCCTCGTACTCATATGATGCAAAGGTGCAGGAATTAAAGTGCGCACAAGGTAACAAACAATGTAATAAAGCCACAAATAAACATTTTTCGAGTTAAGCCCTCTTTCTTAAAATTAAGCAAGTTAAAATTAAGAAGTTTGTCCCAGCAGAGTCGCCAGTCTGTGAGCCTCGATTTTAAACCCTATCCTATGTGGATTAAAGTTGATTAGGATCTAATCGGGTTTTAGGTCCACCTATAACCTAAGATTAATAATTATGTCATGAAACAATAATTATTAAAACCTAAGCTAGCTCACTGGAACCTATTATGAGTCGCCACCTAATTTTAACCTAGATCAAATTAGGAAGGAGAGTTCGGGTTCGGGGGCTTGATATTCGACTTATTTAGGGTTCAATTACTTTCATTACCCTCAGAAGTCGTTTTTCCTCTACTTAGTTTATTTACGGCTTATTACGAGTCGTTTTAAACCTAAGTGCGCAAGCTTCTGTTTTTTTGTGTTTTTAGCATTTTTTGACAGAAAATTAAAGTGAGATTGGAAGCTACCTAAACTAGGGTTTCGGAGGCAGAATTAGGTCAAATTTTGCTTACGTCCGTAGCCACGGACCCCATGTCCGAGACCACGGACCCCAGTTAACCTAAACTATACAGAAAAGTCGAAAATAAAGAAAAAAAAAATTTGCAGGGTCCGGGGCCTCGGACAGGCTGTCCGTGGGCCCGGACATTATCAGAAAACCTAAATTTGAATTTTTTAAAATCCCGCCGCCGTCCGTGGGTGTCCGTGGTCTCGGACAACCGTCCGAGGTCCCGGACCATAGGTCCGAGGTCACGGACCACCCACGACAGGGTTTTCAGAAGGTTCCCGAGGTGTTTTGAGCTCAAATTTTATGGGTGTGTAGCCTGAAGGTTTACAAGTCATTAGTGATCGAAAGTTTTCAATTTGAAATCGAATTAAGCACGAAACTTGGTAAACAAGTTATTGGACAGAAGCTTGAATAAACAGCAATACAGAAGCCTACGAAGGTTAGTTTGAGCCCAAATTTCAAGGCAAGACACAATACCGTGGAGAATTAGGGAAGCTGAGTTTCTACCTGTTTTACCTTCGGATTCACAACGTTTCTTCACACCGGATTCGTCGAGTGCTCCGTTGATGATAGACCCGAAAGGACTTCGAACCAAGCTTCTGGTTGTTGGTTGTTCTTGCTGTTCTTCACGTTTTGGTGGTGTTGTTTTTGTGGGGTTTTGATGATTATTGGTGCTTTGGAATTGGAAAAGTGTTTAGATGATGATTTCGGGGGATTTTCGGTATGATTTGGGTGGCCGGGTGTTGGAAACGTGAGAGAGAGAGGGGGCTGCCTTTTCTGACTCTCTAGGGTTCTTGAGTATGTGAGGTTCTGATTTTATCCAAAAACCTATCCCCTTATATAGACTTTCTTAAGATAAAGAAAATCTAGTAAAAGTAAGATTTTCGATATTTTAGTTAAGTGACTTCCCAAAGAATTTTGCTGTGAAATTTTAACCACATGTCAAGGATGGATATTATGAATTTTCTGAGGTGAAACCGAATTTTTGAATATTGGAATATTTTTAAATTGAATTTCTCGTCAGATTCAGTCAGAAATTGCTAGAAAATTATTGGAAATTCGAAAAATCAAAATTCCAACGCCATTATGCTTAAAATGTCATCCTCTATCATGGTTAAATATCAAAGCGTTTCAAACTGATTTGGGCATCCTTTGGAGGAGAGAGAAAGCTTACAAGAGGTCTTAGGAGCCTTAAAAAATTACGAAAACGCCCCTGACAATGACGAAACTGCTCTTCAGGACCTGGAACACGCCGATCGAGCCGGAGTCCCTCATTACCCGATTAAATATCCCTCACGACACCAAAACCTTGCAGACCCTAACCAGGGGGGTCAAAATTTTTGGTATAACAATAACTCCGAGAGGGAGTGTATGGAACGAGAGTAGTCCGAGAGTATCGGACTAAGTAAAAGAGATAGGAACTAAGAGAGAGTTCCGTGAGCTGGTTGAACCTTCCCCCATGCTAACCGAGTATGGGTCGAAACCGGGAAGTAAGACTATGCTAGAGAGCCATGAGTTTTGGCTTAAGTATGTAAGAGAGTAACAAGCGTGACGTAGGAGACCTGTAGTGTCTCGAGAATCTACAAGAGCTTGAGTATGAATAACCCAAGAGTGTGGGTGAGATAATGAGTATAAATAACCCGAGAGAAAGGGGTGAGTATATGTATGAGTAACCCAGAGAATGGTAGTATCAAAGAATGAGTAGCCAAGAGAATGGGTGTGTAATACGAATAAGTAACCCGAGAGAGCGGGTGAGGTATTGAAAAACCTCAATGCCTAAGAGTAACCAGTTACCACTAACAACATTGTTATGTTGTTAGGAATCGTGTTCCGTGATTGGATGCAGATTCCTTGTGTTTTGATACATATATATTGTATTGCCATGATGCATGTTGTTTGATGAAAATGAACTCCATGTATATCCGACCCCAAGTAGTCGGCGTACCGCGGTTAGCACGCGGTATATGCGAATTTCATGCGCAGCGTAAGCTGACCCCCTAGGGGGAACGTTTTTAGTGTGCAGGTACTTGAAGCTGGCCACCGTTCGAGAGAGTAGGACGGGAACGGCTGTGAGCATGGGTAGTTAGATTGTAATTACTTATGCGTTTGAATGAGGTGTAAGTCCGAGTATGTTATCGGCATCCGTATATTGTAGACTCGGTATAGTAGAGGTATGAATTGAGTATTGTATCTGTATGAAGTACTCGGTTGTTCCAGTTCATCAGACCGTTACGGTATGTAAGAAAGGCCTGGTTAGCCACATGGGTGGCTAACGGCGTTGTTTCACCCCTCGTTGTAATTAGAGTTCCGCTGCGTGAGTAGGAGTAATTAGTAACAGTTAAGAGGTAATGACAAGATTAGCGGTGGGGGTTTACAAAATGGTATCAGAGCGAAGTATCGCTCTGATGACTGGAAATACCGAGCTTAGGAGATACCGAGTTAGGAATTAGAGACTTAGGGCTATGGGTTGAGTGGTAGCGTGAGAGATGCGCTAGTTAGGAACTTCCAGTATGATCTGGATACCTACAATACCAAACCCGCCCTCCACAACCCCCGTATTAAAAGTTCGGGAAAGAACGCCAGAGAGACGGAAAACCCGACCTGGCAGTTATTTAATTAATGTATCAATATGAACCAGAATCTGTCATGCGGTGGATCCCGAGAACCGGAAACCCCGGATACGGATCCCGCTGGAACGACAATAACTGCATGCAATGACTAAAGGACGAGACATCCTAATCCAAGGAGACTGTAATTTGTGGCAGCCTTGGGCGACATGCTTAGCAGTCGCGAGAAACCCAGCTGGTCGAGCAGTAGCAAAAAGGATGCACCAACCGCGCAACAAGGCGGATTCATGAGAACTAACGGGAACCGGGACACATGTCTACGGACCGCCATAGTTAAATATTACCACCGACGGTATACCCATTCTAAGAATCTAGTCAAGAGTAGGTACACCCACCCTGCCACACCCAAAGAGATTGCAATACTTAACTGATACAGCTTAGACAGCGACGAGCATAGCTACGGGATATACCCGAATAGGACTACAGAAGTAGTACCTAAATAAGTTAAACCTCGGTAACCACAGTAAAGACGTGGGAATGAGCAACGAGGTAAAGCATAGAATTAAAGTAATTAAGGAACTCCGAGAGTGGAGGAGCACCTAAATGAATGACAGTCATGTCAAGAGAATGAGAAGCTGCTCTAAGGAGCAGTTATCCAATTAAAGGATCAAGGAAGAGCCGTCAAGGCTACCAAATACAATGTGAACAATACCGTGACCGGTATGAGTTAACCCAAAAAACGCCAGTACGCGCACTTGCCACGGCAAGTGCAGTAATAGCGGGACCAATAAGAAGAGCTTTGACAAGCGACCAGTACTTAGTAAGTACCAAGACGGCAAGAGAAGCCAATATAGCACCACAAACCCTAATGAATTCTGAAACGAAACCTTGGAAAGGCCTAAAGGCCTGACCACTGTATAAAGAATATACCGGTCAGCAAGAGGCTAGACCTGGTAAGAAGCAACCGGCATTGAAATGCCGCAAAGAGTTTACTTTCAAGACTCAAACTTTTCTTCAAAACATGAAATTTTCCAAAAACCCCCAAATTTAAAAAAAAAAAAAAACCAAACCAGAGAATCACGGTAAGTTATTATAGGACCATATAAGAGGAGTTGGCAACAGAATACTTCACTTAGGCGTGACCGACACTACAAGTGTACACAAACGAGACATGGAACGACCGCACTCCAAAGGAGCTGCGGGCCTGACAGACCAGTTATGAGTTAGTCGGGTAAGTGGTAACGTATCAATAAGATACTCCATGTATGTATACTAGTAGAGTACGGAAACACGGGAAGTAGCCCACTCCATACTACGGACGAAAGAGCCAATCCAAACCAAGACAGTCGACACCTCGAATGATCGAAGAACACAAGGAAGCTTACCGAGTTAAGGGAGTCTAGAATCCAGTAAGGTCACGAACCTAAGGATAAGGCGTTAAAAAGTGCGAGAAGCACAGAGTATTAAGTACAGACATTGGATATGTCTCAGGAAATACCTAATAACTGGGTGAATACCAGTGTAAATAATACGGCGAATGCCTAAATGAACTTATTAATGTACGATAAACGGGATAGAATTCCCACTTTATACTCACTGAAGAGAATAATGACCAGACCTAGAAGGTGTTAGAAGGTACCAAGGATCTACCCAATAATGGGAGACATTATAACCCTAAACGGGATAGTTTGAGTTATACATAGCCGCAAGGCGAAGTCGCAACTGAACATAACCATAAGTACAAGCCAGATGTAATGGCATTACTCAGTAACACCCAGGAGCAATCCGAGAAGGGTGCCGGAGTCAACAGTAGTTGAACGAAACATCGTGTTGAGAACACAAGTGTTAAGTCAAACACTCGGGTAAAACCCGAAGGGATCCCACGTAACACGGGATACCCTAGATTGCCAGAGGGCATGAACAAATATCAAGTTATTTTAAAGGGCCTTCCATGTATGGAAGTGTGTTGAGACAACCTTATCAAAAAACCCAGTAATATCTCCAAACCATTTAATGGTATACGGAGAAGCGGAAACCTGTATAAACAGCCGCACAGAGCATGACTCGAGGCAAGGTAGCTTGTAAGCCGATAAAACCAACTACAATACGTAGATCCAAACGTTGTAAAACATATGCATAAAGGCATAAGAGGAACAGTAGTGAATGAACATACTACTTAGAGTGGGGGTACCACTTGTTATTATGGGGCCTATGGAGCGGCATTTGCGTGAATCCTCCAGAGAAGGGCTACCACATAGGAATGTAATATGAAACCGCTAGAGCGGTGTAGTGAAAACTTGAGCATGTGTATATTGCCAAGGAGTATATGAACAATAGTAGAGTGTAAAGAGGAACCTCAATAGCAGAAAAAGGAACCGAAGAGTAATCGGTTGAGTAGTAAACACTGTATGTGTGCAATATGAACTGCAGAGTAAGCAGCGCGCAAGTGCGCAGAGAGATTTTAACAATAGCGTATGTTGTTGAGCCAAGTGAATGGCAAGCCATCGTGTAAATGGCGAGAACACCGGGCGGAAGCTAAAGTAGTAGCGGATGCCATAGAAATGAGAAGGACCAAGGTGCGCAGTAAGCGACCATTGTAAAAGTATATTCAGATAGTGATTAGAGCTGATGAAGAAATGTGGTAAAGGAGACATGTTCATTCCTATCTCATGAGAGATTTACTGTCAAGGGTTTACGCTTCTGCACTCTGTATGACTGAGTGGTTTGGTATTGCACTTGTGCGGTAATGATCGAGTGGGAGAGCAGGAATGAGAAATGTCAACGAAGCCTGTTGAGTGAGAATCTAGAGAGAACCGTGCGGCCATTGGCCAAAGATGCACAAAGAACGTGGGCAGTAACCCACAGGGCCCAGGATCGATATGTGGAAAAATGCAGAGTAGTATGAATGAAGAAACTCTGGTACAGAACCAAGAAAACAAACATAACCCATGAGCCACTATAAACGAGGAAGCACTACATGCTAAGTAGTAGCTTGACCTCAACCGACAACAAGTCGGGAAAAATAAGTGAATAATCACAAAGGTATACAGTGTTATACGAAGTAGATTCCCAGAGAACTGGAGAGACAATCTAAAATTCATCGAATTCGCATACGGTAAGAGATACCAAGCGACGATTGAAATACATGGAGAATACAAAGAGCGAATAAGCTCTAGTTATCAGGTCACACAGCAGAAGCTTGTGGACCGTGATTCAGGGTTAAGTATATCTATATCATAAACCTTGAAGCCTTAGAGGCTAGAACCGAACCCGGTTATGAGTAATTAACCGTACTGAAGTTTAAAACTTCATAATACCCGAATTAATGAACCAATGTTCAGTGATAACATATGGTTGGTTACGCGGGCGTAACCCCTTTTAAGGGGGGTAGGGCGAGAAACCGCTTAGAGTATGTTTTACGTATTGGTGCGTAAACTACTATGTGCATAGCACAAAAGAAATTGTGTAACACCCCAACCGTTAATCATCATTACCTCTTCAACCTTCTCTAATTACTCTTACTCGCACAGCGGAATTCTAACTACACGAGGGGTGAAACAACGCCGTTAGCCACCCATGTGGCTAACCAGGCCTTTCTTACACACCGTAACGGTCTGATGAAATGGAACAACCGAGTATTCATACAAATTACAATACTCAATTCATATCTCTACTATACGAGTCTACAATATAGGATGCCAATAACATACTCGGAACTACACCTCATTCAAATGCATAAGTAATTACGATCTAACTACCCACGCTTCATAACTGTCCCCGTCCTACTCTCTCGAACGGTGGTCAGCTTCAAGTACCTGCACTAAAAACGTTCCCCCTAGGGGGGTCAGCTTACGCTGCGCTGAAATTCGCATATACCGCGTGCTAACCGCGGTACGCCGACTACTTGGGGTCGGATATACATGGAGTTCAATTAATCAAACAACATGCATCATGGCAATACAATATATATGTATATCACACAAGGAATCTACATCCAATCACGGAACACGATTCCTAACTAACATAACAGTGTTGTAGTGGCTGGTTACTCTTAGGCATTGAGGGTTATTCCTCACTATGCCTTGTTTACTTATTCAGTACCTCACCCGCTCTCTCGGGTTACTTATTCGTATACACACCCATTCTCTTGGGCCTAACATTCGTATACTGACCCATTCTCTCGGGTTACCATACATATACTCAACCCTTTCTCTCGGGTTTTGTATAATCATTATCTCACCCACACTCTTGGGTTATTCATACTCAAGCTCTTGTAGTTTCTAAGACACTACAGGTCTCCTACGTCACGCTTGTACTCTTATTACATTCTTAAGCCAAAACTCATGGCTCTCTAGCATAGTCTTACTTCCCGGTTTCGAACCCTACTCTGGGTCTAGCATGGTGGGAAGGTTCAACTAGCTCACGGAACTCTCTCTTAGTTCCTATCTCTTTTACTTAGGTCCGACTACTCTCGGACTACTCTCGTTCCCATACACTCCTCTCTCGGAGTTATATAATATCATGTATATTAGTTTAGAAGCATCATTCTCGATGTTTCTAATGACTTTGGGAACTTTTACTTAATTCGGGTAATCTTAGGTTTAAGGGTTACCCTCACAATCATATGCTTATACATTAGGATATTTTCTTATACCGGTGTAAAATCCTCATATAAGCGGTCGACCGTATCTCAAGGGAGTTACAAGTCCCTTAGGTCTCTTTTACCTTTCTTATAAGTTTACATTATTGACTACACTTCATCCTCTCGATGGAGGTCATTTATCTCTCCACTCATATTTATTTCGGGATTGTTTCAATAAGGTTCTCTAACCGTTATCGGGTATATACTCAACCCGTACATCTCCTCACATTTTAGGGAGTTCATATGTTTGTGTTATCGTTATACTTTAATCGATAGATTGTGTGGTTTGCATATTACCATTGGTATGTGACTACCCGTTCAAGGGTTTCTAGTCAATCAATACTCACTAAGAGTCGGGTATGGCATACGTTAGACCACACGGCAACAAGTGCTTAGATCATACACATAAAAAATGCATGCATAATCAAACAAGGGATTATTTCTATGCTCTAAATCTTGATTAAGCGGCACACAAACATCACAAATCAGAGTAACTCGGTTAGCATACGGGGCATGAGAAAATCATACCTTTCACCGGGGTTTTTACTTTTACCGTGTCATCTCACCATGCTTGGTTCACACACGATCCTCTGATAACATTCAAATGTTTTATTAACATCAAAGCATTACGGTATGTAAAACTAATACTCCCGTACTTAACCCCGTTTATCATTATTTCTCTCGGTTTTACACTTGTTAATTTGAGTTCTCATTTCTCACTCTCTTCTAACACTTTCTTACACTTCTTAGGGCCTTTACATGTCACCAAACAAGGCCTTAACATCTTATAACATCATTAGCATTCAAACCCCCATCATTAGCAACCTTTAAAACACTCACGGGGCAATTCTGGGGGTGGTCCGGGACTTGGTCCATACCCTAAGTCCCGGATCAATCACAAACTAAACTCTCGGATGAAATTCAACATTGGTCCGGGACCTTGTCCCTATCCCAAGTCCCGGACCAAACACGGCTTGCACTCTCGGCCTAAATAAATGGGGTGGGGTGGTCCGGGACCTTGTCCTCATCTCAAGTCCCGGACCAAGGTGGGCATTGCACTCTCGGTAAGAAAACAGGGGGTGGTCCGGGACTTTGTCCATGGACTAGGTCCCGGACCCTGCTACAGATTTCACCAATTTGACAGTTTCTTAATCTGTTACAGGTTATCTCTTAACCCATTGATTAACCCATCTTCACCAACTAAAATCCACATGTTTTAGCATCTAATTACCCACCTAAGCCACCTTAACCAACCACCAAGTACACTCATCAATTCTAATATTTTCACCCAAAATTCACTTACACTTTCATAACTTGTTTCCTTGTTTTCTAATACTCTTGTAACAGATTTTGGTGTTGCCTCCCACCATTCGAACCTCCTTCACTAATGCCATTCCTAGCACTCAGATGAGATTATTTCACTACTAGCACACACTCTCCTTCTTAGTTTTGGTTTTCAAACCATTAACCAACCACTTAAATCCCTTAACTTACCTAGTTTCTTCCTTAACATAAAACACTCAAGACTATCCATTCCTAGGTAAAATTTGACACAGCACTTTCTTACTTTCCTAAGCATTTTCACCACACTTAAATCAGCTCATAAACACTCTTCTCCCTCCTGTTTAGTTTAAACATAAACAACACATCAAGATCCCATTTGCTCACATATGTACACTAACCTATCTTCAAGGTTTATTTGCACACATGAGCCTCACTAAACATACTCATTCAACTCACAATATTGTGGTATCATTACTACTCAAGCTCAAGGTTGTTTATACAACACTAACATAAGTTTTCCCAAGGCAAATAAACCAACACAAGGTAAGCCCATTACCTTGTTTATTCTCGGTTTCTACTCCTCTTCTTCCTCTTTCTCTTATTCCCTCTTCCTCTTCTTGTTTTCACAACATACCAAGGAGCATAGATTGCCAACTACAATCATATCCCACACACACATCAACAAGTAAGTTTCAATATTTTCCACATAACCTAATATATTCCAAGTAGCTAGTTTTTCAAGGTTTAGCTTAGGTTTTACCTTAGAATAACCAAATGGAGAGCTTGGCAATCCATTGGAAGAGTTTTCCATCCCTCCACAAGAGCAAGATGCTCACGGCTAACATGGGAAAAATTCAACGTGAGGGAATTTTTTTCCAAAATTGGAAGAGTTAGCTAGAAATGAAGAGCTTGTAACTTTCTTTTTACCTTTGAGTATCAAGAAGATGTTGGAGACTCAAAAACACTTCTTTAAGCTCTAAAATGCCTACTTCACATGTAAAGGCCCTAAGAAGTGTAAGAAGTGTTAGAAGAGAGTGAGAAATGAGAACTCAAATTAACAAGTGTAAAACCGAGATAACGGGATAAACGGGGTTAAGTACGGGAGTATTAGTTTTACATACCGTAATGCTTTGATGTTAATAAACATTTGAATGTTATCAGAGGATCGTGTGTGAACCAAGCATGGTGAGATGACACGGTAAAAGTAAAAACCCCGGTGAAAGGTATGATTTTCTCATGCCCCGTATGCTAACCGAGTTACTCTGATTTGTGTGTTTGTGTGCCGGCTTAATCAAGATTTAAGCATGAAAATAATCCCTTGTTTGATTATGCATGCATTGTTGTATGTGTATGAGCTAACATACTTGTTATGCCGGTTGTGGTCTAACGTAGTGCATAGACCGACTCTTAGTGAGTATTGATTGACTAGAAACCCGTTGAACGGTAGTCACATAACCAATGGTAATATGCAAACACACACAAGCTATCGATTAAAGTATAACGATAACACAAACATATGAACTCCCTAAAATGTGAGGAGATGTACGGGTTGAGTATATACCCGATAACGGTTAGAGAACCTTATTGAAACAATCCACGAAATAAATATGAGTGGAGAGATAAATGACCTCCATCGAGAGGATTGAAGTTAGTCCAATAATGTAAACTTATAAGAAAGGTAAAGAGACCTAAGGGACTATGTAACTCCTTGAGATACGGTCGACCTCTTATATGAGGATTTACCCGGTATAATAAAATATCCTAATGTATAAGCATATGATTGTGTTGGTAACCCTTAAACCTAAGATTACCCGAATTTAAGTAAAAGTCCCAAAGTCATTGAAACATCGAGAATGATGCTTCTAAACTAATATACATGATATTATTATACTCCGAGAGAGGAGTGTATGGGAACGAGAGTAGTCCGAGAGTAGTCGGACCTAAGTAAAAGAGATAGGAACTAAGAGAGAGTTCCGTGAGCTAGTTGAACCTTCCCACCATGCTAGACCCAGAGTAGGGTCGAACCGGGAAGTAAGACTATGCTAGAGAGCCATGAGTTTTGGCTTAAGAAATGAGTAATAAGAGTACAAGGGTGTAATAAGAGTAACAAGCGTGACGTAGGAGACCTGTAGTGTCTCGAGAAACTACAAGAGCTTGAGTATGAATAACCAAGAGTGTGGGTGAGATAATGAGTATAAATAACCCGAGAGAAAGGGGTGAGTATATGTATGAGTAACCCGAGAGAATGGGAAAGTATAAGAATGAGTAGCCAAGAGAATGGGTGTGTATACGAATAAGTAACCCGAGAGAGCGGGTGAGGTACTGAATAAGTAAACAAGGCATAGTGAGGAATAACCCTCAATGCCTAAGAGTAACCAGTTACCACTAACAACACTGTTATGTTAGTTAGGAATCGTGTTCCGTGATTGGATGTAGATTCCTTGTGTGATATACATATATATTGTATTGCCATGATGCATGTTGTTTGATTAAATTGAACTCCATGTATATCCGACCCAAAGTAGTCGGCGTACCGCGGTTAGCACGCGGTATATGCGAATTTCATGCGCAGCGTAAGCTGACCACCCCTAGGGGGAACGTTTTTAGTGTGCAGGTACTTGAAGCTGACCACCGTTCGAGAGAGTAGGACGGGGACAGTTATGAAGCGTGGGTAGTTAGATCGTAATTACTTATGCATTTGAATGAGGTGTAAGTCCGAGTATGTTATCGGCATCCGTATATTGTAGACTCGGTATAGTAGAGATATGAATTGAGTATTGTATTTGTATGAAGTACTCGGTTGTTCCAGTTCATCAGACCGTTACGGTGTGTAAGAAAAGCCTGGTTAGCCACATGGGTGGCTAACGGCGTTGTTTCACCCCTCGTTGTAAGTTAGAATTCCGCTGTGCGAGTAAGAGTAATTAGAGAAGTTTAAGAGGTAATGATGAGATTAACGGTTGGGGTGTTACAAAAATGGTATCAGAGCGAAGTATCGCTCTGATGACTGGAAATACCGAGCTTAGGAAATACCGAGTTAGGAAATAGAGACTTAGGGCTAAGGGTTGAGTGGTAGCGTGAGAGATGCGCTAGTTAGGAACTTCCAGTATGTCTGGATACCTACAATACCAGACCCGCCTCCACAACCCCCGCATTAAAAGCTCGGGAAAGAACGCCAGAGAGACGGGGAAACCCAATCTGGCAGTTATTTAATATTTTAATATGAACTAGAACCTGTCATGCGGTAAATCCTGAGAACCGAAAACCCCGGAAATGGACTCCGCTGGAACAATAATAACCGCACACAAAGGCGGAAGGTCGAGACATCCTAATTCCAGGAGACCTGAATCTGTGGCAACTTGGGGCGACATGCTTAGCAGACGCGGGAACCCAGCTGGTCGAGCAGCAGTGAGAAGCATGCACCAACCGTGCAACAAGGCGGACTAATGAGAAGCTACAAAACCGGGACACATGTCTACGGACCGCCATAACTAAATAATACCATCAACGGTACACTAACCGACTAAGAATCTAGTCAAGAGTAGATACTGTAACGACCCCAAAACCGGCCTAGGAGTTAGGGCCGTTACACGCCGCGAGTCTACTACTTAACGTCGCAAGGCTCTAAGCAAATCGAATCCCAAAACCAAATAACGAACTTGCATAAATACCAACTGAGTTTACAAGATCCAAAGGCTACAAGTCAAATACAAAGCGAAAGGCCCAAAGGCTACACGAAGTACCAAAGCGTCCAAAGCGCAAGAAAACAAAGTCTAAAAGCACATAAAAATAAACAAGCTCCAGAAGGGAACGAGGAGAGAAGATCCCACGAGCTCAATCTGCAGCAAAGTAAAGGGGTGAGCTAAACAGCCCAGCAAGCAGAAGACTTCCTCAAGGAAGCCCACTCAAAACAGAAGCAGAAGAATACTTATAAACAGAGAGGATAGCGGAGATCAATAAAAATAGACTGAAAGGAGCCACAAAACAGAAGCAGAGCAGAACGGAATAACACTTCAAAACATAGTCGGACCTTCAGAACAGAAACAGAAGGATGGGACACTAGAGACAAGCTAACACAACAGAAGGACACACATAAGGTCCTATGGATCCGAGGATCCCACAACAGAAGCCGTAGAGACAGCTAACAGACCCGTCGGTCAAATAACATCCCAAGGGAGACCCTAAGGAATATAAACAGAAGGAATTCCTGCGCAGCATGCTACGGGACAGCCCGACCCGACTATCCAAGGCTCAGAAGCAAAGTAACTAGGTCCCAAAACCAAAAGCTCACAAAGCAGAACTTAAATGCATGGAAATGCATATAAACAGCATAACAAGCTTGTACACAATTAGGGGAATCCAACCCCGCAAACGGAATTCAAAACGGAGCTAAAACGGAGAAGTTATGCTCAAAACAGTGGCATGTCCGAACTTGCGTCCGACCTTGCAAGTTCGGACAGAGGCCGAGAGTCAGAAGTCGCGGAAATCCAAATGTCCGAACTTACGTCCGAACGTCGAAGTTCGGACGTAAGCCGAGAGTTCAGAAAACAAAATCATGCTTGTGTCCGAACTTGCGTCCGACCTTGCAAGTTCGGACACATGTCGAAGCTTGCATCGAAAATCCGTCCTCGCGTTGGGTCCGAACTTACATGTTCGGACCTAAGTTCGGACACCTCAAAAACTTCAAAACAAAACGCGCCCGAAGACCTGTCCGAACTTACAAGTTCGGACAGACGTTCGGGCAGTGTAAAACTGTCGATTTCCAGAGCGACCAGACGAGCAGAAATCAGCCAAAAACACCATAAACTCACACAAAACTCGCAGAATGGTAAATCAGTACCCTCGGGGGTTTATCCACGCAATTAACAACACAAAACCGAAGCAAAAACACATAATCAAAACACAATTTGCAAGACAGAAAGGCTAGAACAAAACAGTCCCCGAGGGTGAGTAAACAACCCGATTCCATCCCCCACTTACATCGAATTGCCGAGCAGAAGCGATCCCAACGATGCCCGCAATCAGACGAACAACCCGCAGCAGAGAAGACGGACAATGCACTACTGAATTCGCAGAGACAAGCCCCAAAATCAGAAAACTGTTCTCTCAAAACAGAAGCGAAAAACCATCGGAATCGAAGGAAACCAAACCTGATTATGCAGAGGCGAACAATCCACACCACAGCAGCAAGAGAACGAGCCAAATACCGCAACCCTAGCACCAGCAATTCACCAGAACTTCAGAAGCACTCAAGGGGAAGAAGAGAGGAAGAACGCAGAAACTGTCGAGAGAGGGAGCGCTCTTCAAAATAGATCGTGAATTGTAGAAAGAAATAAAATGACTTAACCTTCCTTAATTAAGCCTTACCAAAATAAAGAGAGGGGAAATGACCTCCTTGTCCCTCGTCTTTTAAACAAATGCCTCGGACGTCCCATTTGCTAAACAGGTACCACATATCATCAGCAAAGTAATAAAACCGGAATGTTTGTAACGAAATCTGAAAAACGAAAATACGGAGTATTACAGATACACCCACCCAGCCACACCCGAAGAGGTTGCAATACCTAACGGGCACAGCTTAGACAGCTACGAGCATAGCTACGGGATATACCCAATGGGACTACCAAAGTGGTACCTAAATAAGTTAAACCTTGGTAACCACAGTAAGGACGTGGGAACGAGCAACGAGGTAAAGCCTAGAATTAAAGTAATTAAGGAACCCCGAGAATGGAGAAGCACCTAAGGAATGACAGTCATGTCAAGATGAATGAGAATCAGCTCCAAGGAGCAGTTATCCAACTAGGGATCAAGGAAGAGCCAACGAGGCTACCAATTACAAGGTGAACAATACCGTGACCGTATGAGTTAACCCAATAACTGCCTGTACTGCGCACTTGCCTCGGCAAGTGCAGTAATAATGGGACCGTTAGAAGAATCTTAACAAGTGACAAGTACTTCAAGTACCAAGATGATGCGAACAAAGCCAATATAGCTACTTAAACCCTAAGAATTGTGAACGAAACTTTGAAAAGGCATAACGGCCTGATCATTATATAAAGAACATACCAGTCAGCGAGAAGCTGAACTCGGTAAGGAACAGCCGGCATTACAATGCCATAAAGAAATTACTTTTAAAACTTGAACTTCCTTTCAGAACATAAAATTTTCTAAAAAACCCCCAAAGTTTTAAAACAAACCAGTGAACCACGATAAGTTATTGTAGGACCATATAAGGGGAGTTGGCAACAGAATACTTCACTTAGGCGTGACCGACACTACAAGTGTACACAAACGAGACATGGAACGACCGCACTCCAAAGGAGCATGCGGGCCTGACAGACCAATTATGAGTTAGTTGGGTAAGTGGTAACGTATCAATAAGATACTCCATGTATGTATACAAGTAGAGTACGGTACACGGGAAGTTGCCCACTCCATACTACGGATGAAAGAGCCAATTCAAGCAAAGACAGTTGGACACCTCGGATGACCGAAGAACATAAGGAAGCTTATCAAGATTAAGGAGTCTAGAATCCAGTAAGGTGACAGACCTAAGAATATAGCATTAAGAAGTGCGAGAAGCACAGAGTATTAAGCACAGACATTGGATATGTCTCAGGAAATACCTAATAACTGGGTGAATACCAGTGTAAATAATACGGCGAATGCCTAAATGAACTTATTAATGTACGATAAACGGGATGAATTCCCACTTTATACCTCACTGAAGAGAATAATGACCAGACCTAGTAGGTATTAGAAAGTACCAAGGATCTACCCAATAATGGGAGACATTACAACCCTAAACGGGATAGTCAAGGACATAGCCGCAAGGCGAAGTCACAACTGAACATAACCATGAGTACAAGCCAAATGTAATGGCATTACTCAGTAACACCCCAGGAGCAATCCGAGAAGGGTGCCGGAGTCAACAGTAGTTGAACGAAATATCGTGTTGAGAACACATGTTTAAGCAAACACTCGGGTAGAACCCGAAGGGATCCCTCGTAACACGGGATACCCTAGATTGCCAGAGGGCATAAACAACTATCAAGTTATTTAAAAGGGCCTTCCATGTCTGGAAGTGTTACGAGACAACCATATCTAAGAGCCCAGAAATACCTCCTAACCATTTAATGGTATACGGAGAAGCAGAAACCTATATAAACAGCCCGCATGGAGCATGACTCGAGGCAAGGTGGCTTGTAAGCCGATAAACCAACTACAATACGTAGATCCAAACATTGTAAAACATATGCATAAAGGCATAAGAGGAACAGTGGTGAATGAACCACTACCTTAGAGTGGGGATACCACTTGTTATTATGGGGCCTATGGAGCGGCATTTGCTTGAATCCTCCAGAGAAAGGCTACCACCTAAGTATGTAATGTGAAACCGCTAGAGCGGTGTAGTAAAACTTGAGCATGTGTGTATTGCCAATGAGTATATGACAATAGTAGAGTATAAAGAGGAACCTCGATAGCAGCAATTCGCCGAAGAGTAATCGGTTGAGTAGTAAACACTGTGTGTGTGCAATGAACCGCAGAGTAAGCAGCGCGCAAGTGCGCAGAGAGATTTTAACAATAGCGTATGTTGTTGAGCCAAGTGAATGGCAAGCCATTGTGTAAATGGCGAGAACACCCGGGCGGAAGCTAAAGTAGTAGCGGATGCCATAGAGATGAGAAAGACCAAGATGCGCAGTAAGCGACCATTGTAAAAGTATATTCAGATAGTGATTAGAGTTGATGAAGAAATGTGGTAAAGAAGACATGATCATTCCTATCTCATGAGAGATTTACTGTCAAGGGTTTACGCTTCTGCACTCTGTATGACTGAGTGTTTTGGTATTGCACTTGTGCGGTAATGATCGAGTGGGAGAGCCAGGAATTGAGAAATGTCAACAAAGCCTGTTGAGTGAGAATTTAGAGAGATAACCGTGCGGCCATTGGCTAAAGATGCACAAAGAACGTGGGCAGTAACCCACAGGGCCCAGGATCGATATGTGGAAAAATGCAGAGTAGTATGAATGAAGAACTCTGGTACAGACCAAGACCAAACATAATCCATGAGCCACTATTAAACGAGGAAGCACTACATGCTAAGTAGTAGCTTGACCTCGACCGACAACAAGTCGGGAAATAAGTGAATAATCACAAGGTATACAGTGTTATACGAAGTAGATTCCCAGAGAACTGAGAGACAATCTAAAATTCATCGAATTCGCATACGGTAATAGATACCAAGCGACGATTGAAATACATTGAGAATACCAAAGAGCGAATTAAGCTCTAGTTATTAGGTCACGCAGCAGAAGCTTTGGACCGTAATTCAGGGTTTAAGTATATCTATATCATAAACCCTTGAGGCCTTATAGGCTAGAACCGAACCCGGTTATGAGTTATTTAACCTCATTGAAGTCAAAACACTTCATAATACTTGAATCAGTAAACCAATGTTCAGTGATAACATATGGTTGGTTACGCGGGCGTAACCCTTTTAAGGGGGGTAAGGGCGAGAACCGCTTAGAGTATGTTTTACGTACTATTGGTGCGTAACTAACTATGAGCATAGCACAAAAGAAATTGTTTTGATGATTGGAACTTATGTTACATAACATAGGTACCCATTCATTGTGTAATAATGAGTATGGTGCATGAGAGATGCAAGTAATGAGAATGTAATATATATGAAAAGAGGAGTAGAGAAACTCCTGGGGAATGAGAATCCCTATAGTATATGTCTAGTGAGATTAGACATGAGTTATGATGAGTATGAATCGGCATGAAACCGATGTGTAACCTAAGAGGGAGTGAGTTCCCTAGGTGATTTTATTTGAGAATGATAGATGGAGTGAGTTCCATCTTTGGAGTTGTATGTTTGTGTTTTAAAATTGAGGAACAATTTGAGTAAATGAAGCCATAAGTATGGAATACCTAGGTAAAGTAGTGAAGCAATGAGAATGACAAATGACCTAAGTACTAGGAACTAGAGATAAATTGAAACAGATTGTTTTATGAATACGACAGAAAGAGTAAAAGATGAAAACGAAAGGTTTGACTATCCGATTGTTTGAAATGACGTGGGAGGTGGAACTTGATCTGCTAGCGATCAAGGGAAACCCGAACACAAATTGGGGTGGAAGGATAGTTCAACACTGATGCTGATCACTCAGGGTCGAATGATTCTTGAAGCTCCCTATAAGTGGTCACAAGTAATCACGCTAAGAAAGGATACAACTACCACTAAACCGGATTTGGAGTTGTGTGATGTTTTAAAAAGTTTTCAAACGGATTTGAAAAAGAATTTTCTTCAAGTATGAAGATGGAAACGAAAACGGGTTTTGAAACCGCTATCACAAATCACCCTCCGATGGCTGAGCCTTAAGTCTTGATGACCGGTAGAACGGTGGGCGAGTATTAGTTTTGAAACCATTACACGTACGTGCGGTGGTCCTAGTTGACCGGTTGGGGCGGTGTCAGTGTGTGATTTTTCCAAAGGCAGCGGACGGGAGAGTACCCTGAGATGCTCCTGTGTTGAGTGAGTCAACCAGAGTGCCTGAGGATATGTATATGTGTAACGTTTTTGATCAGAACCGAAGGGACCGTGGGCCAAGAGAGTAAGTGCCCAGTAGTCATGAAACGGCCGTGAACCAGAAGAGTAAGTGTTCAACGTGACCGGTACCTGAGGGATCAGTAGTATATCACTCAACATGGATTCGAGGACTGTAGTGCCTTCTTGTCTTCGACGATTCATGGGGACACCATGGGAGAGAACAAAATTTTTTGATTGCTATACATGCTGTGATATGTGTGTGGTATGTGTAGTATGAAATGAACAGACTTGTGGAGTCTGTAAGGTTATACATGTATTATACCTTGGCATAGTACGCCATGAGAGTAACCATCTAGATTCACCAACTTTGAGGACAAAGTTCCTAAGGGGGGTAGATTTTAATACCCCGGATCTAAAAATGGTGATTAAAATTACTCTAATAAAATTATTTAAGGGCCTAATGGTGCCTAAAGAGTATTGGTAAAAGAATAAACCAAGAGAAAAGAGAAAACGCTTGAAAAGCGAAAAACGCTAAAATGCGCGTTAAATGAGTATAAGAGATATATGATCTCGAGAGGGTCCGAGATGGATTCCTAAGGCTTAGTTAGGCCTAATTAGTATACGGGAATGATTCCAGAAGAAAACGGATCCAAATAATGATTAAAACGCTAATTAAGCATAAAAGCACGTTTTTCGAGAAACCCGAAAACGTGACTTTAAGTGGTCAAATGGACCCGTAAAATTATAGTTGATTAAATAACTATAATTAAGTATTAATGGAAGCTTAATAACCATTAAAAATAAAGAAAACGAGAAAAATCCGAAAAACGGGCCCGGTTAGTGAATAGTGCTAAACGGGTAAAATAACGAGCGTTTTCTGTAAGAAAACGAAAAACGCTCCAGCTCACTAATAATGTGGGACCAGTTTTATAACTACACACACACCTATACTTAAGTAATTAGCTAGCTTTATAAGTCACAAAAGGACAAGTAATAAAGTAGAGGAGGGAATAGTGAAGAGATATAAGTAACTCTCTCACCTTCTCTCATTCTTCTCACTCCGATTTTATTTCTTCCCCCTCCAGCTGAGCTTCTTCTTCCTCCTCTGTTAAATGGCGATTTCACAAGTGAGCACACAGCCCTCCTTCTTCCTCCATTAACTCACTCATCTCTTCACCAAACCTCACAAAAATACTACCGTTAGATTCGTATCGACGAAGGCTACGTTTCCACCCTTCAAAAGCTTGAAACATTCATCTTTCATCTCCATGGAAGTAGGCCATTTAAGAGCTTAAAGAAGTGTTTTTGAGTCTCCAACATCTTCTTATACTCAAAGGTAAAAAGAAAGTTACAAGCTCTTCATTTCTAGCTAACTTTCCAATTTTGGAAAAAAATTCCCTCACGTTGAATTTTTCCCCCTGTTAGCCGTGAGCATCTTGCTCTTGTGGAGGGATGGAAACGCTCTTCCAATGGATTGCCAAGCTCTCCATTTGGTTATTCTAAGGTAAAACCTAAGCTAAACCTTGAAAACTAGCTACTTGGATTATATTAGGTTATGTGGAAAATATTGAAACTTACTTGTTGATGTGTGTGTGGGATATGATTGTAGTTGGCAATCTATGCTCCTTGGTATGTTGTGAAAACAAGAAGAGGAAGAGGGAATAAGAGAAAGAGGAAGAAGAGGAGTAGAAACCGAGAATAAACAAGGTAATGGGCTTACCTTGTGTTGGTTTATTTGCCTGGGAAAACTTATGTTAGTGTTGTATAAACAACCTTGAGCTTGAGTAGTAATGATACCACAATATTGTGAGTTGAATGAGTATGTTTAGTGAGAGAGTTACTTATATCTCTTTCACTATTCCCCTCCTCTACTTTATTACTTTGTCCTTTTGTGACTTAATAAAAGCTAGCTAATTACTTAAGTATAGGTGTGTGTGTAGTTATAAAACTGGTCCCACATTATTAGTGAGCTGGAGCGTTTTTCGTTTTCTTACAGAAAACGCTCGTTATTTTACCCGGTTTTAGCACTATTCACTAACCGGGCCCGTTTTTCGGATTTTTCTCGTTTCTTTATTTTTAATGGTTATTAAGCTTCCATTAATACTTAATTATAGTTATTTAATCAACTATAATTTTTACGGGTCCATTTGACCACTTAAAGTCACGTTTTCGGGTTTTCTCGAAAAACGTGCTTTTATGCTTAATTAACGTTTTAATCCATTATTTGGATCCGTTTTCTTCGGGAATCATTCCCGTATACTAATTAGGCCTAACTAAGCCTTAGGAATCCATCTCGGACCCTCTCGAGATCATATATCTCTTATACTCATTTAACGCGCATTTTAGCGTTTTTCGCTTTTCAAGCGTTTTCTCTTTTCTTTTGGTTTTATTTTTTTTACCAATACTCTTTAGGCACCATTAGGCCCTTAATAATTTTATTAGAGTAATTTAATCACCATTTTTAGATCCGGGGTATTAAAAATTGTTTTGATGATTGGAACTTATGTTACATAAACATATTTACCCATTCATTGTGTAATAATGATTGTTTGTGCATGAGTGATGCAAGTAACGAGTATGTAATATTTTATGAAAAGAGGAGTAGAGAGACTCCTAGGGAATGAAATCCTCCTATAGTATATGTCTAGTGAGATTAGACATGAGTTATGATGAGTATGAATCGGCATGAAACCGATGTGTAACCTAAGAGGGAGTGAGTTCCCTAGGTGATTTTATTTGAGAATGATAGATGGAGTGAGTTCCATCCTTTGGAGTTGTATGTATGTGTTTTTAAATTAAATTGAGCAACAATTTGAGTAAATGAAGCCATAAGTATGGAATACCTAGGTAAAGTAGTGAAGCAATGAGAATGACAAATGACCTAAGTACTAGGAACTAGAGATTAATTGAAACGAATTGTTTCGTGAATATGACTAGAAAGAGTAAAAGATAGAAAATAAAAATGTTTGACTATTTGACTGTTTGAAACTGACGTGGGAGGTGGAACTTGATCTGCTAGCGATCAAGGGAAACCGAACACAAATTGGGGTGGAAGGATAGTTCAACACTGATGCTGATCACATCAGGGTTAGATGATTCCTGAAGCTCCCTATAGTGGTCACAAGTAATCACGCTAAGAAAGATACAGCTACCATAAATCTGATTTGGAGTTGTGTGATGTTTTAAAAAGAATTTTCAAACAGATTTTGAAAAGAATTTCCTTCAAGTATGAAGATGGAAATGAAACTGGTTTTGAAACCGCTATCACCCGCCGATGGCTGAGCCTTAAGTCTTGATGACCGGTAGAACGGTGGGCGTGTATTAGTTTTGAAACCATTGCACCGTACGTGCGGCGGTCCTAAGTGACCGGTTGGGGCGGTGTCAGTGTGTGATTTTTCCAAAGGCAGCGGGACGGGGAGAGTACCCTGAGATGTTCCTGTGTTGAGTGAGTCAACCAGAGTGCCTGAGGATATGTATATGTGTAACGTTTTGATCAGAACCGAAGGGACCATGGGCCAGAGAGAGAAGTGCCCATTTGTCATGAAACGGCCGTGAACCAGAAAGAGTAAGTGTTCAACGTGACCGGTACCTGAGGGATCAGTAGTATATCACTCAACATGGATTCGAGGACTGTAGTGCCTTCTTGTCTTCGGACCGATTCCATGGAGAGAGAACAAAAGTATTTTTGATTGCTATACATGCTGTGATATGTGTGTGGTATGTGTAGTATGAAATGAGACTGACTTGTGAGTCAGTAGGGTTATACATGTACTATAACCTTGGCATTGAATGCCATGAGAGTAACCACCTAGATTCATCAACTTTGAGGACAAAGTTCCTAAGGGGGGTAGATTGTAATACCCCGGATCTAAAAATGGCGATTAAATTACTCTAATATGATTATAAAAGGCCTAATGGTGCCTAAAGAGTATTGGTAAAAAGAATAAAACAAAAGAAAAGAGAAAACGCTTGAA
Organism: Limonium bicolor; assembly: GCA_023374045.1. Taxonomy (NCBI): domain Eukaryota; kingdom Viridiplantae; phylum Streptophyta; class Magnoliopsida; order Caryophyllales; family Plumbaginaceae; genus Limonium; species Limonium bicolor. Next base: position 262,745,015 of record CM041782.1, on the reverse strand, counting down.
AAGCGAAAACGCTAAAATGCGCGTTAAATGAGTATAAGAGATATATGATCTCGAGAGGGTCCGAGATGGATTCCTAAGGCTTAGTTAGGCCTAATAAGTATACGGGAATGATTCCCGAAGAAAACGGATCCAAATAATGGATTAAAACGCTAACGGAGTTTAAAAGCACGTTTTTAGAGAAAACCCGAAAACGTGACTTTAAGTGGTCAAACGGACCCGTAAAATTATAGTTGATTAAATAACTATAATTAAGTATTAATGGAAGCTTAATAACCATTAAAATAATTAAACGAGAAAATTCCGGAAAACGGACCCGGTAAGTGAATAGTGACAAACCGGGAGACAAAACGCGTTTAATTCGAAAAGTCGAAAAACGACCCGGGCTATTAATTAATGTGGGCCGGTTTTTAATTAGTGTGCACACACATTAATAGCTTGCTAGCTATTTAGCAATAAAAAGACAAGTAAATAAGTAAAAGCAAATAGTGAAATAGTTAAAAGTAACATAAATACACTCTCTCACCTACCTTTCTTTCTTTATTCTCACGCAGCCCAGCCCCTGGCTACCTTCTTCTTCTTCTCCTCTGTTAATATTCCCGATTGAAGAAGAAGCTCACCACCTCCATCTTCAATCTCATCTAACTTGCTCATTTCTCCACCGAATCGCACAAAATTTGCACCGTTAGATTCGTATCGGCGAGGGCTACGTTTTCCACCCCTCAAAACCTTGTTTCCTCCACCTTCACTTCCCATGGGTGATGGAGCTTTTGAAGCTTGAAGAGGTTCTTTGACTCTCCATCATCTCCTTAATGCTCTAAGGTAAAAATATAAGCAAAAGTTCATCATTCCTAGCTTGTTCTTGCAATTTGGAAAATTTTCCCACGTTGAAAATTTTCTTCCATTTCAGTCGGTTTCTTCATGTCCTTGTGGAGTGGTGGAACTTCATCATTTTGATTGCCTAACTCTCCATTTGGATACCTTAAGGTAATCTCTAAGCTAAACCCTAAAAACTAGCTCTTGTAATTCTAGTTTTTGTGTGGGAAAAATTAAATTAATAAGCTTGATATGTGTGTGTGGGGATATGATTGTAGTTGGCAATCTATCTATGCTCCTTTGTATGTTGTGAAAACAAGAAGAGGAAGAGGGAACAAGAGAAAGAGGAAGAAGAGGAGTATAAACCGAGAATAAACAAGGTAATGGGCTTACCTTGTGTTGGCTTTATTTGTCTTGGGAAAACTTATTTAGTGTTGTATAACACCTTGAGCTTGAGTAGTATTGATACCACAATATTGTGAGTTGAATGAGAATGTTTAATGTGGTTTTAAGTGTGCAAATAACCTAGGAACTAAGCTAGTCATATGTGAGAACCATGGGAATTTGATGTGTTATTGGTGTCTAAACAAAACAGGGGTGAAATTGTGTTTGTGAGTACATCTAGTGTGGTGAAAATGCTTAGGAAAGCAAGTAGGTGCTGTCAAAATTTGCCTAGGAATGGATAAGTTTGGGTGTTTGATTATAAGGAAAAACTAGGTGATTTAAGAGGTTTAAGTTGTTGGTTAATGGCTTGAAAACCAAACTAAGAAGAAGAGTGTGTTAGTAGTGGAAAAATGTCAATTGAAGTGCTAGGAATGGCATTAGTGGGTGAAGTTTGAATGTTGAGAAGAGAGTGCCCAATCTGTTACAAGAGCTTTGGAAAACAAGAAAACTAGTTATGGAATATAAGGTTTTGAGTAAGAATTCGGGTAAGGGTTTAACCCATGATTTGAAGAGGTTTAGAGCATGTTTAAAGGTGGTTAAACATGTGGAAAACTTGTGGAAAGTTTATGGAAAGATTAAGGGTGGTTTAAGGATTGATTTGGAGTGGAAAAATCAAGTTTGGAGCAGGTTTTAGCAGGGTCCGGGACTTGGTCCTTGGACAAAGTCCCGGACCACATCTAAATTAAGGCGAGAGTGCAAGTACTGCTTTGGTCCGGACTATACTCCAGGACAAGGTCCCGGACCATGTGTAATTTTCACCCGAGAGTTATGTTTGCAATTGGTCCGGGACTTAGGGTAAGGACCAGTCCCGGACCACCCCCAGAAACCTACAGAGAGTGTTTTAAAGGGTTTAAATGATGGGGGTTTGAACGTTAATGATGTTATAAGATGTTAAGGCCTTGTTTGGTGACATGTAAAGGCCCTAGGAATGCAAGAGAGTGTTAGAAGTGATTGAGAAGTGAGAACTCAAATTAAAAGAGTAAACCGAGATAACGGATAACGGGTTAAGTACGGAGAGTAGCATTTAATTATGTTCTATGATCTTAGTATTAACAATAATGTTTGAAACATTATCAGAGATTCGTGCGTGACCCGAGCATGGTGAGATGACACGGTAAAAGTAAAAATCCCGGTGAAAGGTATGATTTTCTCATGCCCCGTATGCTAACCGTTACCCTGATTTGTGTGTTTTTGTGTGCCGGCTTAATCAAGATTAAAGCATGAAAATAATCCCTTGTTTGATTATGGATGCCTTATTGTTGTTGTATGAACTAACATACTTGTACACCGGTGTGGTCTAACATAGTGCATAGACCGACTCATAGAGAGTAGTGATTGACTAGAAACCCGTAGATCGGGTAGTCTCATGAACATTGGTAATATGCAAACACACACAAGCTATATCGATTAAAGTAACGATAATACAAACATATGAACTCCCTAAAATGTGAGGAGATGTACGGGTTGAGTAAATACCCGATAACGTTAGAAACCTTATTGAAACAATCCACGAAATAAATATGAGTGGAGAGATAAATGAACCTCCATCGAGAGGATTGAAGTTAGTCCAATGATGTGAATATATAAGAAAGGTAAAAGAGACCTAAGGGACTATGTGGTTCCCTTGAGACACGGTCGACCTCCTAAATGAGGATTTTACCCGGTAACGAAAATATCCGAATGTACAAGCATATGATTGTGAGGGTAACCCTTAAACCTAAGATTACCTGAATTTAAGTAAAGTTCCCAAGTCATTAGAAACATCGAGAATGATGCTTCTAGACTAATATACATGATACAACTATAACTCCGAGAGAGGAGTGTATGGGAACGAGAGTAGTCCGAGAGTAGTCGGACCTAGTAAAAGATATGGAGACTAAGAGAGAGTTCCGTGAGCTGTTGGTTGAACCTTCCCACCATGCTAGACCCAGAGTAGGGTCGAAACCGGGGAAGTAAGACTATGCTAGAGAGCCATGAGTTTTTGGCTTAAGTATGTAAAGAGAGTAACAAGCGTGACGTAGGAGACCTGTAGTGTCTCGAGAATCTACAAGAGCTTGAGTATGAATAACCCAAGAGTGTGGGTGAGATAATGAGTATAAATAACCCGAGAGAAAGGGGTGAGTATATGTATGAGTAACCCGAGAGAATGGGTAAGTATAAGAATGAGTAGCCCAAGAGAATGGGTGTGTATACGAATAAGTAACCCGAGAGAGCGGGTGAGGTATTGAATAAGTAAACAAGGCATAGTGAGGAATAACCCTCAATGCCTAAGAGTAACCAGTTACCACTAACAACATTGTTATGTTAGTTAGGAATCGTGTTCCGTGATTGGATGTTGATTCCTTGTGTGATATACATATATATTGTATTGCCATGATGCATGTTGTTTGATTAAAATGAACTCCATGTATATCCGACCCCAAGTAGTCGGCGTACCGCGGTTAGCACGCGGTATATGCGAATTTCATGCGCAGCGTAAGCTGACCCCCTAGGGGGAACGTTTTTAGTGTGCAGGTACTTGAAGCTGGCCACCGTTCGAGAGAGTAGGACGGGAACGGCTGTGAGCATGGGTAGTTAGATTGTAATTACTTATGCGTTTGAATGAGGTGTAAGTCCGAGTATGTTATCGGCATCCGTATATTGTAGACTCGGTATAGTAGAGGTATGAATTGAGTATTGTATCTGTATGAAGTACTCGGTTGTTCCAGTTCATCAGACCGTTACGGTATGTAAGAAAGGCCTGGTTAGCCACATGGGTGGCTAACGGCGTTGTTTCACCCCTCGTTGTAATTAGAGTTCCGCTGCGTGAGTAGGAGTAATTAGTAACAGTTAAGAGGTAATGACGAGATTAGCGGTTGGGGTGTTACAAATAGTAGGGAGTTTCATGAGTCATCCAACCCTGATGTGATCAGCATCAGTGTAGAACTATCCTTCCACCCCAATTTGTGTTCGGTTTCCCTTGATCCCTAGAAAATCAAGTTCCACCTCCCACGTCATTTTCAAACATCAAATAATTCACTCATGTCCAATTTTCTATCTTCTTAGTTCTTCTAATCATAATCAATACATCTCCAAAGTGTGGACTCAGTCCATCAAACATTCCCAATTCATCTCTTAGTAATTACCTCAAGACTTAAATTCCTACTAAGTTCTATATCAGTCTCATACCGACTTCCACCGTCTCATACCACATAGCATTACTATTTCCTAACTCATAATCATATCAAACAGTATCCCATTGTGTTATCTTATTCTTATCTCACACATAGTCTCATATCGACTCATACCTCATATATTCTTATTTCTTAAGTCTCCTTAAACCTCCTCCTTAATTCTCATAACTTGTACTCACACCGGAGTCAACAAGATAGGTACTTAATGTGTATGGTATTCACATCTTCTGTGTGCAATAACCATGATTTATCTCAAAATGTTTATGTAAAACATATTCTCAAATTATTTTGTGCTATGCACACCGTAGTTTATGTACTCAGTACACAAACATACGTTAAGCGGTTTTCGCTCTACCCTCCTTAAAATGGATTACGCCCACGTAATCAACACCATATCATTCTTGAACATAAGTTCAAGATGTCTAATTTTCACCAAGCATTCTAGCTTCCATATCATCTATCTCACTTACGCTTCGATCAGAGGTCATAACTATACTAATGACTTAGTCTCTACATCGAGGATTTTTAACGGTACTTATACCATATTCTGATCTTAGTTTGGTCTAACCTCAAAGGTACTGATCTGCTAGCTTCCGCTGCACGACTCTGATAGTTTTAGGTTTATCTGCCTCTCTTATCCTTTTTACAATATCGAATATCTTTCTCTTGCGTGCTTATGGTTTAGCACTAAAGGTCTCTCAATGGTCACGTGTTATCTCTCTATATACACGGCCTTAATGAGTTGTAGCTTGTCCATCCAGTCTTCCTGGAGATCTAATGTTTGTACTCTTAGTGTTTTCTCAAGTGTCTACTTCGTTCTTTCCGTCTGACCTTTGGTCTGAGGATGATTCTTAATCTGAAACTACTGTTTAGTGCTTATTGCGCTTTATAGTTTAATCTCTTACATCTTAAGACATGTCCATTGTCTGTACTTAACAATCCGTGCTCTTCGCATTTCGTAGTCCTTAATTATTTGTTCTCTGATTCCTTTATGTTGTTGGTTCAACTGAATTCTTCTCTTCGACTGTTTGTGGTAGTAGCAGCTCTTGTCTGATCTTGCGTCGTTGTCTGTGGTATGGAGTCGACTACTTCCCGTGTTCCTTACACTACTCGTCTACATGCATGGGGTACCTTACTGGTACATTACTACTTACCCAACTAACTCATAATGAGCGTGTCAGGCCTGCAAGCCCCTGTGGGGTGCAGTCGTCCCACGTCTCGTTTTAGTAAACTCATAGTGTCCGTCACACGTTTAGCTATTGCTAATTATGAAGTATTCTATTGTCGATCTCCTCTTTCATCGTTCCATAATAACATTTATTGTTCTTCTTGAAGTTAATCAAGGGAAATCCATTTACTACGTTCTTAGGTATGGTATGCTCTACTCCTTTCTGTATTCCGTATTGACTCCATTTCTTAGTAGCTTAGGTCTCTTTCCATAGAGCCTCCTATCTTCTTTCTCATATTTGTTCAACTAGGAATGCACTTCCAGTTCCTCAAGGAGTGGGTAGTGTGCTTCCCGTGAAATCTTACCTAACCAAGTCCAGACTACTGGCATCAATGCTCAGTTCGTCTACCATCTTATTTCCTTACTTATATTGGTCTTAACTCATAAATCTCATTGCCTCTGTGTCAATATTTGACGGCTTATACCTAACGCTCGCTTTACCGCGCACCACGACTTATTCTCCCTTATATAATTATTGTACTCATGACCACTACTACCGTGGTAGTTGGCCCTTACCATGTTGCCCATTGATGGTGCAACCTCTTACTCACTTATTCTAAAGTCTTACCTTATACTCAATCCCTTCTTGGTGTAAACACACAGGGAGTTCTCTCATTCCGGTGTATGGCGGTTGTCATACCTTGCTGTAAAATAGTTGACTCTCAATACGAAGGTGTTCTGCTCCAATCTCAGATTCGTAAGTAGGCTAATTTCTCTCACTTTCTTTCATCCTTAGTGATGTTATCTACCATGTAATTCTACCGGTTACTGAAGAAGTCATCCACTGAATCACAAGCTCTTCTGAGCATTGGTCACTTGACGTGCCATAATGTGCACTCTCAATGTTTATCTCTGACGATCACTAATTCTTACATCCTGGGTGTTGGATATGGGGTCTATCTCTACAACTTTCCTTATTACTCAATGAAATACCCCAAACCTTGATATGTTTTTTAAATGTTAAAACATGGTATTCAAAGGCTAAAAAGTGCCTTAGAAACATCAGTGGACAATTTAAACGGTAGAAAAGCACAATAAAGCACTAAGACACAGCTTGAGCAAAAACATGCTCTAAGCTTGGAGTGAACTTGGTAGGGACCCAAAGGACCTACCAAGACTTGGTAATATTCAATTATGATTTAATAAGGCTAATTAAGTCCTTAGGAAACTTTGGTAGACATTTTAACCAAACAAAACACAAGAAAATACCTTAAAGTCAATAAGAGCAAAAATGTGCTCTAAGCTTGGGATAAATTTGTATAAGACCTAAAGGTCATACCTATACCTTATAAATATGTTAATGAACATATTAAACCAATTACCAAAGAAAACCAAGCTTGAAAACAAGTTAAAACACAAAATGTGCTTTAAGGAGTCTTAAAGCACATTTTTGAAAAATTGTCTTGTAAATGAGTTTTGAATGGCTAAATGTCCATCATTACTCTTTAATTAACATGTGTACTACTTAGTATCACATTTGGAGGTCTAAATCAATGGGAAATCAAAAATTTCACAAGAATGTGCCTTGTTTTTGTGAATAGTAACAAAAAATGCTAGTTTATGACATAAGTCAATATAAGTAAGTTAATTGGTCAACAAAGACCATGACTTGGCCTAAAACATTAAGGGGCCGGTTTTTCAAGTGTCACTCACCACACTTGACCAATCAAATAAACAAGAAAAGTAATAAAGCAAGGTTACTATTTACTTTAAGTATAAATATCTCCAAAAGTAAGCTTCCTCCTCATTTCCTTCCTTCTCATTTCACACGGTCTTCAATCTTCTCCTCCCTTCTTCTTCAGTGATTCTACAGCACAAACACCATCTTCAAGCTTTGAACCTTTATATCTCCTAGCTCCCTTTGCCAAATCAAAAACTAAGACCACCATCCTCTTAGTTTAGTCAAGCTTTACAATCTTGTCTTTTCAAATCTTCAAGAACTCCATTTCGGTGCCATGAAGATTCACCATTGTTCGAGCTTGAGCTCACCTTTTCATGCCTTGTCATTCTCCTTTGCTTCAAGGTAAGGAAAATCAAAGAAAAACAACATTCCCTCTTGTTTTTGAGTGTAACCGAGAATCACCATTGATGGTGTCTTCTCTTGTTCTTTCATAGCACCATTTCAATCTTCAAGGGACAAGGAGGAGTCCTCTCTTGTTACATATTCATGTTCTCTTTCAAATTCAAAGGTAAATATCATTTTAGTGTATTAAAACACTTATGTTAAACTAGGGTTTGTATATGAGTTTAAGTGTGAATTCTTAAGCTCATTACCCTTATATGTAAATTGATTAGAAAGTTGACAATTGATCAAACTCCTTGCTGATTTTCAGTTCAAGGAAACAAGAAAGAAGTTTGAGAGGAAAAGAGGTAACCAAACTATCTCAATGTAGTTTAAATGCCTTAGGAAAAATGAGCTTGATTTGCTTAATAAAATACCTAAGGAGCCAATGGTGAATGACCTAGTAAAATGCTCTCAAGGAAACTATTAAGGGGCATATGTGATGTTGAGTGTATTTGCAGGTTAAAGGCAATATATTATGTGGAAGTTCAGTGTTTAAGGTTTATGCAATTTAAGGGCCTAAGAGCCATGTTAATTAAGGGCCTAAGTGCCAAGCAATTTAAGTTTATGCACTATATTGTGATGTAGTGTAAAATTTGGTGTATGTTGTGTGTGAGAATACTCTTGATGGATTTTAGGTGTTCTTGAAAGAAATAGGGTAAAAACCTAAGTGTTTGGATGTGAGAATATACAAGAGAAGCTATGGCAAAATTTGGAAAATGTATAAGAAGTTCTAAGTGTTTTAAATAAGTTTTGGTGAACTAGGAAGTTGTAAAGGTGAACAAGTGTTTTACTAGGGAAGAAAGCATGTATTAAGGTGATTTAGAGTGATACAAGGATTTAGGTGTTATCTTGGAAGTTCTAGGAATTCAATGTGTGTTTTTGAGGATGTACTAAAGTCTTGGAGAAGTTTGTTTAAGGTTTAGGAATGTTGATGTACAAGGAGGAAATGATGTTTAGGTAAGATGTGAAAAAGGAGATTTAGTTAGTAAGAAAAGATGTTTGAGAGATGATGTTATGATGGTAAGAAAACATTTTTGGCATAGTGGTTATCATAATTATGAAACACCACTTGGAGAAACTAAGGAGAAAACAATATAAGTGTTAGGAATTTTGGTAAGAAAAGAGTAAGTGTTTAAGGAGTTATAAAATGAGTTTTATGGATGTTATATGAAGGGTTAAATGTGCCAAATGATGTTAGAACACATTAGGAGGCTTGAGGAAAAGTTTGGAGAAAGTTTGACAAGTTTTGGACAAGTTCTGATGTTGTCCGACCCAGTGGTCTGACCCAGGGTGGGTCGGACAGCCCTATTAATTCACCCGTTGATGTTTCTGGAATGGTCCGACCCATAGGTCTTGGGTCGGACATGGTCGGACAGGTGAATTTTAAAGACGGAAAAGTTTCTGGAACGGTCCGACCCAGTTGTGGGTCGGACGGTGGGTCGGACGGCCCAAAACATGTAAAAAAAAAACAAACTAAGTGTGGTTTAAGTAGTAAACCCTAGTGAGTTATAATGACAATTTAGTGGGGGAAAATTGTATTAAAATGTAAAAGTAAAACAAATTAAAATGTGAAGTTATTCAACTAAGTTAACGGGGATAAGTTATGAGCATTAGACTTTAAACAATCATGTTACCCCAGTGTTAATAAAAAGTACATGTAATGTTACCAGTTGTTCGAGAATTGTTCGAGGAACATAAGCGGACATGATAGAGTGGACTCCGGTGACAGGTATGGTTTTCTTGCAACCTGTGTCCTACCGGATTACACCGGCTTGTATGCCAATGTGTTTTTTTGTATGTTTGTCACGTTGAAAGATAAAACATGTAATGAGTTTACAGTAATTCATATATGTGGCGTGTTTAGTTCCGATACCATTTAACCTCGAAAGTGTTAAACTTAGCTAACTGAGTCTAGGATCACATGAGAGATCGGTATTCGGACTTAACGACCCGAACCATGGGACGTTCTAACCACGGATATGCATGAGTTAATTGTGTAATGTTGTGTGTGAATGTATGGACCTCCCTCGTATGTTTAACCCAGTCGAAATACCTTCTTGGTGTGTGGATGTGATAGGCCCCATAGTAGGGCTCTAACTATTTATCTACAAGTAAATGTGTACTAACGGGGGTGAGGAATCCGGTTAGGCCGGTCGCACGTTGTTTGGGAGTGGGTATCCATTTTAGCCTTACCCTTCTCTCTGTTATGGTTGTTTCCCTCACGGGTTATGATCTCCCATTAGCTTACTCCAAAGCTTAACTATTCTGACTTATGATCGGTTTAGGGGGAACATGTGTTTGTGTGGTGTGTTCGGGTCACTAAACCCGAACCATCTTAACTTAAGTTACTTGTCCGACTTCTAGGACGGTAATGAGTGTTGTATAACGAGTTTATCATGAGGGTGACGTCATTCTCTAGGCTCACCAGTGAAATTATGTTGGGTCGGTTCCTAAGAGAACCGTTCCCGTTTTAAGTATTGTTGTTGTACTGCAATTCCCATGCGATGTTGTGTTGCACGTTGAAACGTGAAATGTTTGTATGTAGTTACATATGTAGTGAAATGTGGAGTATGTGTTCATGGATATGAATTCCAGTTTGTGATAAGACATTTAAGGATAACCCATTAATGGGTAAGTGTTGTCTATTAAGGAAGTAGCTCCATTAGAGGAGAAACACTCTAGGGGTAATGAACACCATGAGTGACTTATCAAGTAAGGATGTGTTACCTGTTTTTTGAGCCCATTGAGGTGGAATGTTATGTGTTGTGGTGTTTACAGTTTACATGCATGATTCAAATATAATCAACCGCATGCTAAGGCGACAATTAGTTGTGCGTGGCCCGGTAGCATGCGGGCTGCGGGATTACCATACCAGCAAAGGTGCTGAGCCCCTTGGGGCCACCCTTTTCTCTTCTTTTCCTATTTTCAGGTACAAGGAGCTAGAAGCCGTTCGAGAGTAGGACGGGGTAGTCGTTTGTACATGGGTAATCATCTAAGTTATATTTTACAGTAGTGTAGTAAGACCGAAATTGTTATCGGCATTGGTTTGTAAATACTCGGTACTATTGGAAGGTATGTGTATGTTTAATTGTTAATGGAAAGGGATAGTAATGTGTAGTCGCTCGGGAATCTAGTCCATCAGACCGATACAATGTATATGTAATAGCCTTGTTAGCCACGTGGGTGGTTAACGGCGTGTAACACCAACGGGTTAATTAATGTGATGAAGTATATTTCCGCTGCAGATTGTTGTTAAGTGTGTTGTTGTTGGATGGGGTGTTACACTCAAGTGTATCTGATATGTTCCAAGGTAATCTCAAGGTTTACAGTTTCCCATTCTCTAACAAAAGCATACTATATCTCTAAGAAGTGAAAGCCCTTTTGAGGGGTTTATTCCCACTCTTGGCCTCACAACAAGGAGAGGTATCCCCACCCTAAAAGGCATGGTTCATTCTCCGCCCCTGCCAATGTACTACCCCATTATTCTCATTGGTGCCTTTTCCTGGCAATATTTTCCACAATCTAAGTTATAGGTTTGGTAACCGTTCATATCTACGAATTGTAGTTCCTCATGGCTTAAATAAGCTCTCTTACAACTTACTGTACCTCGGCTCTGATGTGGTTAACATCCTCGGCTCGTAGGCTCTTAGTGCTTAATGCCTCGGTTCATTATTTGTACTCTTACTCATCTGTAGGTCATTCTTAAAGGTTTTTGTTTCCTTGAACACTATCCACCGTTAGATTACATAATAAATGTAGCATTGGGTTTCATGGTAAGTTGCTGCGTCCTGCTTCCCGCTATGGAAGTTTATTCAGGCGTTCTGAGGTTACTTAGTGTCTTTGACAATACTGTCGTTTTATTAGACTTATGCCTTTTAGCAATTAAGGTTAAGTTGGTATTAGGCTTTTGCCTTACGGTGTCCAAGTTGGATATCATCCTGTCATCTTATGCTTCCATCTCAATGCATCATTCAACTTCCGTTGACTACGCCGCCCGTTGATGATCAATCATACTTGGGTGTTAATTAGTTAGACAAACAGTATTAACTGTCATTTATCAGTTTGTTCGGCTCGACTATGCCCGCTCTGTGGGGGTAGTCCTCTGAGCTTTCCTTTTCCAGGGTTGTACATCTTTAATCCTCAGCAGGTTATAGCTTACGTTCAATTTCTTTATCCTTGTTTTCTGGGTTTTCCAACATCTTCATTGAAGAATGCTTATTACTGGTATTCTTAGTGATCAATCCGGGACTCTTATCCCATTCTTGTTGAAAGTTTTCATGTCGACGGTCTCCATCGTATTCCTTGTACGTTATCACTTAAGTAGTGTTTTGCTCGCATTACCGAGTGATTTCTTAGGTTTTCCCCTTGGAGTTCGGGATTGGTGTTCTTACTGTACTGTCGGTTGTTGTTGTAGTAGGTTATACCGTTGCTAATATTTATATCTTTTAGTACTCTGTCCATGTTCAGCTCCCTGCTGACTGGTGTATCACCTCATCTCATCATGGTCAGGCCGTCGGGCCTTTCCAAGGTCTTATTCTTCTGTTCTAATGGATTTACAATCCGGTATTAATATGTGTTACAACTGTAGTGTTCTCCTATCTTGCCTTGATGGCTTTCTGTGTAGCTTAACTGTGGTAGCACTTGCTATGGCAAGTGCGCCATGCAGGATGGGTTATTAGTACAAGGTACATTGGTAGTGATACTTCCTTCTAATTTCCATGTAATTGGTACTCCTCGGGACTCCTTCGATAATCTCTTATTTTGGATAACTGACCATCCGGCAGTTTCCTTGTTGTTTGACAGTACTGTCATTTTTTCAGGGTGTTCCTCTTTCTGAGGGAACCCCTTAATATTTTCTTATGTCTTAATCCTCAATCCCGTTTCCACATATTTTGCCGTGGTTACTAAGTAATGATTCTCCTTTAGGCACTACATCGTAGTCCTATTCCGGTATACAATTGTTTGTATTTCCATCGTCGTCCGCGTTATGTCGGCCAAGTTTGCAACCTTCTTCATTGTATGGGGTTTGGAGTTCCCACTACTATGCTCATTCGGACCACTGTCCGGTACTCATGTCTCTTATCATTTCCTTATCCATTGCACTCGTAGTGCTTTCCTTACCATTGGTATGCCGGGTTATTTCGACTGCGTAGCATGTCGACCCATGTTACCGGTAATTACCGTTCCCTTACTGATAGAATTCCATTGGTTGCGCCTGTTTCACCGATGCGCTCCATTAAAAACCTCCAAGTTCTCTGTAACTGTTGAGCTTCAAGATGTTTCTCGTATTGCCTGCTGTTAACTAACTGCCAGATCGGGTTTTCCCGAGTAAGAGAAGGCTTTCTTCTCTCTGGCGTTTGTTCCCCATATTCAGGGTTAGGGACGTGGAGGGCGGGTCTAGGTACTATGGATATCCGGTAAACACCGGGAAGTCCTAGCTAACGCACCTCTCACTCTAACACTCAACCCTTAACCTATAACTCAACCTCAACCTCAGTATTCTCCTAAGTTCGGTAATTCTTGCCTTCAGAGCGTAACTACGCTCTGATACCACTTTTTGTAACACCCCAACTCAATCCAAATGTGGTCTCGCAACTTAACAGCCTATATATATACATGTCACAGCGGAATTCTTTACACTTCAGGACCTTGCCACGGTCTGACTACAGAATATACCGAACATTAGTACATAACGACCTTAACCAATACATATCCTTCTTATAATCCCCTCACATCCTATACATCTTACTAACTCAATTGCCATACGAGTGTACATGCACAACTAGTAGACCACGCTTAACCCGTAACACTTGTACCCCTTCTTACTCTCGCGACGGCCGCCTCCTGATGTTCACCTGTGTAGTAAAAACAGCCCCCAAAGGGGGTCAGCACGAATGCTGGTACGATCCTCTCATGGCCCCCAAGCTAACGTGGCTACGACGACTAATTGTCGATAGCATGGAGGTTGATTAGATGCACAACATAATAGTAAGTGCAGTAAACAACAAACCAAGTTTGAACAATCAAAGTTCACACACAATGAACGACTTAAATGCGTTCCCTTAATTAGTGAGTTAATTATTTAACTCCTTAAGTTATATTTCCTCTTAATCTTAGTCCATCCTTATCTCACCTCAATCTTAGTCTTATCTTACTCTTAGAAACAACCATCCTTTAAAAAGGAGTGGATGTAGCTTATCTTAGTCTTAATAATACAAACATCCTTTAAAGAGGAATGGTTGCAACTTATCTTAACCTTACCTTATTTATGCCAACCGTTCTCTCATTGGGAACAGGTTAGCCCTTAGTTCGTTGTTCATTTTTGTAGGGCTTGGTTAACCCTAGCCAGCAGTAGGACACTTACCGGCAATAAACAACATTCTTAAATTGTTGGGGATGTAGGCTTGATCCCCCCCATGCCATCTTAAAGCCACCTACCTTGGACTGGATGTCCAATGTAGCCGAGCCGGCCAACCGACCCAAGGCTACTAGTCCGAGGACTAGTCCTTAAGCGGAAGTCGGATCTGCTATAGATACCGACCCCCTTTCCTTAGCATGCATGACCGGAGTCAGTCCCGGGTTCCTCACTCCCCCACTTAAGTTCCAGTTAGTAGTAGTCTCAAGACCATGTTGGTTGGTTAACCTCTTTCGGTTTATATCAACTCATATTAGGGAGCGTTCCTTAGTCTCACTCAATTTCTTACTAAACGTTGGTTAGTAAGTTCTCACGGTATGTTGTGTTAGTTTTCAAACATCACACAACAATACAATAAACATAATATTCCGGTTGCATGCTTTATCTTGTTTAGTGAGCACACAAAAACAAATAGCACACAAGCCGAGAGACACCTCGTTAGCAAGCAGGTCACAAGAAGAACTATACCGTTCACCGTTGGTCGTTCCGGTTGCTTACTCTCCTCTGGAGTCCAAACTCTCAAGTCCTAAAACATTGATCAGTTTTAGGTTATTAATCGCTTAACTTAATTAAATTTATTTAACTTACCTAACTTACTTAACCCTTAATGATCCCCACCTAACACCTCTTAAGTCTTACAACTTAATCTTACAAACTTAACCTTAAACTTTTAAGCTTACACTTAACTTAATCCCTTAGGTCTTTATACTTCTAGTAATCATTGCCTCCTTAATGGGGTACCCTTAATACCACTAAACTCTCTTAGGGTTTTTTTTTTTAAGTCTTAAGGGTCGTCCGACCCACCGTCCGACCCAACCAACTGGGTCAGACCATTCCAGCAACTCTCGGATTGTAAAGTTCTACCTTGTCCGACCCACGTCCGACCCAACCAACTGGGTCGGACCATTCCATAAATTTTCCGTCTTTTAAAACTCTCCCGTCCGACCCATGTCCGACCCAAGTCCTCTAGGTCGGACCGTTCCAGAACCCTTCACTGGCGTCTAACAGAGGCCGTCCGACCAAAACTTGGGTCGGACCCCTGGGTCGGACGCCACCAGAACATGTCCAAAAATTGTTAAATCTTCACCAAACTTCTCCTAAAGCCTTCTAATTTGTTCTAATATCATTTAGACCCTTAAACCCACCTTTGATCATCCTCCAAACTCATTAAAATAACCTCCAAAAATCATTAAAATAACCTCCAAAGATCATTCCAACTTTTTGCTCAATTCTTACAAGAAATTCCTAACACTTGTTAATTAATTCCTTATATTTCCAACATGTACATTTTATCTAAAACTTCAACTAACCAAAGTGTTTCTTTTCCAAAGCATATAACTCCTCCTTAACATCATTACATTACATCTTTGCTTTGCTAAACCCTCCAAGGTTATCTTGCATTTCCATGCACAATTTCTCTTCTTTTCATTTGTTACTCATCACTCCTAAACTCTTGAGCTTACTTATACATTTCTCCCCATCTTCTTAGCACCTTAACCTTGTTCTTCTTTACCTTAACTACCCTACACCCTCCTTACACATTTCCACCTCTTTTATGCATCTTACTCACCACTCTCATGATCATACACTCTTGTACGGTTCTAGTCATTTCCTTGACGACTTACAACATTTTCCTACAGTTTTTACTTCCATCACCCAAGTCCACACATTACCATTGAAACTAAACCTTACTATCCCACTACTAACATCACCACCTCTTACACAAACTTCCCGAAACTCTCATTGTTCTACTCTTAGTTCATACGTAAATCATCTCAAAGCATTATACATTATTTCCTCCAGATTTTTGCACAAGTCTTACATTCCTCATACCATGATTTTGGTGTGTTTAATACACTCACCAATCCTCTAATTCCTCCTAGACATCTCTCGGTCATTCTAAACCTCAAGAACTCCTTAGTTAACTCATTTCCACTCAAATTCCTTTGTATGACTCCTAGTAAATCCTATGTCATATTAATTCACCACCTTCACCTAAACACTTATTTTCTACTCAAATTTCGTCATAGCTTCTCCAGTGTCTTATCATGCCCAAACACATTATTTTCCTCATTCAACCATCTCACACACATCAAGTTCTTTCTCATCATATTTTCCCACCCAAATCAACTCATTCACAACAAACTCAATATATTGCAATAATCTTAAATTGCGTAGCACCAAGGCTCTTAAATGACATGGCTCTTAAGCCCTTAAATGACTTAAACTTAAACACTGAATTTCCCACATATAAAAGCCTTCAACCTGCAAATACACCCATCAATCTCATAGTAGCTACAATACTCTTAAAATCCATCTTAAACTTGTATTACTAACTCATTCCCATTGGCTCCTTAGTCACAAGTTCACAAGCTTGTTTAAACTCTTTTTCCTAGGTTATATAACCCATTACCTAATGTAAGCCCTAGGCTACATTGGTACTCCTCTAAAACTCATTCCTTAAACCTTAAACCACCATTAGGTAAGTAACTTACCTTGTTTTCTCAAACTTATCTTATCTTCCTCCTTAGACCTTCTTCTTGAATGAATATCGGCCACCACTTAAACTTCCTTTGCCAATGTTCTAACCAATTTTCAATGACTCACATGAGTACTAAACAATACACTAACCTTAAGGGGTAAACCCTAGGTTAAAAATGTGCTCTTGAAATACCCCAAACCTTAGTATATTGTTTAAACACCTAAATATGGTATACTAAGACTAAAAAGAGTCTTAGAAACATTAGTAAATAAATTTAAACAACAGAAAACACGAAATGTGCTTTAAGGTCAATAAAGGCCAAAAGGTGCTCTAAGCTTGGGATAAGCTTGGTTAAGACCTAACGAACTTACCAAGACCTTATTTAAATACTAATGAACATATTAAACCAATAACCAAAGAAAACCAAGCTTGAAAACAAGTTAAAACACAAAATGTGCTTTAAGGAGTCTTAAAGCACATTTTTGAAACATTGTCTTGTAAATGAGTTTTGAGTGGCTAAATGTCCATCATTACTCTTTAATTAACATGTGTACTATATGGTATCACATTTGGAAGTCTATATCAATGGGAAATCAAAAATTTCAGTTCTATGTGCCTTGTTTTTATGAATAGTGATTTTTATAAGCTATTTTGTAACATATGTTTGTATAAGTAATTAAATTGACAAATAAAGACTATATTACCCCTAAGTAATAATGGGGGCCGGTTTTCCTAAGTGTGGTGACTCGCCACTCTCTTGTTATTTTGTTAAGTAAAGAAAGATGACTAACTAGGTACTATTTGCTTTATAAACTACAAATATCTTCTAAAAAGCAAACTTACCTCATTCTCTCATTTCCTTCTCATTTCACACGCTTCCATGCTCTTCTTCAACCTCTCTTCTTGCTCTCTTTCACGGTAATACTCACCACCACCATTAAACTCTAGCTTTGACCACTTGTAAAATCTAGCTCATTTAACCAAATCAAAAACAAACACCACCATTCTCTTCCTCTCATCAAGCTCTTCATTCCTATCTTCTCAAAACTTCAAGAGCCCCATTTCGGTGCCATGGAGTTCCACCATTGAAGGAGCTTGAGCTTGTGTTTCTACATATTATTGATCTCCTTTGCTTCTAGGTAAGGAATCTCAAAGAAAAATCAAGTTTCTTCCATGTTTTTACCTTGACCGAAAATGCACATTAATGGTGCTCTTTGTGTGACTTTGTTCTAGCTTCATTCCAACCTTTCATGGACTAGGTGGAGTCCTCTCTTGATATATATTCAAACTTTCTTCAAAGACCAAGGTAAAACAACTACATTAATGTTTTTGAAATCATGTAAACCTAGGGTTTACAATGAGATGAAGCTTAAAGCTTGAATACTCATTATGTTGTTTGTATAATGTTTAGAAGTTGACAAACAATCTAAAGCCTTGCCAATTTTAAACAAGGAAACAAGAAAAGAATTTGTGTGGAAAAAGAGGTAAATGTACTAACCTAATATGTTTAATGCCTTAGAAGAAATGAGCTTATAATGCTTGTTAAAACTACCTAAAGAGCCAAAGGTAAATGACCTAGTGAAGTGTTCTCAAGGATACTAGTAAAGGAACATATGTCTTGTTGTATGTATTCACAGGTCAAAGGCATATATATTGTGGAAATTCAGTGTTTATGATTTATGCACCTTAAGGGCCTAAGAGCCATGTTATTTAAGGGCCTAAGTGCCATGCAATTTAAATTATGCACAATATTGTGATGTAGTGCTATATGAGTGAAGTTTGTGTATAAGAAAGTGCTTGATGGATTTTTAGTGTTCTTGGTTGTTTGTTGGTGAAAACAATATGTTTTGGTTTAGTAATGTTCTAGGAGAACCTATGTCGAAATTTAGGTAATAAACAAGAAGTTCTAAGAGTTTAAAATGAGTTTGATAAGTTAAGAAGTGTTTAGAATGGTTAGGTGCTTTCCTTGTGAAAGAAACATGCATTAAGGTGATTTAAGATGTGAGGAGGGCTTTGGAAATGTTCTAGAGGATTTTATAATGCAAGGATTGTTTTGGGATGCACTAGAGTCATTTGGACTTGTGTTAGGA
This sequence comes from Limonium bicolor, assembly GCA_023374045.1. Taxonomy (NCBI): domain Eukaryota; kingdom Viridiplantae; phylum Streptophyta; class Magnoliopsida; order Caryophyllales; family Plumbaginaceae; genus Limonium; species Limonium bicolor. Next base: position 262,726,305 of record CM041782.1, on the reverse strand, counting down.
TTTAGGCAAACTTTGGTGAACAAGGAGAAAGTGTAAACTTGGGAAAGGATTTCAAGAATGACATAAGGAGTTAGTTGTGAGAAATGATGCTTGGGAGATGATGTTAAAATGAGGAGAAAGCACTTGGGGATAGTAGTTATCATAGGTATGAAGCACCACTTGAAAAACTAAGGAGGAAATAGCATAAGTGTTAGGAATTTTGGGAAGAAATGAGTAAAGGCTTAAGGAATTAGAAAATGAGTTTTATGAGTGTTTAAGGATGTCTTAAGGTGTGTTTGAAGTGCCCAAATGAGGTTAGGGTGTACTAGGATATATGGGGTGAAGTTTGGAGTTGAATGTGAAAAGGAAAACAAGGGTCTAGGCCAGACCGAACTTGCGACCGAACTTGCAAGGTCGGTCGAGCCTAGTTTACCCTGTGAGAATTGGCCTGGAATGGACGGTCGGTCGGGCTTGTATTTTGTGTACGGATTGAGTTACTGGAATCGACCGAACATGGGACCGGACTTGGCAAGTTCGGTCGGGCTAAATTTTCAAAGGGAAGAAACTCTCTGGAATGGACCGACCATGCGACCGAACTTGCAAGGTCGGTCGGAGTAGAAAAATTTGACGGAAATATGTTCTGGAATGGGCCGACCTTGTGCAAGGTCGGTCGGTAAGGTCGGTCGGACCAAAACTTGTAAAAAAAAACAGAAAAGAATGTGACTTGTGTAATTAACCCTAGGGGGTATAATGAAGGTAACCTAGGGTAAGTTAGACACTAAAACATGTCATACAATCATGTTAAAAATTTAGTAAGTTGAAGTTAAATAAGTAATTAACCAACGTTATTAATCATGTATAGGAGTGACCTACGGAGGAAATCAATCGAGGCAAGGACCAAGGTATGGTTTTCTTGCAGTCTGTTGCCTACTGGTTTACACCGGCTTGTGTGTTGTATGTTTTTCTGTGTGTTTATGACGTTATAAGATCTAAACATGTAATGAGTGTACAGTTGTTCATATTATTGTGATGTTATGATGTGACTCATTTCCCTTGTGTGTGTCTAACATGACTTACCACCTATTGTGTATTGGTTGTTAAGTTCCACCATGAACTTCTAACAAGTGTTAACTGGGAAGTGAGGAATCCGGTTGTCCGGTCATGCATGTAAGTTAAGAGTAGATATCTGAATCAGATTCGACTCTTATGTTGTTAAGATTGTTCTCCTTAAATTGGCGTTCGATCTCCCGCTAGCTCCTCCAAAGCTTACCTATTCTGACTTATGATCGGTTTTAGTGGGAACATGGTTTGTGTGGTGTGTTCGGGTCACTATATCCGAACCATCTGTGACTTAAGTTACTCGTTCGAATAACAGAACGGTAATGAGTGTGTGTAACGAGCTTAACATGAGGTGAATCATTCTCTAGGCTCTTATGTTATTTGACCTTCGTGGTTTGTTATTGTGGAACGAAGATCCACTGTGTATGTGATGTTGTGCTATGCACTATTGATGCTATGCCACATATTATGTTATGTTATGCTATGTATAAAAATGAATGCCATGTTATCATGACAATTAGTTGCGCGTATCCCGGTAGCCGATGGGCTGCGCGTTAACCATACCAGCCAAGGGTTGCTGACCCCCTGGGGGATCCATTTCTTATACTGCAGGATGAGGATCGAAGAAGCGGGGTGGCTTTAGATCCTAGGATGCAGGTTTACTTTTGGTTACTTTTGGATGTTGGCCCGGGATGCGCCTGTGCTCCCGTGGCGGTATATATTGGTGATGAACGGGTTACAGTGATGTTTAACAGTGAAGGATGTATGTAAACACTCGGTATTTTGTTTAATGTATATATGTGGTTATTAGTTCTATGCTCGGGAGTCTGATCATCAGACCGGTACAATTGTATTTATTCAGCCTTGTTAACCACGTGGGTGGTTGACGGCGTTGTAGCCCATTCGTTTAGTTACTGTTTAGTTGTTTAAATTCGCTGCGATTTCAAGTAGTGTTATGTGTGTAGTAGGGGTGTTACAAAAAGTGGTATCAGAGCGAAGTATCGCTCTGATGACTAGAGTACCGAGCTTAGGAATATACCGAGTTAGGAAACCTAACTACAGTTACTAAGTGATTAGTTATGGAAAGGTTAACCACTAACCAAGTGTGGAGATACCTTGTTGTCGGGAAACGTTTCAACCGTTGGAACCATAAGTGTGTAAGCATAATGCTAATAATGTTCATGTGAATTCAGATGTCAGGTAGACCGCGAGGTCGAGGCCGCGGAGGCGGCAATGGAGATACGGGTGACCAGGGCGAGAATACTACGGCCCAGGTTATGGCTGAGGCTGTAGCAGCCGTGTAGCCCAAATGGTACCCCAGCTTGTAGCTGTGATTCAGCAGGGGCAAACGCCCGGAGTTCAACCACCACCGCCACCGCCACGAGAGACCAACTGGGTCAAGGCATTGGCAGACTTGAGACCCCCTTCATTTCATGGGGAGACCGACCCACGTAAGCTGGAGGCGACATCTCCGAGCTGGAGACCGCCTACGAGACCTTGGCTGTACCTGCAGAGGCTAAGGTCCGTCTTGCCGCTTACTACCTGAAGGGTTCGGCACAGAGTTGGTGGAAGCTTGTGAGAGAGGACCGGATGGCGGATCCTCAGTTTGGATGGAGGGAGTACACGGCTCTACTGCGAGCCAAATACTACCCTGTGCATGCTCAAGAGGCCAAGCGCCTGGAGCTGGATAGTCTGAGGCAGGGGGACAAGGTGTCGGTTGATGAGTACTACACTGCATTCACCGGCCTTATCCACCTGTTACCGGACCTGGGATACTCGAACCGGGTGCTGGTAAACCTTTCTACAACGGTCTCAGCCACCGTCTTCGCTATGGGATGGGGCCAGCTGAGTATACTACCTTGCAGGTAATTTTAATGAAGTGTGATGTGACAAAGTGTAATCCATAAGTGAATATTAATGTGAGTTTGTGAGTATGTATTGCGGGGCATGACTGACATCCTAAATTCAGGAGTGCTATCATGCCGCTGCTAAGGTGGAGATCCGTCCGTCTGAGGGACGAGGAGAATGCGCACAAGCGCAAGGCCACGAGCGAGGGCCAAAGTCGCAGGGGTACGGGGGAGGAAAGAAGAAGAAGAAACCTTATCCCCAGCCCCAGAAGAGTCAGCACCAGGGCGACAAGGGCCAAGCCCAAACCACCACAGCTGAGGAGCCACTGAAGCTCACATATGCTTATGCGGCGAAACCCTACGCTCTTACCCACCTAAGGGTAATTATTTAATCTTGTGTGATAAGTTGAAGTGTATTGATAAGTTGTGAGACAAGTATGATTGTGTATTGTGATAGCAGCTAGCACGGGCTCTGGACCGGAGCGCCACTATTACTGTAAGTGGTGCAATGGAGACCACCCCGGCAAGGACTGCAAGGGAAATGAAGTGCAGTGTCGTTACTGCGAGAAGTGGGGTCACCGTGACTACGAGTGTTACCGGAACCCCAACAGCAGAGTCAACAAGCCCAAGGGGCAATGGAAGGGTAAGGCCACAACAGCTATTGATGGCCTGAAGACGGCTAACCAGCCACCCACAGATCAGAGATACACTGATTCCCAGAAGGGGAAGGGGTTGGGACCTAGCAAGGCCACCCTGAATGTGGTGGACCGGTCTGAGGCGCCAGGGCCCTCTTCTAGACCAGATACCGCCTAAACTGTTGAATGTAATAAGTGATTGCATACCGCATTCATGCATGTGTGTACTAGTGAGTCCAATGTGTCATCATGTGAGTGAAAAGTTAAAGTATAGTATGAAAGTCGCCTAATTGGATAATTCTAAACTTAAAGGAACCTTCAATATATGTTATCCAATCCCACCCACACCAAACCCTGAAGAAACCACCATCAACATCACCGACTTTCCAATGGAGCAATGTCAGGTTATCCAGCCAGGTATGATACTCTTAAATGGATACCTGACACCGGAAGCACAAATCCATATCATCAGGCGGCGATGAACTTGGAGCTAAACCAGGAGGTTTCTACACACCCGAATACCCGAACGGATCAAGAATGCAATTGAAGATGATGTGCATGGGTAAGGACTGGAACCCTTACACCAAGACATATCAAGAAGTGCGAGCTGAAGACGAGAGGAGCAGATCAACAGTACCAAGTATACCTGAGGAGTTCCTTGTGGTCGTTAATCACGCCGTGGGAATTGCTCAACAAGTTGAAACGGATTCAATTCCAAATGTGAAAGCAGATTTGTGTATTGTGAACTTCTACCAGAAAGGTGGACGGTTAGGTTACACCAAGATAAGGACGAGTCACCCGAGTCTCTAAGTAAGGGAGTACCCGTGGTGTCTTAGTCCATTGGTGATACCGCAGTGTTTGGTATGGCGAGCAGAAGCGTGCTGATCTGCAAGGAAGTTAATACTAAAGTCAGGAGATGTGTTAATCATGGGTGGGCAGTCAAGGATGCTATATCATGGCATCAGAAGATCAAACTGAATACCGCACCGTCGGCAGTGATCAATGCCACACACATGAAACCTGGAGGTTTGAATTTGACCTTCAGACAGTTTTAAAGCCTTGTATAACTATGTAATATGTTAAGCCAGTATATGTTAAGGAAGTTATGTATGTGTTAAGTTATGTCAACAGTGTAAACCGGCAATGTTGTAAGAAGAATGTGTTAATGAATAAAGTGGAGTTATTGAAGTATATCAACCTGTGTGTTACCCAATACTTATTAGTTGCCAATGAATTAGGCTGTGCACTCGGAACGGGAGGTACACTGAGTGTCTGCAATGAGGCAGAAGCCGGCAAGAGCGGCACAATCCTCACCGGTACCTTTCCAGTGAATGGCGTGGACGCTTCGATCTTGTTCGACTCCGGAGCCTCACATACATTTATTTCGCTATCCTTTGCGAAGAGGCTGGGGTTAGACGGTGATGAGATGCCAGACTTCCTAGTCACTCTCCCGTCGAAAGAGCAGATCAGGTGTACCTGCTACCACCGAGATGTGTTGTGAAAATCAGAAGTGAAGAGTTTCCGATCGACTTGATAGAGTTCGACGGACTTGGCTTTGATGTGATTGTCGGGATGAATGGTTGGAGCGGTTAGCGGTACAAGGGCAGAATCCTGTGTGCCGAGCATCGTCTGCTTCTTCGGAGTCCATCTGGGGTTACTATATCTTACCGCCAGAGGCCCAGGGAGCCTTCGACTCAGATCATCACCGCCATGGCTATGTGTCATGAACTACGACGAGGGAGTAGTAGTATGTACCTCTGCTATGTCCAGGACAGAGAGAGATCCAGAGTTTAGCCCAGATTGCAGGTAGTGTCGGAGTTTCCTGATGTATTTCCTAAGGAACTGTCGGGCATGCCGCCAGCACGGGAAGTGGAGTTTGAGATTGACTTAGTTCCGGGCACTGGACCCATTGCGAAGGCACCTTATCGTATGGCTCCAGCAGAGATGACAGAGCTCAAGGAGCAGCTGAGGACCTACTTGACAAGGGCTTTATCCGCCCTAGTGTTTCACCATGGGGAGCGCCGGTCCTCTTCGTGAAGAAGAAGGACGGTAGCCTCCGCCTGTGTATTGACTATCGGGAGCTGAATGCAGTTACGGTGAAGAACCGTTACCCTTTACCACGCATCGACGATCTATTTGATCAGCTGAGGGGAGCATCAGTATTCTCCAAGATAGACCTACGATCCGGATACCATCAGATTGCCATCCGTGACAGTGATATCGAAAAGACAGCATTCAGAACTAGGTATGGGCATTATGAGTTCACAGTTATGCGCTTGCTTATCAAATGCACCAGCTAAGTTCATGGACTTAATGAACCGCTTGTTCCAAGATCAGTTGGACAAGTCTGTGGTAGTCTTCATCGATGATATTCTTGTGTACTCGAAATCGAGAGGTGAGCACGAAAGCCACCTGAGAAATGTGTTACAGACATTGAGGAGGAATCAGTTGTATGCAAAGTTTCGAATGTGAATTTGGTTGAACCAAGTTTCCTTTCTTGGACACGTGATTTCTGAGGCCGGGATCGCGTTGATCCAGCAAAGATGATGCTGTGCGCACCTGGCCAAGGCCGAAGACAGTTACCGATATCAGGAGCTTCCTCGGTCTGGCAGGTTATTATAGGAGGTTTGTAAAGGACTTCTCCAGTGTCTCGAAGCCGATGATACTCCTTAATGAAGAAGGATGCACCATTCGAGGTGGACAGTCGACTGTGAGAGTTCTTTCACGAGTCTCAAGGATGCTCTGACATCTGCACCAGTCCTGACTATACCAGACAGTCCAGATGGTTTTGAGGTCTATGCGACGAATCAGGTAGAGGTATGGGTTGGTATTGATGCAACACGGGAAGGTCGTAGCATACGCCTCCCGACAGCTGAAGAAGCATGAGGAGAACTACCCATACCCACGATCTAGAATTGGGTGCCATTGTCTTCGCATTGAAGATATGGCGACATTATTTGTATGGGGTAAGTGTCACAATCTATTCTGACCACAAAAGCTTAAAGTACTTGTTCACTCAGAAGGAGTTGAACATGAGACAAAGAAGGTGGGTTGAAATTCTGAATGACTATGAATCAATCTGCAATATAAAGAGGGTAAGGCAAATGTGGTAGCTGAGTATTGAGTGCTGCTGAGCACACTTCTCATTCGCTAGTCTCTCATACTGGCTTGGTTGAAGAGGTGCGGAGTGCTCGAGACGATCAGATCAGTATATGGTGGAGATCAGGCGAGAAAGCTTATTGATGGCACATTCAAGGGTCAGAAGTACGACTTCAGACTCTATGATGATGACCTGATAGGTGAATGCCGATTGTGTATTACCTAGGAGTAGCGCTGAGTTGAAGGAGCGCATATTGATGAATCCCATGTTCACTACTTCGATTCACCCCGGAGCTTCCAAGATGTATAAGAGTAGGAAAAGATATTTTTGGTGGACTGGAATGAAAAAAAGATGTAAAGTGATTATGTGGTGAGGTGTCTCATTGCCAGAAGGTCAAGTTTGAGCACCGACGGCTGGTGGTATATGGTAGCCAATGCCAGTGCCTGGTGGGAAGTTCGATGATATTTCCATGGACTTCGTAGTAGGGCTTCCGCTACAAGGGGGGAGGTCTGAATATGATATGGGTTGTTGTTGACGACTGACCAAGGTGGCCCGATTCATTCCGATGAAGGGACACATGGAAAGTGGCCAAAACTGGCAGAACTCTTGATAGAGAAATTGTAAGACATCATGGGTACCGAAAACAATGTATATGACAGAGAGACCAGATTCTTATCGAGATATTGGAAGTCTACACGAGAAGCATTGGGTACCGAACTGAAATTGAGTACAGCGTTTCACCCACAGACCGATGGTCAGAGTGAGCGCACCATTCAGACACTTGAGGATATGCTACGTGCATGTGCACTTGACTTTCAGACCAGCTGGATTGATAAGTTACATCTGATCGAGTTTAGTTACAACAACAGTTATCATGCATCGATCAAGATGTCTCCCTTCCAGGCCTTGTACGGTAGACCATGCCGCACGCCATTATGCTGGGATGAGTCGAGTGAGACGGTCATTATAGGACCAGAGTATCTTGAACAAGTTCAGGCAGAAGTTCGCCAGATCCGGGCTAACATGAAGGCAGCTCAGGATAGACAGAAGTCGTACGCAGATGTGCGCAGACGTGACCTGGAGTTCGCCGTGGGCGATCAGGTATTTTTGAGAGTATCCCCCATGAAGGGAGTATTTCGTTTTGGCCAGAAGGGCAAGTTGAGCCCAAAATATGTGGGGCCTTATGTTGTGACGGAGCGGATCGGCCCGGTAGCTTACAGACTTGATCTACCCGCGAGCTGGGCAAGGTACATGATGTATTTCATGTGTCCCAGTTGAAGAAGTATATGTCTCATCCGTCTCATGTGCTTCAGCCTGAAAGGCTAACCTTAGAGCCGACCATGCGATCAGTGGAGACTCCGGTACGGATTCTGGATACTAAGACTCGAGACACTCGCCATAAGTCTGTGAGACTGGTGAAAGTTCTTTGGTCTAACCAGGACGTTGAGGAGGCCACTTGGGAGCTGGAAGATAAGATGAAGGCGAAGTACCCGTCATTGTTTACTTCTTAGTGCTTATGTGTATAGGGTACGGGGCGTACCCCTTTTAAGGGGGGTAGAGCCGTTTCGGTTATGTGTACGACGTGTATTTAAATACATCGTCTATGTTATGTTGTTATTACAGACCGTTGTGTCTGAATGATGTGGATGATGTTGTATGGACCTTGTGTCCAATGTTATGTACCCGATGTTATGTTGTATGGACCTTGTGTCCAATGTTATGTAAGTGTGTTGTTAATGATGTATGGAAGTATTGTTTATAAGTATTCCCGTGTTCTAACATTTAGGATGTGTGGAAGTGTGAACTTTGGGGACAAAGTTCTTTTAAGGGGGGTAGATTGAAATACCCCAAACCTTAGTATATTGTTTAAACACCTAAATATGGTATATAAGACTAAAAAGAGTCTTAGAAACATTAGTAAAAAATTTAAACAAAAGAAACAATGTGCTTTAAGGTCAATAAGGCCAAAATGTGCTCTAAGCTTGGGATAAGCTTGGTTAAGACCTAATGAACTTACCAAGACCTTATTTAATACTAATGAACATATTAAACCAATTACCAAAGAAAACCAAGCTTGAAAACAAGTTAAAACACAAAATGTGCTTTAAGGAGTCTTAAAGCACATTTTTGAAAAATTGTCTTGTAAATGAGTTTTGAGTGGCTAGATGTCCATCATTACTCTTTAATTAACATGTGTACTATATAGTATCACATTTGGAAGTCTATATCAATGGGAAATCAAAAATTTCACTTCTATGTGCCTTGTTTTTATGAATAGTGATTTTTATAAGCTATTTTGTAACATATTTGTATAAGTAATTAAATTGACAAATAAAGACTATATTACCCCTAAGTAATAATGGGGGCCGGTTTTCTAAGTGTGGTGACTCACCACTCTTGTTATTTTGTTAAGTAAAGAAAGATGACTAACTAGGTACTATTTGCTTTATAAACTACAAATATCTTCTAAAAAGCAAACTTACCTCATTCTCTCATTTCCTTCTCATTTCACACGGTTCCATGCTCTTCTTCAACCTCTCTTCTTGCTCTCCACGGTAATACTCACCACCACCATTAAACTAGCTTTGACCACTTGTAAAATCTAGCTCACTTAACCAAATCAAAAACAAACACCACCATTCTCTTCCTCTCATCAAGCTCTTCATTCTATCTTCTCAAAACTTCAAGAGCCCCATTTCGGTGCCATGGAGTTCCACCATTGAAGGAGCTTGAGCTTGTTTCTACATATTATTGATCTCCTTTGCTTCTAGGTAAGGAATCTCAAAGAAAAATCAAGTTTCTTCCATGTTTTTACCTTGACCGAAAATGCACATTAATGGTGCTCTTTGTGTGACTTTGTTCTAGCTTCATTCCAACCTTTCATGGACTAGGTGGAGTCCTCTCTTGATATATATTCAAACTCTCTTCAAAGACCAAGGTAAAACAACTACATTAATGTTTTTGAAATCATGTAAACCTAGGGTTTACAATGAGATGAAGCTTAAAGCTTGAATACTCATTATGTTGTTTGTATAATGTTTAGAAGTTGACAAACAATCTAAAGCCTTGCCGATTTTAAACAAGGAAACAAGAAAGAATTTGTGTGGAAAAGAGGTAAATGTACTAACCTAATTGTTTAATGCCTTAGGAGAAATGAGCTTATAATGCTTGTTAAAACTACCTAAAGAGCAAAGGTAAATGACTAGTGAAGTGTTCTCAAGAGACTAGTAAAAGGCATATGTTGTTGATGTATTGCAGGTCAAAGGCAAATATATTGTGGAAATTCAGTGTTTAGAATTATGCACTTAAGGGCCTAAGAGCCATATTTAAGGGCCTAAGTGCCATGCAATTTAAATTATGCACTATATTGTGATGTAGTGCTATATGAGTGAAGTTTGTGTATAAGAAAGTGCTTGATGGATTTTTAGTGTTCTTGGTTGTTTGTTGGTGAAAACAATATGTTTTGGTTTAGTAATGTTCTAGGAGAACCTATGTCGAAATTTAGGTAATAAACAAGAAGTTCTAAGAGTTTAAAATGAGTTTGATAAGTTAAGAAGTGTTTAGAATGGTTAGGTGCTTTCCTTGTGAAAGAAACATGCATTAAGGTGATTTAAGATGTGAGGAGGGCTTTGGAAATGTTCTAGAGGATTTTATAATGCAAGGAATGTTTTGGGATGCACTAGAGTCATTTGGACTTGTGTTAGGATTTAGGCAAACTTTGGTGAACAAGGAGAAAGTGTAAACTTGGGAAAGGATTTCAAGAATGACATAAGGAGTTAGTTGTGAGAAATGATGCTTGGGAGATGATGTTAAAATGAGGAGAAAGCATTTTGGGATAGTAGTTATCATAGGTATGAAGCACCACTTGAAAAACTAAGGAGGAAATAGCATAAGTGTTAGGAATTTTGGGAAGAAATGAGTAAAGGCTTAAGGAATTAGAAAATGAGTTTTATGAGTGTTTAAGGATGTCTTAAGGTGTGTTTGAAGTGCCCAAATGAGGTTAGGGTGTACTAGGATATAGGGGTGAAGTTTGGAGTTGAATGTGAAAAGGAAAACAAGGGTCTGGGCCAGACCGAACTTGCGACCGAACTTGCAAGGTCGGTCGAGCCCAGTTTACCCTGCGAGAATGGCTCTGGAAATGGACAAGGTCGGTCGGGCTTGTATTTTGTGTACGGATTGAGTTACTGGAATCGGACCGAACATGGGACCGGACTTGGCAAGTTCGGTCGGGCTAAATTTTCAAAGGGAAGAAACTCTCTGGAATGGACCGACCATGCGACCGAACTTGCAAGGTCGGTCGGAGTAGAAAATTTTGACGGAAATATGTTCTGGAATGGACCGACCTTGTGCAAGGTCGGTCGGTAAGGTCGGTCGGACCAAAACTTGTAAAAAAAAAACAGAAAAGAATGTGACTTGTGTTAACCCTAGGGGGTATAATGAAGGTAACCTAGGGTAAGTTAGACATTAAAACATGTCATACAATCATGTTAAACATTTAGTAAGTTGAAGTTAAAAAGTAATTAACCGACGTTATTAATCATGTATAGGAGTGACCTACGGAGGAAATCAATCGAGGCAAGGACCAAGGTATGGTTTTCTTGCAGTCTGTTGTCTACCGGTTTACACCGGCTTGTGTGTTGTATGTTTTTCTGTGTTTATGACGTTATAAGATCTAAACATGTAATGAGTTTACAGTTGTTCATATTATTGTGATGTTATGATGTGACTCATTTCCCTTGTGTGTGTCTAACATGACTTACCACCTATTGTGTATTGGTTGTTAAGTTCCACCATGAACTTCTAACAAGTGTTAACTGGGAAGTGAGGAATCCGGTTGTCCGGTCATGCATGTAAGTTAAGAGTAGATATCTGAATCAGATTCGACTCTTATGTTGTTAAGATTGTTCTCCTTAATTTGGCGTTCGATCTCCCGCTAGCTTCCTCCAAAGCTTACCTATTCTGACTTATGATCGGTTTAGTGGGAACATGTGTTTGTGTGGTGTGTTCGGGTCACTATATCCGAACCATCTGTGACTTAAGTTACTCGTTCGAATAACAGAACGGTAATGAGTGTGTGTAACGAGCTTAACATGAGGGTGAATCATTCTCTAGGCTCTTATGTTATTTGACCTTCGTGGTTTGTTATTGTGGAACGAAGATCCACTGTGTATGTGATGTTGTGTGCACTATTGATGCTATGCCACATATTATGTTATGTTATGTTATGTATAAAAATGAATGCCATGTTATCATGACAATTAGTTGCGCGTATCCCGGTAGCCGATGGGCTGCGCGTTAACCATACCAGCCAAGGGTTGCTGACCCCCTCGGGGGATCCATATTTCTTATACTGCAGGATGAGGATCGAAGAAGCGGGAGTGGCTTTAGATCCTAGGATGCAGGTTTACTTTTGTTACTTTTGGATGTTGGCCCGGGATGCGCCTGTGCTCCCGTGGCGGATATATTGGTGATGAACGGGTTACAGTGATGTTTAACAGTGAAGGATGTATGTAAACACTCGGTATTTTGTTTAATGTATATATGTGGTTATTAGTTCTATGCTCGGGAGTCTGATCATCAGACCGGTACAATTGTATTTATTCAGCTTGTTAACCACGTGGGTGGTTGACGGCGTTGTAGCACCATTCGTTTAGTTACTGTTTAGTTGTTTAAATTCCGCTGCGATTTCAAGTAGTGTTATGTGCGTAGTAGGGGTGTTACAGCTCTAAGGTTTTGAAATGAATGTTTTACCTTGGAGTCTTAAGATAGGCTTGGATATGAATAAATAAGGACCTCCTCTAGCCCTTGGAGAATAGAATCAAGCTAGAACAATGGATATAAAACAAGGCTCCATGAGAAGGTAATTTTCGGCCATGTAGAAGAAATGATGGAAACATGGTTTTTCTTACATTTTCCTTACCTTGAATGAATGGAGAACCAAATGGGCTCTTCAAACTTGATTTTCCTCCATCAACGGAGTTTCTCGTGGCACCAAACTTGAGCTTTGAAGGATTTGAGAAGATAGGATGATAGGTCTTGGCCTAACTAAGAGAAATTTATACTTGGTTTTTGATTTGGAGCAAAGATGAACACTTGGTGAGCAATTGAAGGTGGAGCACCCATGGATGGAGCTCTCTCAGCTTTGGAGCAAGATAAGAGAAGAAAAACCGTGGGAAGAAGAGAAATGAAGAGAGAGAAGAAGAAAGGTAGGCATATAAGATATTTGCTTTATAAAAGCAAATAGTAACTCCTTTTACTTATCTCTTCTTTTCTTCCTTATTTGATGAAGTCTATGGTGACTCATCCTTAGAAAACCGCCCCCCTCTTTATAAACAAGATTTTATGGTCTTGGTTGACCAACTAATTGACTTATATTGATTAAAACTTAAACTAGTCACTATTTGGCACTATTCACAAATTAGTGCACATATTTCTGAAATTTTTTATTTCCCATTGATTTAGGCTTCCTAATGTGATACTAATTAGTACACATGTTGATTAAAGAGTAATGATGGACATTTAGCCACTCAAAACTCAATTCTAAGACAATTTCTCAAAAAGGTGCTTTAAGGTCTTAAAGCACATTTTGTGTTTAAGCTTGTTTTTGAGCTTGGTTTTCTTTTCTAATTGATTTAAAATGTCCATTAGCATATTACTAAAGTCTTATAATGGTATTGGGTGCTAATCAAAGTCACTCAAGCTTAGAGCACGTTTTTGCCCAAATTGCCCTTAAGGCACTTTCTTGTGGTTTCCTTGGTTTAAATTGTCTACCAATCTTTCTAAGGCATATTTAGCCTACTACATCATAAATTGATGTTTACTTAGCATACTTAAGTTTGGGTATTTCATATATATATATATATATTATATGATATATTATTATTTAATTAAAATTTTTTTTGTATGACTCGACCGACCTTACCCAGGGTCAGACCCAAGGTCGGTCGAAGTCAGTAGGGTTCATACGCTAGAAAATTACAGGGCCGACCGACCTTGCCAAATCTGGTCCCAAGGTCGGTCCATTCCAGTGAGTTTTGGTTTCGAATTCTGGAGTCGACCGACCTTGCATGTCCGGTCCCAAGGTCGGTCCATTCCAGTAAGTTACATTACAGGCGAATTTTAGGCCGACCGACCTTGCAAGTCCGGTCCCCAAGGTCGGTCCATTCCATAAGGTTTTATGACGGGAATTTTTCTGGCCGACCGACCTTGCAAGTTCGGTCCCCAAGGTCGGTCCATTCCAGAAGCTTTCCGTCCTTTGTAAATCTGGGCTCGACCGACCTTGCAAGTCTGGTCCCAAGGTCGGTCCGGCCCAGTATTTCAGTTTTAAAATCTGTTTTCAGTCCCTCTTCTTACCCATTGCTTCCCCGTTGTTCCTACACTTAATCCCACATGTTTTAACACTAATTAAACCTCCTAATACACCTTAGTTCTTTCATTAACTCTTTACACATTTCTATACTAATTTTACATACATAATTTTCCTAGTTTCAATTCAACACTCACATTGTTTCTTCTCTAGTTGCAATTTGCTACAGATTTCTTCTCTAACTCTCTCCATCTATAACTCCCTCTTCTAATGTCATTTCTAACACTCCTAATGCACTACCACACATTAACTACCTCTCCCAATTTTCCCTCTAACTATCTCCACCAAAATCTGTTACAACTTATACTTTTCACCTAGTTCGAGTTCATTAAGTGTTCTAATCCTAGGTAAATTTTTACATAACCTCCCCTATATTTTACCTCTCACCACATTGTTTCACACACATAATGATCCATACCACCTGTTCATAACCAATATCAATATACCAAACTCTCATAGACAATTACTACACATTAAGCACTACAACATTCCTGCACTCAACATCCCATTCCCAACTATGTTTTGACAAGTTTTGAAATGTATTTTAAGGGTTTTTTAAAACTTGGATTCTCTACACATTACATACTACTCAACACTATATTCGATACAAAATTAAGAGCTTCTAAAATCTGTTACACAATGCATTTACAAGACTACACAAGTGAGTATCATTACCTTGTTTCTCTTCTATTTCTTTTCTTCTTCTTGCTTCTTCTTCCTTCCTTCTCTCTCTCTCTCTCCACCGGTTTAGCAACCCAATCTTACACAATAAACCCATATATACACATTTAATACACCAAAAACAAAGCCTAATCCTTAGAGTTAATGTAGGTTTTAGGGTTTAGAAATCCATTACCTCGCAAGGGTACATGTAATGCTTGGAACAGCTCAAGAGTAAGATTTCCCACTCTCCAACAATGCCAAAATCGGCTAGAATACAAAGAAGCAAGTAAGGGTTTAGCTTCAAATTTCGTTTTGCCCACAAGGCTAGAAAAACAATGAGGTTTCAAGAATATTTTTACCTCAATATGACCAGGAGAAGGAAGTGGTTCTAATGGTAGTCTTGAAGCTCCAAATGCTACACACCCATGGAGATGAAAGTTGTTGTTTTCTAATTTTGAAAAGAGGGGAATACTCTCCTTGATGAGAGGAAGACAATGGTGTATTTTTATAATTTTTGGAGAAGGTTTGGACACTCAACAATAGGAGAGAAGTGATTGTTTTTGTGGGGGTTCTCAAAACTCCATTGCCATCGGTTGAGAAGGAAGAAAATAGAGAAGAGGAAGGAGGTGAGTACGTGAGTGAGAGAGTAGAATGGAGGAGAGAGAGTAAAAGTGAGGGTGGGGGTTACTTTATTACTTTTGTTGTTTTGCAAATAAGGAGTGAGTGAGTGTGTGAGAGAGGGAGATGGGATCGGCTGGTACCAGCACACACACACAAACGTTACTTTTTATTTTAAAAGTGGACACATAAGTTTTGGTTATTTATGTTTCTACCCCACAACTTCCCGTTTTTGACAGTTTTTACTAATTCCTCGTTTTATTGATTTTATTGGTCCTAAAGACTCACTAATATTTATTAATGATTATTTAGTTGACCAAAATTGTTACGAGTCTTATTTGACCCGCTTAAAGTCACGTTTTCCCGGTTTCCTCGAAAAACGCGCTTTAAGGTTCGTTAGCGTTTTTAATCCGTTTTAAGGATCCGTTTTCTTCGGGATTTGTTCCCTCATGATTATTTACACTTGCTTAAGCTTATAAATTACTTATTAGCCTAATTAATCACTATTTTTAATTACGGGGTATTTCAATCTACCCCCCTTAAGAAACTTTGCCCTCAAAGTTGCTCAAGGTTAATAGTTTATTAATTCTACTCGTTAGGCAACCAATTGCCATAATGTGTCTTACTACCACCTATGAGGTGTTTACTTCTTCCACATTGTAAGCATACACAATTCAAGCATCATACACAGTTCACATACACAATCTACATTATGCAATACACCATAGCAATTCACAATACACATTACACAGATGCATTACACGTTACACATACACATCCATTCACTACACATTACACATACATACATACGCATACCAAATTCACTTGCACTACATGTGCCATACAAAAATCTATTACTATACCTACACATTATGCAATGCTCACCCCGAAGCAATGCAAAAGCAAAAAGGCTCTACCCCCCTTAAAAGGGGTACGCCCCGTACCCGTATTACTGAATACTAGACTGCCTAGTCTATGAACAACTGTGGGTACTTTGCCTTCATGGCATCTTCCAACTCCTATGTCGCTTCTTCGACATCATGGTTTGACCATAGGACCTTCACCATTCGTATAGACTTATGGCGAGTGTCTCTGGTCTTCCTATCAAGGATTCTCACCGGGGTTTCAACGTATCTCATTGTCGGCTCAATGGAAAGTCTCTCGGGCTCTAAGACATGAGAAGGATCGGCAATATACTTCTTGAGTTGTGACACGTGAAATACATCATGGACAAGTCCCAAGTCCTTATGTAACGCTAACCTGTAGGCTACGGATCCAACTCTTTCGGTGATAGTGTACGGCCCTACAAATTTTGGGCTTAGCTTGCCCTTCTGACCAAATCGGAAGACACCCTTCATAGGTGAAACGCACAGACACTAGTAGAGAAAACATTATATACCACGGTTATTTTGCTTATATACCACGGTTAAAAACCGTGGTATTTGCGGCCGTCGTAAATGCCAAAATATTATATACCACGGTTCAAAACCGTGGTTTTAAATGAAGATAAAAACCACGTTCTATAAACCGTCATTTATAGTGAGTAATATATGACGGTTATTCTAAAACCGTGGTATATAATGTAAAAAAAACACGGTTATAAACCACGGTTTGTAGGGCAACCGTCATTTATAGTACATGCCGGAGAGAATAAACCACGGTTTTTGGGGAACCGTGGTATATAACCGTCACGCCGAGAGAGAATAAACCACGGTTATTCTAAAAACCGTGGTATATAAGGTGAAAAAAAAACAACGAATAAACCACGGTTATACATGAAACCGTGGTTTATAGTCCATGAATTTTTCAAATCTTCGCCTTCAATCTGGAAATCTCAACAGAGCGCATATACAAGACAATGAAGATGCCAGATTATGTATGTTCCTTGTTTGCGAATTAAGGTTGCGAAATCGTGAGTGAAGAATGGAGGCAGTATGCTCCTTGTCGCCGGTGGGTTCCAAAATTACTGTGAGGTTGAAGAAAATGGATGCGGCGTAGAGCATGTTCGTTGTTCGCCGGCTGGGGTTGCAAAAATTACAATGAGTGAACATGAGATGAGACGCAGAGCACGTTCCTTGTTTCGCCAGTTGGGTTGCAAAAAATTACCATGAAAACAAGATAATGAGAGAGGTAGAGCATGTTTCTTGTCGCCAGTATGGGTGCAAATTTACAGTGCGGTTGATATGGCATAGAGCATGTTCCTTATTCACTAGTATGGTTTGTGAAATTACCGGGAGGTTGAAGAGATGGCGTAGAGCATGTTCCTGTTCGCCGGCGTGGGTTGTAAAAATTACCGGAGGTGAAGAGAATGAGGAAAGGCGCGTTCAATCCTTGTTCGCCAGTGTGGGTTGCAATTACAGTAAGAAATATATAAGAGAACAAGAGAGCCGCGTTAATTGGGCCGAAAATTAAAATTCCCGCTCAGAACTATATACCACGGTTCTTTAAAAACCGTGGTTATTCTCTCCGGTGTGACGGTTATATACACGGTTTATAAAAACCGTGGTATATAGTCTGAGCGGGAATTTTAATTTTCGGCCCAAATTAACGCGGCTCTCTTTGTTTACTTATAAACCACGGTTTGTAGGGCAACCGTCATTTATAGTACATTCCGAAGAGAAGAGCCGCGTTAATTTGGGCCAAAATTAAAATTCCCGCTCAGAGTATATACCACGGTTCTCCAAAAACCGTGGTTTATTCTCTCCGGTGTGACGGTTATATACCACGGTTCTTAAAGAACCGTGGTTTATTCTCTCCGGTGTGACGGTTATATACCACGGTTCTTCAAAACCGTGGTTTATTCTCTCCGGCGTGACGGTATATACCACGGTTCTCCAAAAACCGTGGTTATTCTCTCCGGCATGTACATAAATGACGGTTGCCCTACAAACCGTGGTTTATAAATAAACTATATACCACGGTTCTCCAAAAACCGTGGTTTATTCTCTTCGGCGTGTACTATAAATGACGGTTTCCCTAGAAACCGTGGTTTATAAACTTTAAACCACGGTTTTTCATTTAACCGTGGTTTAAGTGTCGTCATTTAAAATGTTTTTTCTACTAGTGAGAACACTTGGTCGCCACGGTGAACTCAAGGTCACGTCGTCTCACATCCGCATAGATTTTGTCTATCTTGGGCTGCCTTCATATTGGCTCGAATCTGCTGGACTTCAGCTTGTACTTGCTCAAGGTACTCCGGTCCTATGATGACCGCTTCGCTTGACTCATCCCAACACAAGGGTGTACGACAAGGTCGACCGTATAGAGCTTGGAAAGGCGACATCTAAATCGAAGCATTGTAGCTATTATTGTAAGAAAATTCGATAAGATGAAGCTTATCTAACCAACTCCCCTGAAAGTCTAAGGCACATGCCTGAAGCATGTCCTCCAGTGTCTGGATGGTCCTTTCTGTCTGACCGTCGGTCTGAGGATGGATGGCGGTACTCAGCTTCAATTCTGTACCTAGCGCTTCCCGTGTGGCTCTCCAGTATCTCGAAAGAAATCTGGTGTCGCGGTCAGATACTATGGTTTTAGGGACTCCGTGATGTCTGATAATCTCCTTGTCGAATAGCTCTGCAAGCTTCACTACCTTCCAGGTGTCCTTCATCGGTATGAATCTGGCAACCTTGGTAAGGAGATCGACTACAACCCAGATCATGTTGAGTCCTCCCTTAGCAGGTGGGAGTCCTACAACAAAATCCATGGAGATATCATGAAATTTCCACTCCAGAACTGGCATCGACTGTACCATTCCGCCCGGTCTACGCTGTTCGAATTTTACCTTTTGGCATGTTAAGCATCTCAATACAAATTCTGTCACATCTGATTTCATTCCAGACCACCAGAAGTACCTCTTCATGTCTTTGTACATCTTGGAGGCTCCTGGGTGGACTGACAATGTGGAACTGTGTGACTCTCGCAGGATGCGATCCCTTAGCTCAGCATTGCTTCGGGGAACGCATAGCCTGCCATTCAACCGAATCAAACCATCTTCATGTAGCTTGAAGTCATACTTCTTCTTCTCAAATGTACCATTTTCAATCTTTTGTCTGATTTCGGTTAGGTAAGGGTCGCTCAACTGAGCGTCTCGCACCTCGTCAACCAAGCTAGAAGAAGCGAGTAGCGAATGGAGTGAGTGTGCCCGGCGACTCAGGGCATCGGCTACAATGTTTGCCTTCCCTTCCTTATACTGTAGGTCGATGTCGTAGTCTGAGAGAAACTCCATCCACCTTCTCTGTCTTAAGTTCAATTCTTTCTGTGTGAATACATACTGTAAGCTCTTATAGTCGGAGTAGATGGTGATGCTTACCCCATAGAGATAGTGTCACCATATCTTCAAGGTGAAGACAATGGCTCCTAGCTCTAAGTCGTGTGTCGGGTAATTCTCCTCATGCTTTTTCAGCTAGCGGGAGGCATAAGCTACAACCTTGCCATGCTGCATGAGTACGCATCCCATTCTCTTGCCTGATGCATCACAATATACCTCAAATCCCTATGTGCCCTCTGGAAGAGTAAGGATGGGCGCTGAGGTCAATGAGTCTTTTAGGCTCTGAAATGATAACTCGCACTCGTCTGTCCATACAAACGGTGCATCTTTCTTCATCAATGTAGTCATGGGCTTAGCAACTTTCGAGAAGTCTTTTACAAATCTCCGGTAGTAACCGGGTAGACCAAGAAAGCTCCGAATGTCGGTAACAATCTTAGGTCTAGGCCATGATCGTACAACTTCAATCTTAGAAGGGTCAACTGAGATGCCTGCGCTCGAGATGACATGACCAAGGAATGATACCTGATCTAGCCAGAACTCGCATTTGGAGAACTTCGCACACAGCTGGTTCTCGTGCAGTGTCTCAAGCACTTTCCACAAATGAATTTCATGTTCCTCAGCTGATTTGGAGTATACAAGGATGTCGTCGATGAAGACAACAACCGAAGTGTCCAACTGCTCACTGAATAGACGATTCATAAGGTCCATGAATTTTGCCGGTGCGTTTGACAAACCGAATGGCGTGACGGTGAATTCGTAGTGGCCATATCTGGTACGGAATGCCGTTTTCTCGATATCTTGCTCTTTGATAGCAATCTGATGGTTCCCAGAACGGAGGTCAATCTTGGAGAAGACTGATGCTCCTTTCAGCTGATCAAATAGGTCGTCGATGCATGGTAATGGGTATTTATTTTTGACTGTGACCGCATTCAGCTCGCGGTAGTCAATACAAAGTCGGATACTACCGTCCTTCTTCTTCACAAAGAGGACCGATGCTCCCCAGGGTGATACGCTCGGGCGCATAAACCCTTTATCGAGTAGGTCTCGCAGTTGTTCTTTCAACTCTGTCATTTCAGCAGGTGCCATATGGTACGGTGCCCTAGCAATGGGACCGGTACCTGGCAAAAGATCGATTTCAAATTCCACTGCTCTCTGAGGTGGCATGCCGGGTAGCTCCTTAGGGAATACGTCAGGGAATTCGGATACAATGGGTACTTCAGGGTTGAACTCTAGATCTCTCTCCAGGTCTTGTACATAACATAGGTACACCTCATGGCCCTTTCTAAGCTCCCGGTACATAGCCATAGCAGATATGAGTGTGGTCGAAGTGTAACACCCCAACCCGAAATCTAATAACCTGAACGACGATCGCTCCTTAATAAACTTAAACTACAGCGGAATAAATTACAATAAACGGGCGGTATTACAATGCCGTTAGCCACCCTTGTGACTAACAAGGCTAACTCTAAATACAAATCTCAAATGTCACGGTCTGAATATGAATACAACCCGAGATACTAGGAATCAAACTCAAAGGTACAGTAATTAAGTAAAACAAATAACTAGTACTAGACTCCCATAGCTTGGTCTACCCCACCTACACTCGGTGTGGTAATCTTCTCAACTTCAGGTACCTGGAAATGTTTAGCCATGAAATGGCTCAGCAAAATAATTGCCGGTATGGAAAACGTGCAGCCATCGGCTACTGGGCCACACCAACTATTTTGTCGAATACATGCAGTTCATTTATAAAGCTGTAAACAAGCATAACAGGGTAATATCAAGTATCCAAACAAGGACAAAAATTTCACATTGAACAAGACGCAGAAGGTCAAGTTAGATGATCTGTAACCCTTTAATAGTAGTCGGGTCCACACAATGGAACTGACAAGGTATATAAGAGTGTGTCAATATAATGAAGGTATAGTGACCTTGTTATAAGAGGTGGGTAACAGTTCCCTCAGAAGATAACGTAGGTTAACTCCTGTACTTCAAATGGTGGGTATCGTACCCTCGAGAGAAATAAAGTCTTCCTCTCAACTTAAAATGTTCCGGTATGGTCCCGGTGAGTGGACAAAGTGCACACCCAAAACTCCCGTCGCGACGTAAATTGAATAGGAGACGACCTGAGACAGATACAACTCCTGTAGCATGTATGGCCAGATCCAACTGGGCTCCTCGTTCTCGTAGTATAGAATTGTTAGGTGTCAACCAAGTATGTTAAACAAAATCACAATGTGTATTGTCAGTTGTCACATTTAGGACAACGACGTTTGTTATAAAGTGAAGTTAGTGAGAAACTTGAGTAAAAGTTCTCGGTATAAATAAGCACATGTATTTAATCCACTGGTAATGTAGTGTTGTATGCGTGGGACATACATGTTACATTAGCATCGACACACACATAAATAACACAACAGTGCATAAGAGTAGTACAACATTTTACATAATTATCTTGGTCGTTATTTCAAACAACAGATAGCACAAGCCGTAACAAGCGTAAGGTAGCAAACAGGTTGCAAGAATCCCATACCGTTCACCGTAGATTGTAGTTGATTATACCTGGTCAACGTCTGGTAAGTAAGTCCTAGAATAGGATTAACTGAGAGGGTTAATTTATGTTACCCTTGTAATTAATTTTATTGGATTGTTCAACAATTCCTTAGTTGTTATTTCATGTGAGATTTATCTCTTCATACTTAGATAGTTTCTTGAACTTCTTAATCTTACTAACAATTAAGGTGTTCTTATATTTTCCCAAATCATATAGTCTTAACTTACAACTTACAAGGTGTGGTAATTCCTTTTAATTACCTTAAGATTTAATGTATATCTTACTGTGTTATTTCCTTTTTGATTTAATTATAAATCCTTAAATATATATATGTGTATATATTTATCCATGTACTATTTATGTTACATGTTTGTTAATGTCTAGATGACATAATAACTTTATATTCTCAACTATATTTATATGCCAACAGGGACATAATATTCTTATAGTTTTATTATTCTCCTTTTAACCATAAATAATATTTATTGGTTACTTTTAAATTCCTTATAACTATATATGCCATAGTATTAATTCCATAATTCCTTTAATCAAAATTCTTTCTTCTAATTCTTCCAAATATCCATATAAGACCTGTACTTATTTAAATCTAAATTATTACCCTTATATTTCGGTTATTTACAAAACAACCACATTAATTCATAAACTTTATATTTAAATTCTAATCTCATTATATTATATAGTTTTAATTCTTTATTTAATTATATTACAAAGCCACCACTAATATTTTGGTATATAGCTTTTGAATATTATAACTTTCGAAAATTACAACTTAGCCCCTCAAATTCTCGGCCTATATATATATATCTATATTTCTTTCTATAATTACAATTTAGCCACAAAATCTTATAATCTTTACATAATGCCTTATAAACTATAGCTTTAATTTTAATCCTCCATAATTGCCGAATACATATATATAAATTCTTAAATTACAAATCTAACCCAAAGTAATTCAGCTTTGTCATATACTTTCCATTAATTACATTTTCACCCCAAAACTTTATAATAGTTACTTAATAACATATAAACTATAGTTTAAATATTTAATTTCTCAAAATTTCGAAAGTGAACTTCATAATTCTCTTAATTATGCATTCGCCCCATGTTAAGTTCCAAACTTTCATAATAACTTTTATAAATTACATAATAGCCCAAAACTTTATAAATTGTTATTTTAACACTTGTTTAAATTATCTAAAAATCATAAACTTAATTCCTAACCTTATATTATATCATATTTATCCCAAGGAAGCCTTTAACTCTCGGTTTTCATAATATATACACCAAACTTTGTAAAAATTACATTTTAGCCACATAACTTAATTAATTAGCCATTTAAGCTCTAATAAAATATTGTTAACTCTCCAAACTTTATAATATAAATTTATATACATAAGTAGCTCATTAAAACCTATTCTTCACCTAGACTATTCGGCCATAAATTATATGTTACCATATAGTATATAAAAGTAGATTTATATGTCAAAGTAATTATACATAAATTCATATGAGTTATATAACTCATGTAAAAATTATTGTAATGTCTTATATTGATTCTTTGCTCAAAATAAAGCATTTTTACCCTTGGCAATTCGGTATGAACAAGGATGTAACCTAGGTAACTTTTATGACATTAAAATGTGTCTTAAGGTAAATATTTTCCATATATGTTATAGATTATATTTTTGGTATATTATACCATATAGTTTCGGTTTTAGGTACCCTAGGAGATGTACATAATTTTTTATAATTTTTAGAAGCTTAATCAAGCTTAAAATATAAAGATTAGCTTAGTAAACTTACTTCTTAATAAAGGTGGTTAAGTGCTTGAACTCTTCTTGAATCTCCAAGCTTTCTCCAAAGGAAATTTTGATGCTCCACTTCGGTTATATGCAAGTGGTGAAGGAGTTTAGGAGTTAGATCTTTAACAAAGATCTTAAGTAGATTTGTAAGTAGTTTTTCAAGGATTTACCTTAAGCTTTTCTTCTTATAAATTCGGCTCACTTAAGGTGGATGAAGAACAAACTTTCCTTCATGAAAATGAAGAAGAAAAGAACCTTAGAAGAAGTAGAAATCGGTTGCACATAAAAATGTGCTTTAAGGATTTTCAAGCATGAAAAATACCTTAAGGTAACCTTGAGATGCTCCTTGGATTAATTTTGATTTAGACAACCTCCTTGGAGTATATGTTGATGCCGAAATGCTATGGTTGTGCTAGGAAGAGTTTTACTTCAAGGCTTGACAAGAAATGCTAGGAAATTACCTTAAAGATGAAGATAGAAGTTAAATCTCCATTAATGGACTTAAGAGCTTCAAAGGATGAAGATGAAGGAAGAAGAGAGATTTGGGAACCTTAACAAATCGGAAATGGAGTGTGCAAGGGAAAGAATGAAGCTAGGCTTACATTGGAATAAGAGAAGGTAAGTTTGATTGATTTTTGTTTTGTTAATTTTTAATGTCAATTGACTAGTCTTTTCATTAGTTTATTCCATAGGTTATTGGCTCAATAAATGTCCATGTTCTATGCATGTGTTTGGCCATGTGATGAGACAAGGCAAGGTGGAAGAAAATAATGTGAGCTAAGTGACAAAGAAATTTAGGTAAGGTTTGTTCTTTTTATTTTTCTATGTTTATGCTTGTCTTCTTCTTCTCTTGTAGGTGAACGAATTCAAGGCTTAAATGGAGCCTCTCAATTGGCAATGAAAAGCCAAGGACAAGCAAGGGATGGTCACTTGCATTTTAGAAACCAAAAAGTAGATTCTAGATCTACTTTTTGCTTTAATTATTTGGATTCTTGTCTACCTAACATGCCTTGTTTTCTTGCATAATTTCGACAGCATGGAGGTCAAATGAGACCTACATTCTTTTTCCATTAAGTATTATAGCACATGGGAAGGTGAGTCACCATGTTCTATGCCTTTTTCAAGTTTTAAATGCAAATTTTATACTAGTTTTTAGGTAGAAAATCGGCCCCTATAGAGCCCCTTGTTTGACACTGCCTTTAGTTGATTTATAGGGTCAATTTGACCCTATTTAAGATTCATAATTCATGGAATGTCAAAAACTACAAGGTAATTGCGTAAAACACGTTTTAGTGACACCCGAAGGTGCGTTTTTGTGCTCTAAGGAAATTTTGGGAAATAAATTGTCTTTATGAGTTCCAAGTGTTTATAAACATTTATTATAGTAAATAATGATTTTTTAAGATGTTACATTGAGTTATATGGGGTTACATCAACCCATGACATAATTTACGGGCCATCGGGACACTCCCGGGGCAAAAAGGAGCGTTAAGAAATCCTCCTGAGGTTTTTGTTGAATTTTGAGAAACCACTTCGTGGGTTCTCTTTAGGATGGTTAATAATGATGTTAGGAACTCTAAGAATTAATTTTATAGGAGTTCGTGCCACCTCGGCATTCCTCCGGGCTTTTCGTGCTTTAAGGGGCGTGCGTGAGCACTCCTGAGCGTTTTGCGTTTTTATCTAAATATAGCTTAGGGATCATGTTTATATATTCATATAATGAGTGTATGACCATTTGGTTTTAGTTTTAGAAGGTCATACAAGGTCATGCTTGATCATATGTTTCTAAGGCGTTTTAGCGTTTATGGTGAAACGATTATTTTTACGTAACGTTCTCATGCATGGGTTTGCATGTGTACGTGAAATGATTTATATTTGGATTGTTTTCCATTAAATAATGGTTTTATAATGATAATTAGATTTGGGGTATTTCAATCTATCCCCCTTAAAAAGGACTTCGCCCCGAAGTCTCATATCTAAATTATAAGGTTGTGGGGGAAACGAGTTCCGTTAAGTATCCACAACTCAATCTAGTTTTTAGGGATCAAGTCCCAAGTCTCTATATTCCTAAGTTCATAGCGTACATCAAACACAACAGGAATACTTTGGAAGGTCATATCATATACCTACAATGTAGTGCAATGTAGTAAACACCATCACGTTTCATTTCAAATAGTGCAACGTAGTGCACATAATCTTTCCATTGTAGTGTAACGAAGTACACATCAGCAAGTAGAAGTACAAGGTACATTCAAATACAGTGTTATACAAGAACACATACAAGACAAAGTGTCACAGAAATGCACCAAAGTGCAACAAAATGCATAATAAACTCACAAACGAAAAAGGCTCTACCCCCCCTAAAAAAAGGGGTACGACCACGTACCCTAGACTAAAGTGTCTAGTCGGTAAATAATGAGGGAAACTTTGCTCGCATATCTGCTTCTAATTCCCATGTGGCCTCTTCCACATCATGGTTCGACCAAAGAACCTTTACGAGGCTCACAGACTTGTTTCGAGTATCTCGTGTCTTTCTATCTAAGATTTGTTACGGTGTTTCCACGTACCGCATTGTTGGTTCTAATGATAGTGTCTCTGGTTGTAGAACATGAGAAGGATGAGGCATCTATTTCTTAAGCTGAGACACGTGAAAACATTCTGTACTTTGCCCAACTCTACTGGCAAATCAAGTCGATATGCCACAAGGCCCACCCGCTCTGTGATAGCGTAGGGTCCTACAAATTTCGGGCTTAGCTTGCCCTTTTGTCCAAATCTGAATACACCCTTCATGGGTGATACTCGTAGAAATACCTGGTCGCCAACCGCGAACTCAAGGTCTCTTCGTCTCTCATCAGCATATGATTTATGTCTGTCTTGTACTGCTTTCATGTTATTTTTGATTTGTTGTACTTCTGCCTGAACTTGCTCCAAGTACTCAGGCCCAATGATGACGGTCTCACTAGACTCGTCCCAGCACAATGGTGTGCGGCATGATCCGGCAAAGATTGATGCAGTGCGCACCTGGCCTAGGCCGAAGACAGTTACCGACATCAGGAGCTTCCTCGGTCTGGCAGGTTATTATAGGAGGTTTGTGAAGGACTTCTCCAGTGTCTCGAAGCCGATGACTTCCTTGATGAAGAAGGATGCTCCATTCGAGTGGACAGATGACTGCGAGAGTTCTTTCAAGAGTCTCAAGGATGCTCTGACATCTGCACCAGTCCTGACTTTACCAGACGGTCCAGATGGTTTTGAGGTCTATTGCGACGCATCAGGCAGAGGTATGGGTTGTGTGTTGATGCAACACGGGAAGGTCGCAGCATACGCCTCTCGGCAGCTGAAGAATCATGAAGAGAACTACCCTACCCACGACTTAGAATTGGGTGCCATTGTCTTCGCATTGAAGATATGGTGACATCATTTGTATGGGGTAAGTGTGACAATCTATTCTGACCACAAGAGTTTAAAGTACTTGTTCACTCAGAAGGAGTTGAACATGAGACAAAGAAGGTGGGTCGAGTTTCTAAACGATTACGACATCAATCTGCAGTATAAAGAGGGTAAGGCAAATGTGGTAGCTGACGCACTGAGTCGCTGAGCACACTCTCTCCATTCGCTAGTCTCTCATTCTAGCTTGGTTGAAGAGGTGCGGAGTGCTCAGATGACGGATCAGTACATGTTGGAGATCAGGCAGAAGCTTATTGATGGCACATTCGAGGGTCAGAAGTATGACTTTCGACTCCACGATGATGACCTGATTAGGCTTAATGGCCGACTGTGTATTCCGAGGAGTAGCGCTGAGCTGAAGGAGCGCATACTGAGTGAATCCCATTGTTCTACGACTTCGATTCACCCCGGAGCTTCAAAAATTTATAAGGGTATGAAACGTTATTTTTGGTGGACGGGAATGAAGAAGGATGTGAACGATTATGTATTGAGGTGTCTCACTTGTCAGAAGGTCAAGTTTAAGCACCGACGGCCTGGTGATATGGTACAGCCAATGCCAGTGCCTGAGTGGAAGTTCCATGACATTTCTATGGACTTCGTAGTAGGGCTTCCGCCTACAAGGGGAGGTCTGAATATGATTTGGGTTGTTGTTGACCGACTGACCAAGGTGGCCCGATTCATTCCGATGAAGGACACTTGGAAAGTGGCAAGACTTGTAGAGCTCTTCGATAGAGAGATTGTTCGGCACCATGGGGTACCGAAGACTATCGTATCTGATAGGGATATCAAATTCCTTTTGAGGTATTGGAAATCCACACGGGAAGCGCTTGGTACCGAGCTGAAGCTAAGTACAGCGTTCCACCCACAGAGAGATGGTCAGAGTGAGCGCACCATCCAGACACTTGAGGATATGTTACGTGCATGTGCACTTGACTTTCAGACCAGCTGGATTGACAAGTTACATCTGATCGAGTTTAGCTACAACAACAGTTACCATGCTTTGATCAAGATGTCTCCCTTCCAGGCATTATACGGTAGACCATGCCGCACGCCATTATGCTGGGATGAGTCGAGTGAGACGGTCATTATAGGACCAGAGTATCTAGAGCATGTTCAAGCAGAGGTACGACAGATCCGGGCTAACATGAAATCAGCTCAGGATAGGCAGAAATCATACGCCGATGTACGTAGACGTGACATGGAGTTCGCCGTGGGCGATCAGGTATTTCTTAGAGTATCCCCCATGAAGGAAGTGTTTCGTTTTGGCCAGAAAGGCAAGTTGAGCCCGAAATATGTGGGGCCATATGTTGTGACGGAGCGGATCGGCCCGGTAGCTTACAGACTTGATTTACCCGCCGAGCTGGGCAAGGTACATGACGTATTTCATGTGTCCCAGTTGAAGAAATATATGTCTCATCCGTTTCATGTACTTCAGCCTGAAAGGCTAACCTTAGAGCCGACCATGCGATCAGTGGAGACTCCGGTACGGATTCTGGATACTAAGACTCGAGACACTCGCCATAAGTCTGTGAGACTGGTGAAGGTTCTCTGGTCTAACCAGGACGTTGAGGAGGCCACTTGGGAGTTGGAAGATAAGATGAAGGCGAAGTACCCGTCGTTGTTTACTTATTAGTATTTGTATGTATAGGGTACGGGGCGTACCCCTATTTTAAGGGGGGTAGAGCCGTTTCGGTTATGTGTGTGTGACATGTATTCGGATACATTGTCTATGTGTTATGTTGTTATCTTGTTATGTTACAGACCGTTGTGTCTGAATGATGTTGTGTTGTTATGTTGTTTGGACCTTGTGTCCGGTGCTATCTAAGTATATTGTTAATATTGTTATGGAAGTATTGTTTACATGTGTTCCCGTGTTCTAATATTTAAGATATGTGGGAAGTATGAACTTTGGGGACAAAATTCTTTTAAGGGGGGTAGATTGAAATACCCCAAACCTTAGTGTGTTGTTTAAACATTAAAATATGGTATATTAGGACTAAAAATAGTCTTAGAAACGTTAGTAAACAATTTAAACCATAGAAAACATAAATAAATACCTTAAAGTCAATAAGGGCCAAAATGTGCTCTAAGCTTGGGATAAGCTTGGTTAAGACCTAATGAGCTTACCAAGACCTCATTTATATATTAATGAACATATTAAACCAATTACCAAAGGAAACCAAGCTCGAAAGCAAGTTAAAACACAAAATGTGCTTTAAGGAGTCTTAAAGCACATTTTTGAAAAATTGTCTTGTAAATGAGTTTTGAGTGGCTAAATGTCCATAATTACTCTTTAATTAACATGTGTACTACTTAGTATCACATTAGGAAGTCTAAGTCAATGGGAAATCAAAAATTTCACAACTATGTGCCTTGTTTTTGTGAATAGTAACCGAATTAACCAAGTTTATAACATATGTCAATATAAGTGTGACAATTGGTCAACAAAGACTAAAATACCCCTTAGTATAATATGGGGGCCGGTTTTCTTGGTGACTCACCACACTTAAACAAAAAAATAAGCTAAGTAAAGTAATAAAGTAAAGAGTACTATTTGTTTTACTACTTAAATATCCAAACTAGCAAACTTATCTTCATTCTCTTCTTTCCCTCTTCATTTCCCACGTCTCCAACCTCTCTTCTACCTTCCTTCTTGCTCTCCATTCACGGTTTTGCAATAGTACCAACACCAACACCAACTTCCATTGTCATTATCTCCTAGTTCCCTTTGCCAAATCAAAAACTAAGACCACCATTCTTCTAGTCTCATCAAGCTCTTCATTCCTATCTTCTCAAAATTCCCAGAGCTCCATTTCGGTGCCAAGACGAATCTCCATGGGAGGAGCTTGAGCTCATCTTTTCACATATTATTGGTCTCCTTTGCTTCTAGGTAAGGAAACTCAAAGAAAAATTCCATTTCCTTTATGTTTGTTTGTTGTCCGAAAAACACCATTAATGGTGCCCTTTACCTTGCTTGTTTTAGCTTCATTTGAATCTTCCAAGGGCTTGGTGGAGTCCTCTCTTGCTACATATCCAAACTCTCTTTTATATCCAAGGTAAGACAATCATCTAAATGTTCTAAGACAATATATGTATCTAGGGTTTACAATGAGATGAAGTATAAAGCTTGTATACTCATTTCATTATTTGTATATTGTTTAGAAGTTGACAAGAAATCAAACACCCTTATCGATTTTTAAACAAGGAAACAAGAAAGAAGTTTGTGAGGAAAAGAGGTAAATATGCTAACCTAATGTAGCTTATAATGCCTTAGGAGAAATGAGCTTATATTGCTTATTAAAACTACTTAAGGAGCCAATGGTGAATGACTTAGAAAAATGCTCTCAAGGGCTTAGTAAAAGGCATATGTATTGTTGGGTGTATTTGCAGGTCAAAGGCAAATATATTGTGGAAATTCAGTGTTTAAGGTTTATGCATCTTAAGGGCCTAAGAGCCATGTTATTTAAGGGCCTAAGTGCCAAGCAATTTAAATTATGCACTATATTGTGATGTAGTGTTAAATGAGTGAAGTTTTGTGTACGAGAATGTTCTTGATGATTATAGTGTTCTTGGATGTTTAATGGTGAAAACAATGTGTTTTGGCTTAGTAAAGTTCTAGGAAAACCCATGTCGAAATTTAGATAATGTATAAGAAGTTTTAGGTGTTTAAAATGAGTTTTGATGAGTTAGGAAGTGTTTAGGGTGGTTAAGTGTTCTACTAGGAAAAAAATATGCACTGAGGTATTCTAAGGTGTAAAAAGGACTTAAGCATTATTTTAGAGGATTTAGAATGCAAATGAGTGTTTTGGGATACTTCAAGTTCATGTTGGGATTGTGTTTAGGACTTGTGCAATCTTAGTGGTTTAGGAAGAAAAGATGTTTGGGAGAGGATGTAGTAGTAGTGAGGAAACATTTGAGACTAGTGCTAGTTATAGGTATAAAACACCCCATGCAAACTTAGGGAAAAGTATTTCATGTGCCAACCTTTGTATAGGAATTTGTGTAAGGTTGAGGAGGTTTTTTATGAATGATTAAGGAGTTTAATGGAGGTCTTAAGGTGTGTTTGAGGTGCCCAAATAAGGTTAGAACATACTAGGATATATGAGGTGAAGTTTGGAGTTAAATGGGCAATTAAAAACAAGGGTCTGGAGCAGACCGACCTTGGGGACCGGACCTGCAAGGTCGGTCGAGCCCAGTTTACCCTGCGAGAAATGGTCTCTGGAATGGACCGACCTTGGGGACCGGACTTGCAAGGTCGGTCGGGCATGGATTTTTAGTACGGTTTGAGTCTCTGGAATAGACCGACCTTGGGACCGGACTTACAAGTTCGATCATGCCTAAATCTTTGTACGTCAGTAAGTCTCGGGAATCGACCGATCTTGCGACCGAACTTGCCAAGATCGGTCGGGCCTGAGTTTTCAAATGGGAAAAACTCTCGAGAATAGACTGACCTTGTGGACCGAACTTGCAAGGTCGGTCGGAGTAGAATTTTTGACGGTAATATGTTCTGGAATGGACCGACCTTGTGTAAGGTCGGTCGGACCAAAACTTATAAAAAAAAAACAAAGAGTGGCTTAAGTAGTTAACCCTAGGGGGTATGATGAAGGTAATTAAGGATAAGTTTGGACATTAAAACATGTCATATAACCATGTAAAATGTTTAGTAAAATTTGAAGTTAAGTAAGTAAATTGACCGACGTTATTAATCATGTATAGGAGTGACCTACAGTGGAAACCAGTCGAAGCAAGGACCAAGGTATGGTTTTCTTGCAGTCTGTTGCCTACCGGTTTACACCGGCTTGTGTGTTGTTTGTTTTTCTGTGTGTTTATGACCTTGTAAGACTTAAGTCATGTAATGAGTTTACTGTTGTTAAATATTATTGTATTGTTAAGTGTGACTCCATTCCCTTGTGTGTGTCTAACAAGACTTAACCACTTGTATGTGATTGTTGTTGAGTTCGATGTTGAACTTCTAACAAGTACTAATGGGGAGTGAGGAGTCCGGTCTGTTCCGGCCACGCGTGTGAGTATGGGAGTCGATGTCATAACCGGTTCGATTCTCTCTGTATGTTATGGTTGTTTTTCCAATTTGGTTTCCAACCTTCCCTTTAGCTTAACCAAGGCTATTTTACTGACTCACGTCGGGCCACAGGGGCATACTATGTTTTGTTCGGTGTGCTTGGATCACTATATCCGAGGCACCTTGTGTTAAGTTATTCGTTCAATCTAACAGGATGGTAACAAGTTATGTAACGAGCTTAGCATGAGTTTGGCAACATTCTCTAGGCTCTCCATGGGAACTAATTGTGTTGGTTCGTTTCCTAAAAGGATTCGTTCTTGTATGTTATGTGTAATGTTGTTATGCAATATTCTTGCTATGATATGTATGTTGTATGTTTAAAATGAATACCATGTCATCATGACAATTAGTTGCGCGTATTCCGGTAGCCGATGGGCTGCGCGTTAACCTTACCAGCCAAGGGTTGCTGACCCCCTCGGGGGCTCCATATTTATATTGCAGGATGAGGATCGAGGAAGCAGAATG
This sequence comes from Limonium bicolor, assembly GCA_023374045.1. NCBI lineage: Eukaryota > Viridiplantae > Streptophyta > Magnoliopsida > Caryophyllales > Plumbaginaceae > Limonium > Limonium bicolor. The sequence goes on along the minus strand of CM041782.1, from coordinate 262,693,405 downwards.
GCTATAGATTCTAGGCTGCAGAAACACTTTTGGTTATTTTGGATGTTGAGCCCGGGATGTGCCTGTGCTCCTGTGGCGATATATTTTGGTACCGTTTGTATTATAGTGACGGTCGTTTGTAGTTGACAGTGGAGTTCATGTGTACAGTTTACAGTGACGGTTTGTATTAGATACTCGGTATGTTGGTAATGTATATATGTTTGGATGTTAGTACCTAATGCTCGGGAGTCTGGTCATCAGACCGGTACGCTTGTATTTATTCTGCCTTGTTAACCATGTGGGTGGTTAACGGCGTTGTAGCACCGAACCGTTTAGTTATTGTTTAGTTGTTATTCCCGCTGCGATTTCCAATTGTTGATAAGTGCGTAGTAGGGGTGTTACAACCAAATCATATTTAGTCCTCCTCTCGTAGGTGGTAGTCCCACCACGAAGTCCATAGAGATATCATAAAACTTCCACTCTGGAACTGGCATAGACTGTACCATACCTCCTGGTCGTCTATGTTCGAATTTCACTTTCTGACAAGTGAGACATCGAATCACATATTCTGTCACGTCGCCCTTCATACCACTCCACCAGAAATACCTCTTTAGATCTTTGTACATCTTAGAAGCTCCTGGATGGACAGATGTGGAAGAAGTGTGGGACTCTCGAAGAATATGGTCTTTTATATCTGTGCTATCTCTGGGAATACACAATCTGCCCTTCAATCTGATCAGCCCATCATCGTGTAGCTGAAACTCATACTTCCCTCCTTTAAATGTACCGTCAGATAACTTCTGGCTGATCTCCATCATTCGCTGATCATTCTGCTGGGCGCTATGTATGTCGTCTATAAGACTCGAGCTAGCCACAATGGCATTTAAGGAATGTGCTCATCGACTCAATGTGTCTACTACTACATTAGCTTTTCCTTCTTTGTACTGTAAATCGATGTCGTAATCCTTGAGAAATTCAACCCATCTTCTTTGTCTCATGTTTAACTCCTTCTGGGTGAATACATATTTCAAACTTTTGTGATCCGAGTATACGGTCATCTGGATGCCATACAGGTAGTGGCGCCAGATCTTCAATGCAAAAACAATTGCTCCAAGCTCCAAGTCATGTGTGGGATAGTTCTCTTCATGTTTCTTCAGCTGCCGGGAAGCGTAGGCTACTACTTTCCCATTCTGCATGAGTACACACTCTAATCCTCTGCCTGATGCATCACAGTAAAGTTCATAACACTCTGTGCCTTCAGGTATGGTCAAAACTGGTGCTGATGTCAAAGCATCCTTCAAATACTGAAATGAGGTCTCACATTCTGTAGTCCATGTGAATGGTGTGTCCTTCTTCATTAAACTTGTCATAGGTTTTGCTATTTTGGAGAAGTCTCTGACAAACCTCCTGTAGTAACCTGCTAACCCAAGGAAACTCCTGATATCAGTCACTGTCTTTGGTCTGGGCCAGGTGCGAACTGCTTCTATTTTTGCTGGATCCATTGCGATCCCAGCGTCAGAGATAACATGTCCTAGGAAAGAAACTCTGTCTAACCAAAACTCGCACTTGGAGAACTTAGCATAAAGCTGGTTCTCCCTCAAGATCTCGAGTACATGTCGGAGGTGACTCTCATGCTCTTCCTTAGACTTTGAATAAATTAGGATATCATCGATGAATACAACTACGGTCTTGTCCAGCTGCTCTCCGAATAATCTGTTCATTAAGTCCATGAAGACTGCCGGTGCATTTGACAAGCCAAAAGGCATAACTGTAAACTCATAGTGGCCATATCGTGTTTTGAATGCTGTCTTTTCTCTGTCTTGCTCCCTGATAGGTATCTGATGGTATCCTGATCTCAAATCGATCTTTGAAAACACCTTTGCTCCTCTTAACTGATCAAACAAGTCATCAATTCGTGGTAGTGGATATTTGTTCTTCACCGACATTACATTAAGCTCTCTGTAATCGATACATAACCGAAGGTTTCCATCCTTCTTCTTCACAAAAAGAACTGGTGCTCCCCAAGGCGATACGCTAGGTCGTATGTATCCCTTCTCTAATAAATCTTTCAACTGTTCCTTCAATTCATCCATCTCTGCTGGTGCCATACGGTACGGTGCCTTAGCTATGGGACCGGTACCTGGTAGTAATTCAATGGAGAACTCTACCGCTCTGGATGGCGGTAAGCCTGGAAGTTCCTTTGGAAAAATATCTGGAAATTCTGACACCACTGGCATATCTGGATCAGAGTCAGGGTCGTGCTCTACATCCTGAACATAGCATAAATATACTTCCTTCTGCTTCCTGACGTGTTTGTACATGGACATAGCAGATATCACTTTTATTGATGGTGCTCTAGGGCTCTGGCGGTAAGATACTGTCACTCCTGATGGGCTCTTAAGTAACAGTATGCGCTCTGCACAAAGAATGCGGCCTCTGTGCCGCCCCAACCAATCCATCCCAGCTATAACATCGAATCCTAGACCTCTGAACTCAATTAGGTCAATGGGAAATTCCTCCTCCTTAATTCGGATAGTAGCTCCTCTATAAAGACGAGTGAAACTGACCTTCTCCTTAGACGGGAGTGCCACCTTAAAATCAGGTAACTCTACAGCGTCTAGCCTCAACTTCCCCGCAAGCGAAGGCGAAACAAAAGTATGTGAGGCTCCGGAGTCGAACAGTACTAATGCAGTCACTCCATTGACATGAAAGGTACCAGTGAGGATCGCGCCGCCCTTGCTGGCCTCCTCCTCAGTGAGTATACTTAAGGCACCTTCCGTCTCCTTAGCACAACCTAACAACATAATCTGGGTAAGTACTTTGATATATGATGGGGTCTAAAGACATTCACTTTCATAACAATATTGCTTCACTGATGAGATGATCTTCTTTCAGATGTCCAAAAACAATTACAACACTAGTATTTTCTAAAGGTCAAACTTAATCTGCCTGGTTTCATGTGGGTGGCGTTTATCACTGTCGAAGGTGCTGTGTTCATTTTAATTCTTTTAATTCCATGGTATAGCAACCTTGACTTTCCACCCATTATTAAAACATCTCCTGAATTCAATATGATTTTCTTTGCAAGGTCCACACGCTTGTGCTCGCCATAAAGGAACTCTACGTCATCTCCAATTGACAAGGACAATACTGGTATCCCCTGATCGAGGGACCCTTGAGTTTCATCCTTATCCTGATGTAGTCCTAAGCGGCCTCCTTCTTCAAAGAAGTTGATGATACATAGATCAGCCCTTAGATTGGGAACTGGATCTTCTTCTAATTGTTGAGCAGTATTAACTGCTTGTTCCACAATTTGTAAAAATTCTTCTGGGATTTTTGGTACTTGTGCTCCATCTCCATTTCTTGTATCTTGGTAGGTTTTTGAGTAAGGGTTCTAATCCTTTCCTAAGCACATCATTTTCAACTTCATTTTTGATCCTCCTGGAAATTCGGAGTGTAGAACCCACCTGGTCCTGCTCCCAGTTCTTGACATCTTCTGATGATTGCAATTTGTGTTTCCAGTGTTAGGTATCCCTTGAGTAGTATTAATCCTGGTTGGATAACCTTACATTGTTCGTTCGCTGGTTCTTGTACTTTGATAGTGTTTTCTTCCAGGGAGGGCGGTGAGGGGATAGAAAAGCATATCTTATAGCTTCCTACGTGGTTTAAATTTTTACTAGTGAGTCTTACTAATTCTTTCCTACTCAATTAGGCAATCAAGGCATGCAAGCACTCATTCACATCATCCATTGCTCAATAACAGGTTCGCATAGGTTTAGAAATACCTGGGTTGGTAGAAGGACCAGCCTCATCTGAGCGGTCCATGACATGCAGGGCGGGTCCCGATGCCGGGCCTTTGCCCTTAGCTCCCTGAGCTTGGTTTGTTGGTGGAGGGCGAGTATCGCTAGCTCCATTCTTATAGCCGGTATTTGTCTTTGCTCCCGGGCGGTAGTTCCTGCTCTCCGGGTTTCGGATACACTCGAAGGCGCGATGTCCATATATCTGACAGTGGCGGCACTGGACTTTCTCCCCTTGGCAGTCCACGCCGGGGTGATCTTTTCCACATTGTCTACAGTTGAAGTGGCGGACAAACTTCTGGCCCGTATTGGAGCCATTTCCAGAACCTGATACAATCGAGGTCAATTACATATTCCAACGGTGCTGAAGTAATCACATAAGTTTCAAATTTAACTGCTTGATTAGAGTGCCTACCCTTAGATGGGTAGGTTTTCTGTGAGTTCGCTGTTCCGTAGGTTCCTGACTGGGGGTTCCCAGTAGTCTGGTTCCCCTTCCCTTGATAGGACCCCTGGCCTCTCTAAAAGGGTTTGTTCCTTCTGTTGGAGTTCCCCTGCTTGGTATCATCGCCGCCAGGCCCATCCTTCCTCTTTTGGGAGCTCAAAGCATCCCTTCTCTTGCATGTGATCTCCACAACGGAGGCAGCATGGTAACATTCCTAAAATCTCAAGGTATCAATTTCCAAATCTCTTATGACGAGGTATAATAGGTAATAAAATCCCAACTAATCATATCTCTCCTGTTTTACCTGCAAACTGGTGGGGATGACTGGTCCCATCCCAAACTGGAGCTGAGGACTCAGTCCCCCATAGAACCGGTCAACCAATATCTGGTCCGATTATCCTAATCCGGTAGTAGTCGGAGTAGTGAGGTAAACTTCGCATAGTATTCATCCACGGTCATCTTTCATGTCTGTTCTAGTGAGTCAAACTCCCTAGTCTTCACCATCCTGGTGTGGGCCGGGTAGTACTTGCCCCTAAGTAGTGCGGTGTAGCCTCCCCAAGTGAAAGCTGGATCGTCCAGGTGGTCGGCCTTCACCATATTCCACCAATCCCTTGCTGCATCTTTCAAGTAAAAGGCAGCAAGCCTCACCTTGTCCCTTGCTGGGACGTTGTTATACCCAAAATTTCAACCCCCCGGAGGAGAGTCTCTTCTAATAGGCTAGTAGTGAGGGTTCCCAGATCGATCGGCACATTTCAGAGTGCTAGGGACAGCTTAGTCATCTCCAGGGCCATTTTCGTAATTTTTCAAGGCTCCTAAGCCCCCTACAGGCTTTCTCTCTCCTCCAAATAAGGGTCAAATCAATTCAAAATGCTTTGAAATTTTTACCCAAGATAGAGGATGACATTTTAAGCATAATGGCGTTGGAATTTTGATTTTTCGAATTTCCAATAATTTTCTAGCAATTTCTGATTGAATCTGACGAGAAATTGAATTTAAAAATATTCCAATATCCAAAAAATTCGATTCCACTTTAGAAAAATCAGAAATATCATCCTTTACCCATGTGTGAAATTTCATAATCAAATTCCTTTTGGAAGCCCTTGAGCTAAAACGTCGGTAAATCTCGGTTTTTACCGGATTTTTCTATCTTTAAAGAGGTCTATATAAGGAACCTTATCCCATGATCAAAGAAGAACCTCAAGAACCCTAGACTCTCAAAGAAGGCAGCCGTCTCTCTCTCTCCACGTTTTGAACCCCAGAGCCACGATCAAACACCGAAATCTCACCAAAATCAACACCAAAACACATTTTTCAACTCCCACAACATCATCCATCATCAAACCCCCACCAAAACAGCACCAAAACGTGAAGAACATCAAGAACAACAAGGAGTCAGAAGCTGGGTTCGAAGTTCTTCTGGATCCGCCATCAACGAGGCCTCCGAAGAATCCCACGTGAAGAATCCTCCTAAATTCGAAGGTAAAACAGGTTGCAATTCTACTTTTCTAACTCTCCACGACCTTATTAACTCTCTGTCAAATTTTGGGTTCAAACTAACCTTTTTACGCTTCTGTATTGCTAATTACTTTTGTTTCTGCCTTGTTACTTGTTCGCCAAGTTTCGTACATAATTCGACTTCAAACTGCAATCTTTCAATTACTAACGAATTGTACACCTTTCAGGCTACACGTGCATAAATTTTGAGCCGAAAACACCTTCGGGAACCACCATAAAACCCCCGTCCGTGGGTGGTCCGGGATCCCGGACCTATGGTCCGGGACCACGGACGGGTTGTCCGTGGCCACGGACACCCACGGACGGCGGCGGGATTTTAAAATTTTAAAAATTTAGGTTTTTCTAATATGTCCGGGCCCACGGACAGCCTGTCCGTGGCCCCGGACTTTCAAATTTTTTGTTTTCTTTTAATTCGACTTTTATTTTCATATAGGTTAACTAGGGTCCGTGGTCTCGGACATTAGGTCCGTGGCTACGGACGGAAACAAAATTTGACCTAATTCTGCCTCCGAAACCCTAGTTTAGGTAATTTCAATTTCACTTTAATTTTCTGTCAAAAAATGCTAAAAACACAAAAAAAACAGAAGCGCGCACTTAGGTTAAAACGACTCGTAATAAGCCGTAATTAAACTAAGTAGAGGAAAAACGACCTAGGAGGGTAATGAAAGTAATTGAACCCTAATAAGTCGAATATCAAGCCCCCGAACCCGAACTCTCCTTTCCTAATTTATCTAGGTAAAATTAGGTGGCGACTCATAATAGGTTCCAGTGAGCTAGCTTAGGTTTTAATAATTATTGTTATGACATAGTTATTAATCTTAGGTTATAAGTGGACCTAAAACCCGTAGATCCTAATCAACTTTAATCAACATAGGATAGGGTTTAAAATCGAGGCTCACAGACTGGCGACTCTGCTGGGGACAAACTTCTTAATTTTAACTTGTTTAATTTTAAGAAAGAGGGCTTAACTCGAAAATGTTTATTTATGGCTTTATTACTCTGTTTGTTTACCTTCGTGCGCACTTTAATTTTCTGCACCTTGGCATCATATGAGAGCGAGGGTCCACACAAACCAATTTCACCCCGGGACCCATTTGAGGGTCCCCTGTCAGGGACTCACACCTTTTAGGTGATGTGAATAAGCGGGGGAAAAGAGGAGGGTGTCGTCTAACCACACCCCTTAATACCTGGGCTTTAGCCCCAAGCGTTTCCTGGCAGTGCCCTTACCTAGCCCGTTTGGTCAGTCAAAGACCCGACCGTAGACGCACACCTTCAGGTGATGTGAAAAGTGGGGAAGCCCAAAGAGAATAGCGTACAAGCCCTATTCCTTTGTGGTGACCTGGGCCCGCCCCAAGCACCTCTCCGGATCGATCCATACCCGGTTTGACTTAAACGTCTAGTGAGGACATGTTGAATTTGTGTGGGCCTTGTTTGCTTGTATGATCGGCCCACTACCCAGCCTAGAGATTGATAGGAACTTCTCCTACATCAACCTAGCCCAAAACGAATTGGCAGCTCTATTTGTTTGCGGCCCAGAGGCCCTGTTTGGTTTAACATGTGAGTCGTTCGGGCTTCGGCCCAAAAGCTTAGACTTAGGTGATTTCTCTTCTGGCCCATTTTGAATTATCCAATTAGTTCTAGGCCCATAAAAAGGAAATCCATCTGAACTCGAAATAACTCACAAGTCCCGAAAACAAAATCTTTTTCTGCTTAGCAACCATCTTCTCTGGCCCAAAGAAAGTTGGGCCCATTTGTGATTTAGGGACCATTCCAGCCCATGTGCTTTACTCCCAGGCCCAAACACATTCCGGCCCAAGGGCTCATTCTAGACTAGGTAGACTTCTTATCCGGGCCCTAGCCCCAAACCCTAGATCTAGGTGTCACCTCTCAGGCCCAATCAAAGCCATCTGTTTACATTTCAGTCCAAATTCCAGTTCATAGCCTGAGAGATACTTCAGCCCAAGCACCTCATTTTCTGGGTATCTTGGCCCACTTGCTTTCAGCCTAAGCCTGTTTCGATCTACCTTGTGAAGTGTCATTATCACCTTAGTGTCTTTCAACCCACTTCCTCTTGTTAGCTAATAATGGACTTCTTGGAAACAGGCAAGCCCGAATCCAGATATGGCAGAAGGAGGAAATCCGATCAACACCGAGGCCCAGTTGGCCGCTGTGCTGCAAGGGTACAAGGTCTTGGAGTCCATTGTCGAGGAACTGAGGAGTAAGGCTAATCTCCAGGAGACAAACCAGCACACTCTGGAAAAGCTTGTGGATGAAAATCTTAATCGTAATTACATCGAGATTGACTCTGTTAGGGCCCAAGATCCTCAAACACGTATGGGGAAGGATGTTCCTGACAACCAGCTAGCTGCAGAGGTCAAAAGGGTTTTGAAAAGGATTGAGCGCATAGAGAAAACCAACAAACCAGCTGGCTTCGATTATTTCTCCACGGCGTCGTATCCCGAAGTTGCTCTTCCCCTAAAGCTGAAGCTGCCTGCACTCGCTTTGTACAAGGGTTCCTCGGATCCACAGATTCACTTGGCTATGTTCGACCGAGAAATGTCCATCTTGGGGCTCAACGATATGCAAAAAGCCAAAGTTTTCGCACGCTATCTAGACGAGACTCCTCAGCGTTGGTATCTCACTCAGAAGATGAATACCAAAACCTACGAGGAGGTTTGCGAGGCTTTCCTAAATCATTTCGAGTATGCTAAGAACCTCGAGGTCACCAGAATCGATCTGGCAGGAACTCGACAGAAAGACGGTGAGTCCATGTCTGACTTCATCAAGCGTTGGAGGAGAAAGGCTGCAGCCATGCCTACCAGAATGGACGAGCAGGAGCAAATCCGCATGATAATTGAGAACATGCGAAAACAACACAACCATGAGCTAAAATTTATGTACTTTCCGAGTTTGGACATGTTGATGGGACAAGTCGGTATTCTAGAGGAAAGGATTCATAAGGAAGGTTTGGAGCTCGAGTGCTCAAGAAACTCCGGCAGTGGCTCCAAATTATCTAAGCCAGGACCAGAAAAGGCTTATCTTCAGACAGTAGCTTGCGCTCAAAGCAGTTTCCCAGAAGTGAATATGGTTCAACGACCTAGATCTCCGCATCAAAACCTTAGGACAATACCCTTACCACGCCGAGACTCATCGCAAAGGGAGTTCACCAACATTGGCCGAGCACCAAGTCAGGCGTTTGAAGAGCTTCAGAAGAGAAACCTGCTACAGCCCCTGGCCCCTCGGCCAGGAACCACTCATTTGGGGAGGCATCTTAATCAATTCTGCCACTACCATCAGTTGCCTGGCCATTATGCTGACAATTGCCGAGCATTGAAGCACAAGATTCAAGACCTCCTCGAGCAAGGAGTCCAATTTTTCTAAGTGTGCAGATCGTTTTCTTGCATCTTCAAATTTTCCTAGTAGCTTATTAGTTAGTTTTCAGTCACCTCTGATTGTAATCTTTACGTTTCTTTCATGATTCATAAATAAAATCATAGTTCCATTTTCACAACTCCTGTACAACCATTTTTCATTCATCGAAAAAAGAAGGAAAACAAAATAGTTTTTTAAGGAAAAGGATCGCGAAGCAATCATTTTCTGACTATGCAATGGAACGGCTTGTCTCTTGTTTCTAAAAATTTGAACATGCCTAACCAAACACCACAACTCACCCACAATAAATATCCAAACACCCACAAAGATTCAAATCCACATCTGTTTAAGTGTTGTCAAACCCCTCAATACTGGGGGCAATCTGTTCAGTCGTCATCTTTATCTTTCGTTTACGCGTGCGAACTAGTTCTGAGTGAAATTCACGAGAGTGTCTTGAGTGGAAAAACCATGAGTGAACGAGCGTGTCATTTTTACACGACTCCGGTGAGTCCACATTCAAAGGTGAGGCAAACGGTATAACTCCGACCGAAGGAGATAATTTGTAAATTTACGCTTAGACCTGTGAAAAGTAACAAAGAACGGATATACAACTATCAGGAATGACGAAGCACCTAGGTACAGCACCACATAGCCAAAAGCTTGTAAACCCTGACATTAAACCCTAGGCACCCCCTGAGCCTTTTATATCCCTTTTCAATATTATGAACCCACAAAATAACCCAGCCAATGATGAATGTCCGACCCGGTGACCAAAGGAAGCAGGAGCCCGACTCTCGGATAACATTATCATCAGTCCGAAGAAGCAATGCCGCTATCAGCATGACGAAGTGATCCGTAAATGGTCCCAAGTGACACAGGATCAAAAGAGCTCACGTCAAAACAGCTCTCGAAGCCCAAAACCGGGAAACACAAGAACCCCAAAGGCAAAGTCAAGAAAGGATAAAACAAAAAGGCGAACCCGAAGTGCCTCGAAGAAGTCCAAATGACAAAAAAGAGAAATGGTGTAAAGGACAACTCCAAAAGTCCAGGTCCAGAAGCTCAAAAACAACGTCAACATGAAGCAGTTAGACGACTTCAAGACAAGGAAGATGAATCTGAGAGAAGACGCAAGTTGCAGCTTTGGTCACCCATTTAGCTCCACATACCTCAAATATCCCTCCATGATCCCGTCGTCTTTCATCACACCCTATGGCCACGTTATAAGCTTTAAAGACTTCCGACTTGATAGTTGTGTGTCCAATCACGTGAAAGTAACAGATCAAATGCGTAAATCCATCAAATATCGAATTCAATGGTTTAGAAGTTATGACCATGAGCGAGAAATGAGTGCAAACACCGACCACATCGAGTGTAGGTTAGGAGCACCACATCAAAGCATAAGCCTCGACCCTGTGAGGGTGAGACTTGTTCGCATGTTTAATCAAAGAAAATACTGGGGGCAATCGATCGTTCGATCGTTGCCATGAACTCTAGCTCAGATTCCTAAGGAAAAATACTGGGGGCAATTGTTGGTTCCAACAATTGCCATGTCAGCACCAATTAAACCCAAAGCTCGAGCACCACCATCCACCACAGGCACACATAAGCCCTCTCAAACCCGTCATTGGCCTTACCTCCACAAAAACATCAGGCCCGTCATAACCCTGACCTCCATCCAAAATCACAACCCAGTCCCAGGTCTGTCACAAATCCTGAACACCGGCAAAAGCCTTCAGCACCACAACAAACACCACACACTTCCACCAATGGCATGTTCATCTTTCAAGAAGCAAATTGCAGATTTGAAATTTTTAGTCAGGAAATGATCATTTCACTTTCCTTTTTCAGCAGGGTTTTTCTCAAGCATTGCCAAGTTCGGCACCTTTACCAACAGTTTCCTGTTTTGAACGAGTATCTTTCATATATCTGGATTGCGTACATCTTATCATCATTGCCATGTTTGGCACTCCAGTAATCAGTTCTCATCATTTGCACGAGACCATTATCTTCCTAACTCATTTTTAGTTCGAGACCTAAAATCGGCGCAAGGCCCTGCAGATTCCTCTTTCAGTACGAGACCTAGCATCTTCATTCAGTGTGAGAGCCAGCTTTTTCTTCATCCATTCAGTACGAGACTTCAGTGCGAGACCACCATCTTCATCAGTGCGAGACCCATCATCTTCTTCAGTGCGAGACCGAGCGTCATCATCCAGTACGAGACCTAGTATCATCTTCAGTGCGAGACCCATCAGTTTCATCAGTGCGAGACCGAGCGTCATCATCCAGTACGAGACCTAGTATCATCTTCAGTTTGAGACCCATCAGTTTCATCAGTGCGAGACCGAGCATCATCATCCAGTGCGAGACCAGTACGAGACCTAGTATCATCTTCAGTGCGAGATAGAGCGTGATCTAAGTTGGCGGGGCAGAGGCAATAAGTCCCCATCTTTATGTCAACTTCTTGGGAGAAGCAACTAGTGGGCAGTGGCAATAAGTCCCCTTGGTAATCTAGAAGTTATCCCAGCACCCCAGTTGGTGGGCAGAGGCAATAAGTCCCCATAGTATACCAACCAGGAGCATTGGAACGGGTTTCGGTCCCCAGAAGCATCCGAGCATCATCAGCATCAACATCATCATCAGCATCGTTAGCATATCATCATCATATCATCTTTTTCTGCATGACATCTACATTTGCATTACAGGTTCCCGACCCCTTTGAATGTTCGGCATACTTCATTTCATTTTAGGTAGTCAACGCCTTAGAATAGCTTGACATCATCTCATTCGTTATAGGTGGTCAACGCCTTAGAATAGCTTGACATCATCTCATTCGTTATAGGTAGTCGGCGCCTTAGAATAGTCTGACATTATTTCATTTTTTACCTTTAGGTGGCCGACGTTTTAAGATCGCTCGACATCCTTCCACTTTACTCATAGGTAGTCAGCGCCTTAGAACAGCTCGACACAACTTGTTGGTTTTCAATTGCACGAGGGGTCTTTTAAGATCCAAAATTTTGGGGTATCACTCAAGCATCAACTAGCCTTTTCATTTCCATTACAAAGTCTAGTTGACGGGGGGCAATCTGTTATACCCAAAATTTCAACCCCCCGGAGGAGAGTCTCTTCTAATAGGCTAGTAGTGAGGGTTCCCAGATCGATCGGCACATTTCAGAGTGCTAGGGACAGCTTAGTCATCTCCAGGGCCATTTTCGTAATTTTTCAAGGCTCCTAAGCCCCCTACAGGCTTTCTCTCTCCTCCAAATAAGGGTCAAATCAATTCAAAATGCTTTGAAATTTTTACCCAAGATAGAGGATGACATTTTAAGCATAATGGCGTTGGAATTTTGATTTTTCGAATTTCCAATAATTTTCTAGCAATTTCTGATTGAATCTGACGAGAAATTGAATTTAAAAATATTCCAATATCCAAAAATTCGATTCCACTTTAGAAAAATCAGAAATATCATCCTTTACCCATGTGTGAAATTTCATAATCAAATTCCTCTTGGAAGCCCTTGAGCTAAAACGTCGGTAAATCTCGGTTTTTACCGGATTTTTCTATCTTTAAAGAGGTCTATATAAGGAACCTTATCCCATGATCAAAGAAGAACCTCAAGAACCCTAGACTCTCAAAGAAGGCAGCCGTCTCTCTCTTCCACGTTTTGAACCCCAGAGCCACGATCAAACACCGAAATCTCACCAAAATCAACACCAAAACACATTTTTCAACTCCCACAACATCATCCATCATCAAACCCCCACCAAAACAGCACCAAAACGTGAAGAACATCAAGAACAACAAGGAGTCAGAAGCTGGGTTCGAAGTTCTTCTGGATCCGCCATCAACGAGGCCTCCGAAGAACCCCGACGTGAAGAATCCTCCTAAATTCGAAGGTAAAACAGGTTGCAATTCTACTTTTCTAACTCTCCACGACCTTATTAACTCTCTGTCAAATTTTGGGTTCAAACTAACCTTTTTACGCTTCTGTATTGCTAATTACTTTTGTTTCTGCCTTGTTACTTGTTCGCCAAGTTTCGTACATAATTCGACTTCAAACTGCAATCTTTCAATTACTAACGAATTGTACACCTTTCAGGCTACACGTGCATAAATTTTGAGCCGAAAACACCTTCGGGAACCACCATAAAACCCCCGTCCGTGGGTGGTCCGGGATCCCGGACCTATGGTCCGGGACCACGGACGGGTTGTCCGTGGCCACGGACACCCACGGACGGCGGCGAGATTTTAATTTTAAAAATTTAGGTTTTTCTAATAATGTCCGGGCCCACGGACGGCCTGTCCGTGGCCCCGGACTTTACAATTTTCTGTTTTCTATTTAATTCGACTTTTATTTTCATATAGGTTAACTAGGGTCCGTGGTCTCGGACATTAGGTCCGTGGCCACGGACGGAAACAAAATTTGACCTAATTCTGCCTCCGAAACCCTAGTTTAGGTAATTTTAATTTCCACTTTAATTTTCTGTCAAAAAATGCTAAAAACACAAAAAAACAGAACGCGCACTTAGGTTAAAAAGCAACTTTGTAAAAGCCGTAATTAAACCAAGTAGAGGAAAAACGACCTAGGGGTAATGAAAGTAATTGAACCCTAAATAAGTCGAATATCAAGCCCCCGAACCCGAACTCTCCTTTCCTAATTTAATCTAGGTCAAAATTAGGTGGCGACTCATAATAGGTTCCAGTGAGCTAGCTTAGGTTTTAATAATTATTGTTATGTGACATAGTTATTAATCTTAGGTTATAAGTGGACCTAAAACCCGTTTAGATCCTAATCAACTTTATTCAACATAGGATAGGGTTTAAAATCGAGGCTCACAGGACGGCGAGTGTCTCGAATGCTGTTTCCATCTCCATGATATAAGCCTCTATGTGAACAGGGTCAATCTGTCCTTTGAATACATTTGGCCTAAGATCAGCCAAACTCTTTACCCAATCCTTTTCTCTAGGTGGTGGTGGTGGAGGTTGCTACTGCTGCTGCTGCGCAGCTCCCGCTTGTGCAAATGCTTGAGCTATCTAAGTAGCAATGTCTGACAGCCTGATGGTTGGCTCCTCTGCGGCCTGATCACGGCGTCCACCTCTTCCTGACATCTACAGGGTGTGGATGTATATTAGATACTGTGGTCACAATCTTGGTCTTGGATAGTAGTCTAAGTAAACTAACTTAAACTCCTTGCTATACTATCACTCAACCTGTAACCTAAAGCTTTAGAAATCCTAATCTCGGTGTATTCTTGTATCCAGAGCGTAACTACGCTCTGATACCACTTTTTGTAACACCCTAACCCGAAATCTAATAACCTGAACGACGATCGCTCCCAAATAAACTTAAACTGCAGCGAAATAAATTATAATAAATGGGCGGTATTACAATGCCGTTAGCCACCCTTGTGACTAACAAGGCAAACTCCAAATACAAATCTCAAAAGTCACGGTCTGAATACGAATACAACCTGAGATACTTGGAATCAAACTCAAAGGTACAGTAATTAAGTAAAACAAATAACTAGTAGTAGACTCCCATAGCTTGGTCTACCCCACCTACACTCGGTGTGGTAATCTTCTCAACTTCAAGTACCTGGAACTGTTTAGCCATGAAATGGCTCAGCAAAATAATTGCCGGTATGGAAAACGTGTAGCCCATCGGCTACTGGGCCACACCAACTATTTTGTCGAATACATGCAGTTCATTTATAAAGCTGTAAACAAGCATAACAGGGTAATATCAAGTATCCAAACAAGGACAACAATGTCACATTGAACAAGACTCAGAAGGTCAAGTTAGATGATCTGTAACCCTTTAATAGTAGTCGAGTCCACACAATGGGACTGACAAGGTATATAAGAGTGTGTCAATATAATGAAGGTATAGTGACCTTGTTATAAGAGGTGGGTAACAGTTCCCTCAGAAGATAACGTAGGTTAACTCCTGTACTTCAAATGGTGGGTATCGTACCCTCGAGAGAAATAAAGTCTTCCTCTCAACTTAAAATGTTCTGGTACGGTCCCTGTGAGTGGACAAAGTGCACACCCAAAACTCCCTTCGCGACGTATATTGAATAGGAGACGACCTGAGACAGGTACAACTCCTGTAGCATGCATGGCCAGATCCAACTGGGCTCCTCGTTCTCGTAGTATAGAATTGTTAGGTGTTAACCAAGTATGTTAAACAAAATCACAATGTGTATTGTCAGTTGTCACGTTTAGGACAACGACGTTTCTTATAAAGTGAAGTTAGTGAGAAACTTGAGTACAAGTTCTCGGTATAAATAAGCACATGTATTTAATCCACTGGTAATGTAGTGTTGTATGCGTGGGACATACATGTTACAGTTAGCATCGACACACACATAAAATAACACAACAGTGCATAAGAGTAGTACAACATTTTACAATAATTATCTTGTTTGTTATTTCAAACAACAGATAGCACACAAGCCGGTGTAATCCGGTAGTAAACAGGTTGCAAGAATCCCATACCGTTCACCGTAGATTGCAGTTGATTATACCCTGGTCAACGTCTGGTCAAGTATAGTCCTAGAACAGGATTAACTGAGAGGGTTAATTTATGTTACCCTTGTATATTAATTTTATTGGATTGTTCAACAATTCCTTAGTTGTTATTTCATGTGAGATTTATTTCTTCATACTTAGATAGTTTCTTGAACTTCTTAATCTTACTAACAATTAAGGTGTTCTTATATTTTTCCCAAATCATATAGTCTTAACTAACAACTTACAAGGTGTGGTAATTCCTTTTAATTACCTTAAGATTTAATGTATATCTTACTTTGTTATTTCCTTTTTGATTTAATTATAAATCCTTAAATATATATGTATATATTTATCCATGTACTATTTATGTTACATGTTTTTAATTGTCTAGATGACATAATAACATTATAATTTCTCAACTATATTTATATGCCATACATGGACATAATATTCTTAAAGTTTTATTATTCTCCTTTTAACCATAAATAATATTTATTGGTTACCTTTAAATTCCTTATAACTATATATGCCATAGTTTTTATTCCATAATTCCTTTAATCAAAATTCTTTCTTCTAATTCTTCCAAATATCCATATAGGACCTGTACTTATTTAAATCTAAATTATTACCCTTATATTTCGGTTATTTACAAAACAACCACATTAATTCATAAACTTTATAATTAAATTCTAATCTCATTATATTATATAGTTTTAATTCATTATTTAATTATATTACAAAGCCACCACTAATATTTTGGTATATAGCTTTTGAATATTATAACTTTCAAAAATTACAACTTAGCCCCTCAAATTCTCGGCCTATATATATATATATTTTCTATAATTACAATTTAACCACAAAATTTTATAATCTTTACATAATGCCTTATAAACTATAGTTTTAATTTTAATCCACCATAATTGCCGAATACATATATATAAATTCTTAAAGTACAAATCTAACCCAAAGCAATTCGGCATTGTCATATACTTTCCATTAATTACATTTTCACCCCAAAACTTTATAATAGTTACTTAATAACTTATAAACTATAGTTTAAATATTTAATTTCTCAAAATTTCGAAAGTGAACTTCATAATTCTCTTAATTATGCATTCGCCCCACGTTAAGTTCCAAACTTTCATAATAACTTTTATAAATTACATAATAGCCCAAAACTTTATAAATTATTATTTTAACACTTGTTTAAATTATCTAAAAATCATAAACTTAATTCCTAACCTTATATTATATCATATTTATCCCAAGGAAGCCTTTAACTCCCGGTTTTCATAATATATACACCAAACTTTGTAAAAATTACATTTTAGCCACATAACTTAATTAATTAGCCATTTAAGCTCTAATAAAATATTGTTAACTCTCCAAACTTTATAATATAAATTTATATACATAAGTAGCTCATTAAAACCTATTCTTCACTTAGACTATTAGGCCATAAATTATATGTTACCATATAGTATATAAAAGTAGATTTATATGTCAAAGTAATTATATATAAATTCATATGAGTTATATAACTCATGTAAAAATTATTGTAATGTCTTATATTGATTATGTGCTCAAAATAAAGCATTTTTACCCTTGGCAATTCGGTATGAACAAGGATGTAACCTAGGTAACTTTTATGACATTAAAATGTGTCTTAAGATAAATATTTTCCATATATGTTATAGATTATATTTTTGGTATATTATGCCATATAGTTTCGGTTTTAGGTACCCTAGGAGATGTACATAATTTTTGTATAATTTTTAGAAGCTTAACCAAGCTTAAAACATAAAGATTAGCTTAGTAAACTTACTTCTTAATAAAGGTGGTTAAGTGCTTGAACTCTTCTTGAATCTCTAAGCTTTCTCCAAAGGAAATTTTGATGCTCCACTTCGGTTATATGCAAGTGGTGAAGGAGTTTAGGAGTTAGATCTTTAACAAAGATCTTAAGTAGATTTGTAAGTAGTTTTTTAAGGATTTACCTTAAGCTTTTCTTCTTATAAATTCGGCTCACTTAAGGTGGATGAAGAACAAACTTTCCTTCATGAAAATGAAGAAGAAAAGAACCTTAGAAGAAGTAGAAATCGGTTGCACATAAAAATGTGCTTTAAGGATTTTCAAGCATGAAAAATACCTTAAGGTAACCTTGAGATGCTCCTTGGATTAATGTTGATTTAGACAACCTCCTTGGAGTATATGTTGATGCCGAAATGCTATGGTTGTGCTAGGAAGAGTTTTACTTCAAGGCTTGACAAGAAATGCTAGGAAATTACCTTAAAGATGAAGATAGAAGTTAAATCTCCATTAATGGACTTAAGAGCTTCAAAGGAAGAAGATGAAGTAAGAAGAGAGAGTTGGGAACCTTACCAAATCAGGAAATGGAGTGTGCAAGGGAAAGAATGAAGCTAGGCTTACGTAGGAATAAGAGAAGGTAAGTTTGATTGATTTTTGTTTTGTTAATTTTTAATTTCAATTGACTAGTCTTTTCATTAGTTTATTCCATAGGTTATTGGATCAACAAATGCCCATGTTCTATGCATGTGTTCGGCCATGTGATGAGACAAGGCAAGGTGGAAGAAAATAATGTGAGCTAAGTGACAAAGAAATTTAGGTAAGGTTTGTTCTTTTGATTTTTCTATGTTTATGCTTGTCTTCTTCTTCTCTTGTAGGTGAACGAATTCAAGGCTTAAATGGAGCCTCTCAATTGGCAATGAAAAGCCAAGGACAAGCAAGGGATGGTCACTTGCATTTTAGAAATCAAAAAGTAGATTCTAGATCTACTTTTTGCTTTAATTATTTTGATTCTTGTCTAGCTAACATGGCCTTGTTTTCTTGCAGAATTTCGACAGCATGGAGGTAAAATGAGACCTACATTCTTTTTCCATTAAGTATTATAGCACATGGGAAGGTGAGTCACCATGTTCTATGCCTTTTTCAAGTTTTAAATGCAAATTTTATACTAGTGTTTAGGTAGAAAATCCGCCCCTATAGAGCCCCTTGTTTGACACTGAATTTAGTTGATTTAGAGGGTCAATTTAACCCTATTTAAGATTCATAATTCGTGGCATGTCAAAAACTACAAGGTAATTGCGTAAAACGCGTTTTAGTGACACCCGAAGGTGCGTTTTTGTGCTCTAAGGAAATTTTGGGAAATAAATTGTCTTTATGAGTTCCAAGTGTTTATAAACACTTATTATTGTAAATAATGATATATTAAGATGTTACATTGAGTTATATGGGGTTACATCAACCCATGACATAATTTACGGGCCATCGGGACACTCCCGGGGCAAAAAGGAGCGTTAAGAAATCCTCCTGGGGTTTTTGTTGAATTTTGAGAAACCACTTCGTGGGTTCTCTTTAGGATGGTTAATAATGATGTTAGGAACTCTAAGAATTAATTTTATAGGAGTTCGTGCCACCTCAGCACTCCTCCGGGCTTTTCGTGCTTTAAGGGGCGTGCGTGAGCACTCCCGAGCGTTTTGCGTTTTTGGCTAAATATAGCTTAGGGATCATGTTTATATATTCATATAATGAGTGTATGACCATTTGGTTTGAGTTTTAGAAGGTCATACAAGGTCATGCTTGATCATATGTTTCTAAGGCGTTTTAGCGTTTATGGTGAAACGACTATTTTTACTTAACGTTCTCATGCATGGGTTTGCATGCATACGTGAAATGATTTATATTTGGATTGTTTTCAATTAAATAATGGTTTTATACGATACGGTGCCATACGGTACGGTGCCCTAGCAATGGGACCGGTACCTGGCAAAAGATCGATTTCAAATTCCACTGCTCTCTGAGGTATCATGCCGGGTAGCTCCTTAGGGAATACGTCAGGGAATTCGGATACAATGGGTACTTCAAGGTTGAACTCTGGATCTCTCTCCAGGTCTTGTACATAACATAGGTACACCTCATGGCCCTTTCTGAGCTCCCGGTACACAGCCATAGCAGATATGAGTGTGGTCGAAGGCTCTCTCGGTCTCTAGCGGTAAGATACAGTAACCCCAGAAGGACTCTTGAGCAACAATCGGTGCTCGGCGCAGAGGATTCTACCCTTGTGCCGCTCCAAACAATTCATTCCGACTATTAAGTCGAATCCCAACCCGTTAAACTCGATGAAGGAGATGGGAAACGATTCACCTTTGATTTGGATTGTGGCTGATTGATAGTACTTGGTGCATTTTACTCACTCCTTCGATGGGAGAGTAACCATGAAGTTCGGTAGCTCATCCGCATCTAGCTTCAACCTCTTCACAAAAGATGGTGATACGAAGGTGTAAGAGGCGTCGGAGTCGAATAACACATGGGCTTCAATGCCGTTCACTGGGAAGGTTCCCGTTAAGATGGTGCCGCTTCTGCCGGCTTGTGCTTCGGTGAGGATACTCAGGTTACCTTCGGTACCGAGTCCACAACCTATTGGATTCACAAATGGATAAGTATTGATGGTGGACACAAGTGGAATTAAATCAACACTGCTCTTTATTGATAAACCAACCATCGTACATACCATGTCTCTAATACACGTTACTAATAGGTTACATGATACTATGAATTTAATACTTCCTAAAGGTAAGGTTCAGACGTCCTGGTTTCATATGTGTGGCATTGATTATTTCCGGCGGTGCCGTATTCTGTTTGATCTTGTTGATCCCATGATACAGCATCCTAGAGTTTCCACCCATGATTAGGACATCTCCTGATCTCAATACCAATTTCTGTGCGAGGTCCACACGCTTCTGCTCGCTATACATAAATACAGCGTCATCACCAATGGACCAAGACACTATGGGCACTCCTTGTTCAGGAGATTCCGCTGTCTCGTCCTTGTCTTGGTGTAACCCAAGTCGTCCTTCTTTCTCATAGAAGTTGACGATACAAATGTCCGCTTCAAGTGCGGGAATCGGATCATGTTCGCATTGATGTGCAAGTTCTACTGATTGTGTGACAAGTGTTTGAAACTCTGGAGGAATTGTTGGTGGCGTCGCTCCGTCTTGTGTTCGTGTCTCTTGGTATGTCTTGGTGTAAGGATTCCAGTCCTTTCCCAAGCACATCATTTTCAGCTTCATCTTCGCTCCACCGGGGAATTCGGGTGTATAAAATCCTCCTTGACCCGTTCCTAGCTCGTTGCATCGTCGGATGATTGAGACTTGTGCTTCGGGTGTCAGGTATCCCCTTAATAAAATCATACCTGGTTGGATGACCTGACACTGCTCACTGGGGTAGTGGTGTGAGGTGATGTCAATCTCTTCTTGATTCAGTTTCGATGGTATTGGATAGCAGATACTAAAGCTTCCTAAGGTTATATATTTCATCTACGGTGAGTACTAGTCTCAACTACTTCATTTCATGCTCCATACATACTTCGATTATTTACTCATGCATTCATTCAAACAAATACTCCAATACTTAGACATGCTTCTCAAGGATTCAAGGTTAAGATTATTACCTGGGCCGGGCTTAGAACCGGACCCGTCTCGGTCTATGATATGCAAGGCAGGCTGCCTCTGAGGTGCGCCCCTCTGAGGTCCCCGGGATCCCTGTCCCTGTGGTGCCTGCTGGGTCGGTGCATCGCCAGATGCAACCTCGTTGCCTTCCCTCTGCTTGTAGCTTTGGAAGTTCCCTTTTGGCTTGGCATTCTCTGGGCATCTGTTGGCCGTATGTCCCGGTTTCTAGCAGTTGTAGCACTTGATTTCTCTCCCATAGCAGTCCTTGCCAGGATGGTCTTGGTTGCACTTCCTGCACACATAGGTGCGGCCATCGGAGAAGGTTTTGGTGAAACCGGAGCCAGAACCTAAGGTTTATAGGGTTAGCACATGTGTGCGTGGATATACTAGATATGATGCTGGTACGAATACGAATTAGGAGTAGAAGTTTACCCTTAGGTGGGTGTGATCTCAGTGGCTTCGCAGCCACCGGTGCAGATGAGCCAAGCTGAAG
The DNA here is from genome assembly GCA_023374045.1 of Limonium bicolor. Classification (NCBI taxonomy): domain Eukaryota; kingdom Viridiplantae; phylum Streptophyta; class Magnoliopsida; order Caryophyllales; family Plumbaginaceae; genus Limonium; species Limonium bicolor. Next base: position 262,671,828 of record CM041782.1, on the reverse strand, counting down.
CAGTTCAACTGGTTTGCCCTGCTCAGCATGGGCACTGCTCTCACTTGGGAAGTTCTTTTGAGTTTGATGAAAGAATTTCCCTTTCTTCTTTTTCTAACCTTTGCCTTGGTTCTGCTCCTCGGCACTTGTGTTCTTACTGTTTGTCTTGCGCTTCAGTGCGGTTTCTTCATCCCTCAATTGGCAAGTGATCTCAACGCGAGAAGCCGCGTGATAACACTCCTGAAGTTTCAGGTATTAGCCGGGATTCTTATTTAAAGAGATAGAGGTAAAGATTTAAGAATTTAAGGAATTGTAAGGAATTGAAATGATACTAAGGGTTAACCAATTTTTACCTGAAGGGAGGTAAATCGTGTGTAGCACATACCGTACCGAAGGCGATGGCTTAGACCGCCATAGAAGCGATCGACCAACACCTGGCCGGTATACCCTAGGTCGGGTAGAAGATGAAGGATAGAAGTGAAGGTTCTGTAGTACTCATTGACAGACATCTTTTCTGTCATTTTCAAGGCATGTAGCTCTAGCCTTTTCTTGTCTTTCACATGCTCCGGGTAGTATTTGGAACGGAGGAGAGATGCGAAGGATTCCCAATCGAATGTGGGGTCGTTGACGTGCTCATGCTTGACTAGTTTTCACCAATCCATGGCTGCATCCTTTTGATAATAAGCTGCTAATCTCACTCGAACTCCAGCAGGAGCTTCGAGGGTTTCGAATGCGGGCTCCATCTCGGAGATGTAAGCTTCCAGTTTGGCAGGATTGCTCTCGCCTCTAAAGCAAGGGGGACGGAGATCTGCGATGGCCTTTACCCATTTCACTTCTCTGGGTGGAGGGGGCGGGATTGGTCCCATTTGAGTCTGTTGGTTCTGTTGGTTTTGCTGCATTGCATTAACTACTTGCGGTAGCATCTGCACTACCGTGGCGGCGACGATCTCAGCTATCGTCTGCGCGCCAGGTCCTTTAGAGGCTTCGCCTCTCCCTCGGCCTCGGCCTCGTCCTGACATCTGAACATTTAACATTTACATTAGGCTCTGCAAGATAAGACTCAAGGGTCTTGGGAATTTAAGCAAAGTATCGTTCCTAAGAACGTTAAGGGTATCCATTATTAACAACGGTAGTTCCTAGTTAGGTTCCTATGTATCCGTCTTAAGACGGTTGAAATCCTAACTCGGTAATCCCTATGCTCGGTAACTATGGACATCAGAGCGTAGTTACGCTCTGATACCACTTTTTGTAACACCCCTACCATTAATCCTATTTTTTACCGTCCAATCGTCCTGTTAATCCTATCAGTTCGCAGCGGAAATACTACACTATTACGGCAGGTGGTACAACGCCGCTAACCGCCCATACGGCTAGCTAGGCTTACCTTACTTACAGTGACGGTCTGCTGATCATAGTATACCGAGCTACTAAAACATTGCTTACTGAATACAAATGATAACACTCTTACATTGCCGGATCACCGAGTATTTAAGTGTATTCAATTACATCCTTCCACTAGTTTCCAAAAACGAATGAGTTTAAAACAACTACTCATCTATACCAATTCACCATCCTATCGTTCTTTCACAATTCAAAAGGGTGTACCCCATGGTACACCGGCTAACAAAATCTAGAGCCGTGTACTACTTAGTACACCATCCATAATTCATCCTTACACCAAAAAGAAATTAAACTAAATCTCTTCACAGCCTTCACCCTTCTCTTGTACCTGCGTGTAGTAAAAACATCGCCCCAAGGGGCTCAGCAAAAGCTGCGCATGAACTCCGCATATACCGTGTGCTAGCTAGGGCACGCCGACTAATTAAGGTCGAATAGGCATGCGGTTCAGTTATTTCATACATACATGCTTTGCATACAACATACATGCATATACAATACATTACACAATCCAAGATGGCAATATAACAGCACACACTTACTTACCTTCACCGTGTTAGCCAAATTACGCATCCGGGTTAATCGGAATGCTATTTACTCTTTTACCTCACACACGCACTTACTTACACTACTTACATTTACTTACTTACTCATTCTTACTTACTTACTCATACTCATGTTAAGTCGGTATGACCTCCGGCCCAGGGACTACACCGTCCCACCACTGGGATTTACTTGACTCACCAATCCGGGACGCTACCCACTTAAGGGATTTGGGCCGCGGACTAGTTTAAGAGTCAGGACTTGGATCCAACCTCTTGTGTCTCCGCGTCCTCACGCGTGGCCGAAGCTATATCGGACTTCTATTCATTCCAATTTAATTACCAATTTAAGTTAGGTTGGTTAGCTTGTTAGGAATCAGTTAGAAGTCCAATCTCAAACACATTCGGTCACAATGCAATATATCATACATACACACATTCATTATCATCCATACATTTCATGAATTATACAAACTAAGATTTAAAGAAAATATTCACAACATACAACACTACATAATCACAAGTATGCATAATAGCTCCGATTCGTGCATTTATCTTATTTGGTGATCAATTAGCACACAACACACAAATCAGAGTAACCAAGATAGCATACGAGGCATGAGGAATTCATACCGTTCACCGTTGTACTTGTATCCGACGTTCCTCCGGTGTTCACAATTCAAATCCTATGATATACATACAATCGAGTGATTAATCTAACTATCATTTACCCAACTCGATTACTCTTACGTTTCCTATCTCATACTTACTAAGTCCTTTCCATTATCACACTTACACTTTACTTACTTACTCTTCTTTTACTTTAAGTTTACTTCCTTACTTAACATTGGTATACTTACATATATGTACACATATATATGTGGGTATACATATATATATATATATGTATATTATTATTATTTAATTTAATTTTTTTTGTATGACTCGACCGACCTTACCCAGGGTCGGACCCAAGGTCGGTCGAAGTCAGTAGGGTTCATACGCTGGAAAATTACAGGGCCGACCGACCTTGCCAAGTCCGGTCCCAAGGTCAGTCCATTCCAGTGAGTTTTGGTTTCGAAATTCTGGAGTCGACCGACCTTGCATGTCCGGTCCCAAGGTTGGTCAATTCCAGTAAGTTACATTACAGGAGAATTTTAGGCCGACCGACCTTGCAAGTCTGGTCCCCAAGGTCGGTCCATTCCAGAAGGTTTTATGACGGGAATTTTTCTGGCCGACCGACCTTGCAAGTTCGGTCCCCAAGGTCGGTCCATTCCAGAAGCTTTCCGTCCTTTGTAAATCTGGGCTCGACCGACCTTGCAAGTCCGGTCCCAAGGTCGGTCTGGCCCAGTATTTCAGTTTTAAAATCTGTTTTCAGTCCCTCTTCTTACCCATTGCTTCCCCGTTGTTCCTACACTTAATCCCACATGTTTTAACACTAATTAAACCTCCTAATACACCTTAGTTCTTTCATTAACTCTTTACACATTTCTATACTAATTTTACATACATAATTTTCCTAGTTTCAATTCAACACTCACATTGTTTCTTCTCTAGTTGCAATTTGCTACAGATTCCTTCTCTAACTCTCTCCATCTATAACTCCCTCTTCTAATGTCATTTCTTACACTCCTAATGCACTACCACAAAATAACTACCTCTCCCAATTTTCCCTCTAACTATCTCCACCAAAATCTTTAACAACTTATACTTTTCACCTAGTTCTAGTTCATTAAGTGTTCTAATCCTAGGTAAATTTTGACATAACCTCCCCTATATTTTTACACTCTCACCACATTGTTTCACACACATAATGATCCATACCACCTGTTTATAACCAATATCAATATACCAAACTCTCATACACAATTACTACACATTAAGCACTGCAACATTCCTGCACTCAACATCCCATTCCCAACTATGTTTTGACAAGTTTTGAAATGTCTTTTAAGGGTTTAAAAAATTTGGATTCTCTTACACATTACACTACTACTCAACACTATATTCGATACAAAATTAAGAGCTTCTAAAATCTGTTACACAATGCATTTTACAAGACTACACAAGTGAGTATCATTACCTTGTTTCTCTTCTAGTTTCTTTTCTTCTTCTTGCTTCTTCTTCCTTCCTTCTCTCTCTCTCTCCACCGGTTTAGCAACCCAAATTCTCTAACACTATAACCCATATATACACATTTCAATACACCAAAAACTAACCCTAAATATCCTTTAGAGCTTAATGTAGGTTTTAGGGTTTAGAAATTCCATTACCTCGCAAGGGTACATGTAATGCTTGGAACAGCTCAAGAGTAAGATTTCCCACTCTCCAACAATGCCAAAATCGGCTAGAATACAAAGAAGCAAGTAAGGGTTTAGCTTCAAATTTCGTTTTGCCCACAAGGGTAGAAAAACAATGAGGTTTCAAGAATATTTTTACCTCAATATGACCAGGAGAAGGAAGTGGTTCTAATGGTAGTCTTGAAGCTCCAAATGCTACACACCCATGAAGATAAAAGTTGTTGTTTTCGAATTTTGAAAAGAGGGGAATACACTCCTTGATGAGAGGAAGACAATGGTGGTATTTTTATAATTTTTGGATAAGGTTTGGACACTCAACAAGAGGAGAGGAGTGTTTTTGTGGGGGTTCTCAAAACTCCATTGCCATCAGTTGGGAAGGAAGAGAATAGAGAAGAGGAAGGAGGTGAGTACGTGAGTGAGAGAGTAGAATAGAGGAGAGAGAGTAAAAGTGAGGGTGGGGGTTACTTTATTACTTTTTTTGTTTTGCAAATAAGGAGTGAGTGAGTGTGTGAGAGAGGGAGATGGGATCGGCTGGCACCAGCACACACACAAACTCTACTTTTTATTTTAAAAGTGGACACATAAGTTTTGGTTATTTATGTTTCTACCTCACAACTTCCCGTTTTTGACAGTTTTTACTAATTCCTCGTTTTATTGATTTTATTGGTCCTAAAGCCTCACTAATATTTATTAATGATTATTTAGTTGACCAAAATTGTTACGAGTCTTATTTGACCCGCTTAAAGTCACGTTTTCCCGGTTTCCTCGAAAAACGCGCTTTAAGGTTCGTTAGCGTTTTTAATCCGTTTTAAGGATCCGTTTTCTTCGGGATTTGTTCCCTCATGATTATTTACACTTACTTAAGCTTCTAAATTACTTATTAGCCTAATTAATAAATATTTTTAATTACCGGGTATTTCAACACAGACTAGTCATCGATGACATTTAAGTTCAATAACAAATTCTAATAAATTGCTTAAACAGGGCTACAAATATCAAGAATTTGAATGGACAGTGAATTTTGATTAAGGCTTCGAATTCGTTGTGACAATAGCTTCTAAAGTAGATGAAGCTTCTGTATTTTGTGGACCCATATAATAAATGCGTTTTTCCTCTATAATCTTTCATCCAGTGGGCCCTTCAATGAGAAACTACCTTCAGAACGGGCCTTATAAAAATCAAGATCCAAGCAATAAGATGTTAAAATCTTTTTTTTTTTAATTCAACCAGCCTTCACATATAGTCACAGCCGCGCCTTGACATCAAACTTGCCAGTTGCCAATACTTTGAATTATTGTTGAGAGAATAATTTCACAAAAACTATGAAAACTAAGATATCTCTCTCTACTCTTCCCTTGCTGTCCTGGCACCGGCAAGCCGCTCACTCTTCAATCATGGCTACCTCATCATTAAACAAAATCTTCATCACATCCCCACCCCTGCAAGTATATCCCGCAACTCCCGCGAATGACAGATCAAACTGCAAATTAATTAATAATCACAATTGTTGCACCTTGTTCTTTAGCTGACTCGAATGGAAAGAGAGGTGTCTCCGAAACGCAGAACGCACAAATAAATTCTAATTTGCGGACCGAGTAATTCGATTGTGTGGCAGTATTTAGTTAATACACCCAGAAATTCGATAAGAAGTATAGTAAATTAATAATACTGAAGAAATGAAGATAAACCAAAGAATTAAAGTTCTAGTCTGCTTCTCATTAGAATAATATTAGTAGCAATTTAAGCAGCGACATAGAGGTAATAATAATCAGAGAGATGGAAGAACAGATAATGGCCTAAATTGAGGTTTAACACAATTCATCTTCTCCTACTACTACTTCACCGCCGGTCATCCTCGATCTTCCTCCCTTTACACTACACCGAGAAACTCTGGAAAGAAAGGAGATCATCATATATATGAAGATAACCAAAGAAAAGGAAAACGGCTGTTTGAGGAGTTCCTCCACCCACCACCGATCTATATACATCAAAAAATCGCTCAGATCTGATTCAATTTGTTCGTCCTACTGATTAATTTCACTCATGCAATTAATTTTCCACGATCTCATATATTAAGTAGTGATGAAAGAACTTCTCAATTATCATAGAAACAGCTCGCCGTGGATGAGATCGAAGACATCAGCTGACACATGACCTCCATCAAGAGCGTCAAGCACACGCTCGAAGAGCTCAACGTTGCAACGGATGTGAAGTGCTCCTTGCTGCTCGTACCCGTACTCCTGCGCGGATCTGTTAAGCAAGTTAACGAAGACGGGATGGTTAAGCAGGTCCGCACTCACTACAAACCTCTCCATCTCCTCACCGACGTAGACCGGAAGGTGTCCTGACGGAACGGATCTACGGCGTCGACGACGTCTGGATGATGAAGAGGATGATGATGATGATGCTGATGTTGAAGATCGGTGAGGTGTGCGGCGGTGATGTTGGTGAATATGTTGATGAAGGTGCTTTGGAGTAAGGGCGGGAGAGGCACCGCCGCCGCCGATGAGAGCGGTGTCGGAGCGGAGTAGTGCGTAGGATGTTGAAGGTGTAGGGGAGGAAGAGTCTGCCACGCGTGATAGACGCCTTATTAGATGCTTCATTTTTGTCCGGTTATTTGATTTCTGGCTTACTGGTTGATTGCTGTTGTGTGTGTTTGTGAGAGAGGGAGGGGGGGGGGGGGGGGGGGGGGGGGGGGGGGTTGAAGTAGTTTGGATGAGTGAAAGGGTTGAGATTCAGGAAGGGAGAGAGGAGATGACGATTCCGAAGAGGAGAGATTCAGAGAGCGAATTGAAGCGATTGAAGAGAGGTGGAGGAGTATAAATAATGGGGGCGGGAGTGATGAGAAAAGGAATATTTTAGAAATGGAAATTAATTATAAAAAGAAGGTTAAAGAGAGAGGAGTGCATAGAAAGGTCATGTGGAGTGTGGGAGACGATGGAGGAGGTGGTGGGGTGTGTCTGTGTGTGTACAGATGGGGCGTACTTGGCAGGTACAATTGTGTGTGGAGAGTGCGGTGAGGAGAGCGATTTTATTTTATTGGGCAAGAGGGGATTATCCGCGCTTTTTTTTGGGGGGGGGGGGGGGGTTTATTTAATGATAAGAAAAGAGAGAGAAAAACGGCGTCAGCGCGTTTAATTTTTTTTTTTTTTGAAAGAGTAGCTTGTTTCTGTGTGGAGACGATAAAATATCGTGGAATAACGAAAATTCCAATGTTAAAGTAGCATGAATGGAGGGAGTGAAGTGCGTATGACGGAAGGCCGTGTTTGGATGGAATTTTATACTACTTACTAGTACTATACTCCCTCCGTCCCTGTTTGACCTTCTCCTTTACTATTTGAACATGTCGTTTGACTTCAATATTTAACATGTAAGATGACATGATTTTACAAATCTAAGTTTTGCAATGGAATCCTTATGTCAAAACCTATATGTTGTAAAAACTTGTTTTATAAAATTATTTTATCTTATATGTTTAATATTGAAGTGGAAAAACGTGTCAAAAAGCAAACAGGAAGGTCTAAGTGGGACGGAGGTAGTATAATCATAATGGAATAGAGACAAAGAGAGAATGGATAGTGAAGTGGGGTTCCACCACACATAGTAACCAAAGGGCTAGCGGAGAGTACGTGCTACCTGCGGAGACAACAAGATGGGACTCCCTCCGACCAAATCCTCTTCCGACTCCAACAAACGGACCCTTGCGACCAGAAAGCCATTCCGCGGACAGGCTGCGGAGGAGCAATCGCCTCCGAGGCAGGGCAAGACCCTCTCCGACAGACTGAGAGTAATTATTGATAAAAGGGGGGTAAAGTTGTATGAAAACCTCGTATGTTTAGGAATATTCTAGAATAATGTAGGCCCATAGAAACGGTTATGCACTATAGGGAGCCTATAAATAAGAGTCATAAGTCATGTAATGGATGACGCTTTCATATATACAACACTTGGAGCTTTCTTGGCAATCTTAGTTTTGAGTGCAAGTTTCGTACGATCACATTTGGCGCCGTGTGTGGGAAAAGAACGTCGAAAGACAACCACGATCCGATCCACAAGAGTCACGTTTCTTGTCTTTTGTTCGACCATGGCACCTCGATCAAGCAAAGGGAAGGGGAAGATGGCTGCGACCGGGGAAAGCTCGTTCTCAAAGGAAGACCTCACCGATCTGATGAGGAGTTTTGCGCAAGAAGTTAATGAGAAGATGGCTGAGAACAATGAGCGATTCCAACAGGAACTGGCGGATAGAGATCTGGAGCACCAGAAGAAGATCGGCGAGATGGCGAGTGTAATCGAGAGTCTGAAAGCAAAAAGCGGATCAAAGAGTGAAGAAAGCCGGAAAGAGAAGTCACCACCGAAAGATGCAGAGGAGGACCTCGTCGACATGTCGCTGTATCCCTTCACCGAAAATATTCGGAAAGCGAAGCTTCCACCGTTCTTTGTCGCTCCGGCAATAGAGAAGTACGACGGAACCGGAGATCCCGCTCAACATATCAAGAAGTTCATCTTCGCGATGAACACTCAAGGAATCAGTTCCCAGACACTATCTGCAATTTGTTTCTGGGGACACTTACTAAAAGAGCTCTAAATTGGATCTCCTCTCGGAAACCTCAATCCATCTCAAGCTTCAAGCAACTTACAGAGGAATCCCAACTTTACTTTGCAGCAAGTAAAAAGATCCAGAAAGATACGATCGAACTGATGGACGTTAGGCAGAGAAGGGGAGAGACGGTGAAAGAATACAGCGAACGCTTCCACAAGCAAGTGGCTGAAATAGACGATGTGGACGAAAAGATACTGGTGAAAGCTTTCGGGAATGGATTGGCAAATCCAAGGCTGGCAGGGAAAATTGCTACCAAGGCACCGCAAACTCACGGAGAGTTAGCAGAAATGCTGCACGATTTCTTGAAATCGGAGATTGCGGAAAATAAGGCGAAAGAATTGGCCAATAGCTTCAGGCCGCCTAACGAGAAGAAACAGGGAGGAGCGTCGTCTGTTGGCGCGAGTTATGGGGAGACATCTGCTTCGAAGCCTTGGGGAGCAAGGTACAGGCCGTACGGGAAGGATCCAGTCATGCCTTCCCATGCTGGGGGTAAGACGACGTATGCGGCAAAAGTTATTTCTATTGCTCCAGGAAGGTACGCAGCTGCAGTAAGGGAAGGCTATCTTCCGCCTCCGAAGAAGCCTGCCTCAGGTGAGAACACATTGGCGTTTTGTGAATTCCACGGACACTACAGCCACATAACAACCAATTGTGTAACATTATCAAGAGAACTGAACAAAATCGATGAACAAAAGAGGAAACAAGAAAAGCAGAGACAGGAAGCTCCCAAACAGCAAAAGAATAACAGCGACTACCAAAACCGATCTCCTTACGGGCATAACGGGGGTGGCATGAGGAGTGAGGATCACCCCGAGCTAGACCATAGCAAATCTTTCGATTTCGGAGTCATAACTGGTTTGTTCTCAGAAAAGGGGCCTTTCACGGCAAAAGAAAAGAAAAGGCATGTACACGAAGTCCATGAGAAGCTACCGGAGAAGAAAGTCCAAAAAAGGGAACCTTTACCACCTATCTACTTCACGGAGGAAGACGAGGAGGGAGTCTACTACCCCCACAATGATCCCTTCGTCATTCGAGCTCAAATCAATGATAGGATGGTGGGAAACATCCTTGTCGACAGCGGAGCGGGAGCAAACGTGATCTCCTTAGCGGCGTTCCGGAAACTGGAATCCCGGATGAAAAGGTCAAGCCATTTACTGCTACTTTCGGAGGGTTCATTGGAGGAATCACGGCTCAGGCCAGCGGGAGTGTCGATGTCACAATGACATTAGGCCAAAAGGATGATCGGAGAACAGAAAAGATAACCTTATATATCATGCGAGACCTATCCGGGTACAATGTCTACTTGGGGCGACCTGGGATCAATGCTTTCGGAGCTATCTGAAGCACCTACTATCTCAAGCTCAAATACTTGACAAGGGGCGGAAGGCTGGTGTCCATCCCCGGGAGCCAGAAAACAGCAAGGGTATGCGAAGTTCGGATTACCGAGGATTTTCCAGAGGAGGACGTAGTCAAAGAAGTCGGCTCCAGTCGAGAGTACGAAGAAGGAGAGGCCAGGGCACAGATGCCTGGAGAAACCTCCGAGAAGGCAGTGGTACCGGCAGAACAGCCAAAAGAGGAGCAACCTTCCAGCGAATGATTGACGAGGTATTTCGGGACCAGTTGTCTCGAAATGTGGAGGCATATGTGGATGATATAGTAGTAAGAAGTGATTCTATAGCCTAGCACATGAAAGACCTTGAGGAAACCTTCAATACCTTGGATAAATACAAAATCAAGTTAAATCCTGAAAAATGCGTCTTTGGAGTCACCCGAGGGAAGTTTTTGGGATTTATAGTCGGACAGAGAGGAATTGAGGTTGATCCGGAGAAAACCCAAGCAGTCCTCAACCTTCCGCAGCCAATAAACATTAAGGACGTACAAGCCCTGAATGGAAGGCTCACTGCTTTAAGTAGATTTTGCTCCAAGCTCCAGGAAAAATCTATTCCATTTTTTAATACCCTCCGGAAAAATAAAAAATTCCAATGGGATACGGAGTGTATAGACGCCTTCGAACAAATCAAGAAAATGCTTCAAGAGCTTCCAAAGCTTGGCGTTCCGACACCAAGACAGGATCTATTCTTATATTTATCGGTCTCGGGATGGGCGGTGGCAGCAGTCTTAGTCATGGAGGAGGAAAAGAAGGAAATCCCAGTCTATTTTACCGGAAAAATCCTAACCGCTGCGGAGACAAGATATTCCAATATCGAGAAAATTTTGTTTGCTCTTGTAATCGCATCCAGAAAACTGAAGCCATACTTCCAATCGCACTGAATCACCGTCCGAACTAATTGGCCCTTAAAACAAATCACCAATAACCGAAACGCTTCCGGAAGAATGATTACTTGGACGGTGGAGCTTACTCAATTTGAAATCCATTATGTTCCTCGGACAGCAATAAAAGCTCAAGCCCTGGCTGATTTTATCACCGAGGCAAGTTTCTTCTGTCAAGAAGAACGAGAAGTCCCGTATAAGATGTGGGTGGATGGAGCTAGATGTAAAACAGGTGCGGGAGTTGGGGTTGTGATCCAGACTCCTGATGGAAGGAAAATGAATCATGCGGTAAGGTTGGAATTCGAAGTAACAAACAATGAAGCAGAATACGAGGCGTTAGTACAAGGACTGGAAATAGCCTATGCTCTGGGGGTGACGGAGCTGGAAGTACAATCTGATTCCTTGCTTGTGGCAAGGCAAAGTGAGAACATCTTCAAAACAAAGGAGGAAAAATTGAAACTTTACTTAACAAAGGTACAGGATCTAAGAGCAAGATTTTCGAAATGCAATCTCCGACATATATCCAGAGACCAAAACTCGGAGGCCGATGTACTGGCTAAATTAGCAAGTATAGCGGAAGGAATACCGGAGGAAGTACAGCTACAACTACAGAAACTCCCGAGTATAGGAGAGGCGGAGACAATGGCGGTTGAAATAACCAATTTAAGCGAATCATGGATGACTCCCATTGTCCGGTATATCCAGCAAGGGACACTTCCAGAGGAAGAAAAAGAGGCCAAAACAATAAAAAGAAGGGCAGCATCGTTCTTTTTCGAAAACGGCCAACTGTATAAGCGATCCTTTGGCAGACCATCGATGAAGTGTTTGACGGAAAGTCAAGGACTAGAGCTTGTCACCGAAGTCCATGATGGGGTGTGCGGCAACCACCAAGGAGGAAGAGCAATAATGCAAAAATATTAAGGATGGGCTACTTTTGGCCGACAATCCAGAAGATGTGCAGAGACTATGTCAAAAAATGCGTGCAGTGCCAGTTACATGGTCCAAGGGTTGGAAACCCGCCTGCGGAGATGAAATCTATCACCTCTGATCCCTTTTGCGAAATGGGGATTAGATATCGTCGGACCATTTCCAGAGGCTTCCCCCGGAAGGTATAGATACTTGTATGTGGCAGTAGACTACTTCACCAAGTGGGTGGAGGCTCTTCCGGTAGTAAACATAACTGCGCGAAAGACAGAGGAGTTTGTTTGGAAGAACGTCGTGTGTCGGTTTGGAATACCGAGGGTAATTATAACGGACAACGGTGCGCAGTTCAATTGCAAGAGCTTTAGGGATTTTTGCGAAGAATGGAAGATTGACCTGAGATTTGCCTCTGTAGCTCATCCACAAGCAAATGGCCAGGTAGAAAATACAAATGGACAAATCGTAAAAGCTCTGAGAAGAGAGTTGGAAGGAAAAAGAGGAAGGTGGGCGGAAGTTCTACCGCAGGTCCTATGGGCTAACAGGACGACTGTCAAGGGGCCAACCGGAGAAACTCCTTACAAATTGACGTACGGTCTGGAAGCGGTGGTACCCGCAGAAATCATGATACCGTCAAAAAGGATTGAAGGGTACAAAGAAGAAGAGAACGATGAAGGCATCCGAGATGAGTTGGACGTCTTGGATGAAAAGCGAATGATCACCGACTTAAGAAATCAGAATGACAAGTTGAGAATCGAACGTCATTTCAATAAAAAAGTAAGGGAACGGTCCTTCTCCGCAGGTGACTTGGTACTTCGGGAGGTAAAACAGCCAGTGAAATTACAACCTCAGTGGGAAGGCCCATACATCGTTCAAGCTAAGACTGACCGGGCATCTTATAGGCTCCGAAATATGGACGGAGGCGATTTACCACATTCCTGGCACGCAGAATGCCTCAAGAAGTTCTATGTTTAATATCTTCTCTCAACTGCAGGTTAATGAGTTGTTTGGTAAAAGCACAGGAATAATCTCATACAGATGTCCGACCATCTCGCAAATGGTAACAATAAAGCGTTTTGCTTAATGATCTCAGTTATCTTGTTTTCAAAACGTTTTACCCTCCGGTAATAATATATAAAGTTTTCAGACAAAACGAAAGACATCGTAATTTCTCTTCCTCAAAAAATAAGAAACAAAAGAGTCTTTTAAAGGAAAAAAAGACAGACAAAGAATGTATCCGACGATCTCACCATTGGCCATGGTAGAGTGTTTTGTATCCGACGATCTACCATCAACGATGGTAGTGTAATTCATTCGACGATCTCGCTGTCTTACTGCCAGTAGAGTGTTAATCAGACGATCTCACCGGCTCAAAGTCGGTAGAGTTCGATGCGTGGTAGCTATTATTGTAGGCAAATTCAATTAGATGTAATCGGTCAACCCAACTCTCCTGAAAATCTAGGGCGCATGCTCGTAGCATGTCCTCCAACGTCTGGATGGTCCTCTCACTCTGACCATCCGTTTGCGGGTGAAAGGCGGTACTTAGCTTCAGCTTGGTACCCAAGGCCTCCTGTACTTGCCCCCCAAAACCGTGATAGGAATCGAGGGTCTCTATTTGACACAATTGTTTTTGGCACACCGTGATGTCTTATGATTTCTCGCTGGAAAAGGTCCGCTAATTTGGGGACTTTCCATGTGTCTCTGATCGGAATAAACTTAGCCACTTTCGTCAATCTGTCGACGATCACCCAAATAGTGTTCGCACCTCCCTTAGTCGGTGGGAGGCCGACAACAAAATCCATGGATAGGTCCTCGAACTTCCAGTACGGAATGGGCATAGGCAGCACCAAACCTCCTGGTCTCCTGTGCTCGAACTTGACTTTTTGACAAGTCAAGCAGCGGGTAACAAACTCTGTTACATCCTTTTTCATACCACTCCACCAAAAGTGAGTCTTCAGATCTTTGTACATCTTCGATGATCCCGGGTGGATGGACAAGGAAGAACAATGAGCTTCACTAAGTATCTTCTCTTTTAACTCTGGGCTGGACTCTGGAATGCACAGTCTGCCATTCAATCTGATCAACCCATCATCACTGAGTGTGAAATCATATTTCTGCCTCTCGAATATGCCGTCAACTAACTGCTGCCTGATGGTCTGTATGTACTGGTCGCTCTCCTGCGCACAGCGTACTTCTTCGACTAGGCTACTGTTTGCTGACATGGCATGTAAGGGAAAATCGACAGGGAAAATCTCGTCTTGTATAACAATCCGCAAGTTGCGGTAGCGTCCCGTGCATCGCACTCTCTCCCTGGATGGTAACGTGACGGTGAAGTCGGAGAGGTGCTCCGGGGTCAGTCCCAACTTCTTTGCAAAAGAAGAGGAAACGAAGGAGTGGGATGCCCCTGAGTCGAATAAGACTGATGCATCGGTGCCATTTACAGGGAAGGTACCTGTAGCATTTAGTTTACATTAGTACGTCGCTATAAAGGTTAAATTTATTGGTTCGGCTGGTTTCTATCCTTACCAGTGATGACGTTGAAAATCTCTTTGGCTTGTGCCGTATTCAGAATTTTGAGGTTTGCTTCTTTCTCAGATTCGTGGCCTGGATTAATGAGTCGCATGAGGATAAGATTGATAACAATTGTACAAAAACTTTAAAACTCCACTTTTATTTATTTCACAAATCATTACATTATACTTGCATACAAAGCTAGTGGCTTACAACATTACATCAATACTCTCTTAGGGTCAAGTTTAAACGTCCCGGTTTGATGTGGGTAGTGTTTACTAAAGCTGGTGGTGCGGTGTTTAACTTAATCCGCTTGATTCCGTGATACACTAATCTCGAATCTCCACCGAATATCAAAGCATCTCCAGATTTGAGGACTAGCTTCTTAGCCAGATCCATTCTCTTTTGGTCGCCATATAAGAATTCTGCTTCATCACCAATGGAGAACGACACTACGGGAATACCCTTTGCGATGGACTCGGGTGTCTCATCCCGGTCCTGGTGTAATCCCAGTCGCCCATTTTGTTCGTAGAAGTTTACAATGCAAACATCGGCATCAATGTCGGGTACTGGTTCGTCTTCAAGCTGCTGCACGGTCTCCACCGCCTTCCGTGCTAAGGTCTTGAATCTCTCGGGTATCCAAGGTACTCTCGCCCCATCTAGTTTCCTCACTTCCTGGTATGTCCTAGTCTGTGGATCCCAATCCTTACCTAGGCACATCATGTGTAGCCTCATTTTCGAACCGCTCGTAAAACCCGGAATGTAAAACCCACCTAGTTCTCTACCCAAGGCTCTACACTCTTCTATGATGTCGGTTTGCTCGTCTAAGGTTAAGAATTCTCTAAGCAGAATCATGCCCGGTCGGATGACTTGGCTATTCTCTCTTAGATGGTCATGTCTTTCGGCTGCGGGTCTTGGCGATCTCGGTCTCGTGGATAGGGGGTAGCAAATGTCGAAAGTACATAAGATGTGGAAGTTTTCTTATGATAAGTCACTACTTAAGGTCGTAACACACACACAAGGTTCATGCTTTAAAGCGTTTAACATACATCATGGTTCATACAATAACAGTCGGGTGTTAGAGTTACCTGTAGTGCGCTGGGTGCCCGCCTCAGCGTCTGACGTTCCCGCTGAATTAAGGGTGACGCGTCCCTGGTCGACTCCCTTTCCCTTCTGGAAACGTATGTCGGTGGACGTCTGGCCCCAATGGCCACCTCGTGGCGCTCCTGATCCTCCAACAATGGGCTTCTGAGCAGTCTTCATCCCCTGGTAATTCCGGCCATCTGGGTTGGAGTAGCACTCATAGTCGCGGTGCCCCATCTTTCTGCAGTATCGGCATTCCACCTTGTTGCCATTGCAGTCCACACCTGGGTGGTCCTTCCCGCAGCGCTTACAGTAGAAGTGGCACTGGGGCTTACTGGTGCCTGTTGCAACCGTAACTTAGGTTATCACGAGTCATGTACAATATTAGGATTAACGAATGGTTTAACAACTAAAATTATGAGGAGGGTATTCTGAAATACCCCAAACCTTGATATGTGGTTTAAATATCAAACTATGGTATGTAAAGGCTAAAAAGTGCCTTAGAAACATCAGTGAACAATTTAAACCATAGTAAAATGCAATAAAGCACTAAGATACAGTTTGAGCAAAAACATGCTTTAAGCTTGGAGTGAACTTGGTCAGGACCCAAAGAGCCTACCAAGACTTAATAATATTCAATTATGATTTAATAAGGCTAATTAAGTCCTTAGGAAACTTTGGTAGACAATTAAACCAAACAGAACACAAGAAAATACCTTAAAGTCAATATGAGCAAAAATGTGCTCTAAGCTTGGGATAAATTTGTATAAGACCTAATGGTCATACCTATACCTTATAAATATGTTAATGAACATATTAAATCAATTACTAAAGAAAACCAAGCTTGAAAACAAGTTAAAACACAAAAAGTGCTTTAAGGAGTCTTAAAGCACGTTTTTGAAAAATTGTCTTATAAATGAGTTTTGAGTGGCTAAATGTCCATCATTACTCTTTAATTAACATGTGTACTATATAGTATCACATTTGGAAGTCTATATCAATGGGAAATCAAAAATTTCACTTCTATGTGCCTTGTTTTAGTGAATAGTAACTAAAATAAGCAAGTTTGTAACATATGTCATTATAAGTGTGACAATTGGTCAACAAAGACTAAAATACCCCTTAGTATAATATGGGGGCCGGTTTTATTATGTGGTGACTCACCACCATGAGCTAGTAAAAATTAAAGAAAGAAGGAAAAGTAAGTGAAAAGTAGAAGTTACCTTTATAACATGTAAATATCTTCCAAAAGCAATTCCAATCTTCATTCTTTCTTTCCCACTCACACCCACCGTAGCCTTCTTCATCTTCTCCCAAACTCCACCGGTTTTGCTACAGCAAACCATACCATTCTCCATCTTCCTTCACTTGTAACTTCTAGCTCCATGATCCAAATTTAATTTCAAGACCACCTTTCTTCTAGTTGGAGCAAGCTCTTCACTTCTATCTTTTCAAAATCCCAAGAGCTCCATTTCGGTGCCAAGAGGAATCTCCATGGGAGGAGCTTGAGCTCATATTTCCACATATTATTGTTCTCCTTTGCTTCAAGGTAAGGAAACTCAAAGAAAATCCATGTTTCCTCCATGTTTATGTGATGTCCGAAAATTCACCTCACAATGGTGTTTTCACCTTGCTTGTTTTAGCTTCATTTGAATCTTCCAAGGGCTAGGAGGAGTCCTCTCTTGATACTCATTCAAGCTCTTTCCATTCAAAGGTAAAACAATTACCTTAATGTGTTAAAACAATATATGTAACTAGGGTTTATAACGAGATTAAGCTTGGAGCTTGAATACTCATTACATTGTTTGTATAATGTTTAGAAGTTGATAAGCAACTAAGCTTAGCCGATTTTAAACAAGGAAACAAGAAAGAAGTTTGTGAGGAAAAGAGGTAAATATGCTATCTCAAGGTTGTTTAATGTCTTAGGAGAAATTAGCTTATATTGCTTGTTAAAATGATCTAAGGAGCCAATGGTGAATGACTTAGTAAAATGTTCTCAAAAGTTTATTAAAGGGCATATGTGTTGTTGTATGTAATTGCAGGTCAAAGGCAATATTTATGTGGGAAATTCAGTGTTTAAAGTTCATGTTATTTAAGGGCCTAAGTGCCAAGCAATTTAAGTTTATGCACTATATTGTGATGTAGTGTAAGTTTGGTGAAGTTATGTGTGTGAGAATACTCTTGATGGATTTAGGTGTTCTTGAATGTTTAATGGTGAAAACCATGAGTTTTGGAATGATGATGTGCTAAGAGAACCCATGGCAAAATTTGTATAATGTATAAGGAGATGTAAGTGCTTAAATGAACTTTGGTGAACTAGGATATGTTAGGAAAGGATAAATGTTTTACTAAGAAAGAAAACATGTTTTTAAGGTGTTCTAAAGTGCTACAAGGACTTTGGTATTGTCTTGGAAGTTCTAGGAATTCAATGAGTGTTTTAGGATGTAATAAAGTCTTGGAGAAGTTTGTTTAAGGTTTAGGTAATGTGGATGAATAAGGAGGGAATGATGTTTAGGTAAGGGTTTTGAGTAAGGAATTTTAAGAAGTTGTGAAAAGGAGATTTAGTTAGTAAGAAAAGAAGTTTGAGAGATGATGTTAAGGTGTAGAGGAAACACCTTGGTATAGTGGTCATTATTGGTGAAATACCACTTAGAAATCTTAAGGAGAAGGCATTCCAAGTGCTAAGAATTTTGTAAGAAATTTGTGAATGATAAGATGATTTTGGTGTGTGATTGAAAGAGTTTAGTACATGGCTAAAAGTGTGTTTGATGTGCCAAATGATGTTAGAACACGTTAGGAGGCTTGAGGAAAAGTTTGGAGAAAGTTTGACAAGTTTTGGACAACTTCTGGTGTTGTCCGACCCAGTGGTCCGACCCAGGGTGGGTCGGACAGCTCTGTTTAGTCACCGGTTGGAGTTTCTGGAATGGTCCGACCCAGAGGTCTTGGGTCGGACATGGGTCGGACATGTGCGTTCTAAGTCTCTGGAATGGTCCGACCCAGATGGTTGGGTCGGACATGGGTCGGATAGGTGTATTTTAAAGACGGGAAAAGTTTCTGGAACGGTCCGACCCAGTTATGGGTCGGACGGTGGGTCGGACGGCCCAAAATTATGTAAAAAAAAAAACAAAAAATGTTTAAGGTTATAAGATGATGGGGATTATTAAGTAATGATGTTATAAGATTGTTGAGGGCATGTTAAGTGAGTTATAATGACAATTTAGTGGAGGAAAAATTGTATTAAATTGTAAAAGTAAAACAAGTTAAAATGTGAAGTTATATAACTAAATTAACGGGGATAAGTTATAAGCATTAGACTTTAAACAATCATGTTACCCCCGATGTTAATAAAAGTACATGTAATGTTATCAGTTGTTCGAGAATTGCTCGAGGAACATAAGTGGACATGATAAAGTGGACTCCGGTGACAGGTATGGTTTTCTTGCAACCTGTGTCCTACCGGATTACACCGGCTTGTATGCCAATGTGTTTTTCTGTATGTTTGCCACGTTGTAAGATAAAACATGTAATGAGTTTACAGTAATTCATTTATGTGGCGTGTTCAACTCCGATACCACTTAACCTCGAAGTGTTAACCTTAGTTAACTGAGTCTAGGATCACATGAGAGTTTGGTATTCGGATTAAACGACCCGAACCTTGGGACGTTCTAACCACGGCTATGCGTGTGTTAATTGTGTGATATGTGTATGTGAGTGTAGGGATCTCCCTTGTGTGTTTAACCAAGTAGTAATGTTGTATAATGTGTGAATGTGATAGACTCCATAGTGGGGTTCTAACTAATATCTAAAGTAAGTATGTACTAACAGTGGTGAGGAATCCGGTTTGGCCGGTCGCGCGTTGTTTGGGAGTGGGTATCCTTCTTAGCCTTACCCTTTTCTTTGTTATGGTTGTTTCCCTCACGGGTTATGATCTCCCATTAGCTTATTCCAAAGCTTAGCTATTCTGACTTAAGATCGGTTTAGGGGGAAACATGTGTTTGTGTGGTGTGTTCGGGCCTCCAAACCCGAACCATCTTAACTTAAGTTACTCGTCCGACTATTAGGACGGTAATGAGTGTTGTTGTTGTTGTATAACGAGCTTACCATGAGAGTAACACCATTCTCTAGGCTCACCAGTGAATTAACTATGTTTGGGTTGGTTCCTAAGAGGACCGTTCCCGTTATGTTATGTGATGTTGTTGCAAAGCAATTCCTATTGCGATGTTATCATGTGCACGTGGAAACGTGAAGGGTGTTGTTATGTTTTGTTATGCGAGGAATATTATATGTTATAAAATATGGAGTGTGTGGATCATGGAAATGAATTCCAGTTTGTGATATGAGGCGTTTAAGGATAACCCGATTATTGGGTAGTTGTCGTCTATTAAGGAAGTAGCTCCATTAGAGGAGGAACACTCAAGGGATAATGAATACCGTGAGTGACTTATTAAATAAGGATGTATATCCGTTTGTTGAGCCCATTGAGGCGAAATGTTATGTGTTGTGTGTTTACAGTTGCATGCATGATTTAAATATAATCAATCGCATGCTAAGACGACAATTAGTTGTGCGTGGCCCGGTAGCATGTGGGCTGCGGGATTACCATACCAGCAAAGGTGCTGAGCCCCTTGGGGGCCACCCTTTCTCTTCTTTTCCTATTTCAGGTACAGAGAGCTGGAAGCCGTTCTTGAGTAGGACGGGGTAGACATTGTACATGGGTAATCATGTAAGTTAAATATATACAGTAGGTGTAGTAAGACCGAAGTTGTTATCGGCATCAGTCTGTAAATACTCGGTGCTGTTGGAAGGTATGTGTATGTTTTGTTGTTAATGGAAAGGGATAATAATGTGTAGTTGCTCGGGAATCTAGTCCATCAGACCGGTACAATGTTTATGTAATAGCCTTGTTAGCCACGTGGGTGGTTAACGGCGTGTAACACCAACGAGTTAAGTTATTTGATAAGGTGTGTATTTCGCTGCAGATTGTTGTTATGTGTTTGTTGTTGGATGGGGTGTTACAAAAAGTGGTATCAGAGCGAAGTATCGCTCTGATGACTGAATTACCGAGCTTAGGAAGTACCGAGTTAGGATTTTAGTACTTTGGGTTAAGGGTTGAGTGATAGCGTGAGAGATACGCTAGTTGGGTATTACCAGTGTGTACTAGAAACCTACAATATCCATCCCGCCCTCCACAAACCCTGTTTTATAACTTGGGAAAGAACACCAGAGAGATGAAAGTCCTCTCTTACTCGGGAAAACCCGATCTGGCTGTTATTAAGTACCTCTAAAGGTACGGAGAACCTGTCATACGGTCGATCCCGAAAACTGGGAATCCCGGAGACGGTTCCCATCTAAACAATGTTAACCGCATTTCATAGCGAAGAGTGAAGAATCAGTGTATAAAAGAATAGAATTTCCGGCAACCTGGGTCGACATGCTGAGCAGTCGAGAACAACCAGCTTGCAACGCACCAACCGTGCAACAGGCAAGAAGTGGATTAGTGAAACCCGAGACGAGTGTCTACGGAACCACAATTGTTAAATGATACACCAACGGTATACCAACCGATAAGGAACTACAACGTGGTGCCCAACCTGAGACAAGTCTCAGTAACCGCGACAAATACGTGGAACGGGCTACGAAGAGGAAACAATACAAGAAGAAAGGGGACTCCAAGAATGGGAGACACCCCAGTTGATAATTATTATAATACAGTGAGAAGTTACCCAGAGGGTTATTGTCGAGACAGTAAGATCAGTGAGGGCCAACAAGGCCACTGATGACAGTGCGGGTAAAAACAATACCACAACCGGTATGTGTTAAACCGATAGCCAGTTAGCATGGCGCACTTGCCATAGCAAGTGCTGCTATAACAGGGCTGTTCGGGAAATTTATAACCACTAGAAAGTACTTGGTAAAGTACCATAAAGTTAAATGTGATCGTCATAACAGTGGAAGGGCCTGTTAGTCTAACCTCTGTAATTGTAAGTACACCAATCAGCAAGAAGCTAGATTTGGTTAAGGTAGGAAGACGTTGTGAAACCATGAAAATTTTTCTTTCAACTTAGGTTTGTTCAAACTCTTTTCTTCCAAAACCCGATTTTCTTTCAAACCAACACTTCTTTCTAACCTTCTTCTAAACCATACCAGTAAAACCAAGGGCAGTTGATAAAGATACAACAGTGGATAAACTTTCCCTCGATTAAGTTTGGGAAGCACGGAATGAATATTGTCACGGGACAATATAAGGGAGTTGACAACAGAACACTTCACCTAGGCGTGTGACGGACACTACGAGTGTACCAACTGTAATGTGGGACGACCGCGCTCCGATGGGAGCTTGTGGGCCTGACAGACCTACTTATGGGTTAGTTGGGTAAGTAGCAATGTATCAGTATGGTACCCCACATATGTATACGAGTAGAGTCCGGAACACGGGAAGTAGTCGACACCGTTCTACGGTCAGCAGTATAAGTCAAACAAGAGCTAAGGAATACCATGAATGGTTGAAGTTAAGGAACTAAGTTAAGTTAACGAGACTAAAGGAATTAGTGAATTCCTTTCAAGGAAATGTTTAAGAGTCAGGAGGTGTGAAGTGCACTAACTATAATATAAAGACAGCGTATATGTCTTAAGGATCCTCAGGGATAAACACGATAGCTGGAATGGTGACCCAGCCTGTGCATGGCAAGCAGATGCCTAATGTGGACACATTAGTGTGCAAGGAACAGGATGAAACTCCCAGAATGAGTACCTACACTACCAGGAAGTGTAGATCTTCACAGAAGAAGATAATAAGCCAGTTAAGAACGCAAACGGCGTGGCTAACTGAATATACCAATAAGTGTGAACCAGATGTAATGGCATAACTTTGTAACACCCGGGAGCAATCCTTGAAGGGTGTTTGCATCAACGATAATTAGACATGAGTTGTCAGGAGACGGACTGACAAACCTAAGAGGCATCCCATGAAAGGAAACGGAATGCAACGACCTTGTCATGGAGCTCAGTATAATATCCAAACCATATGATGTTGTACAGAGAAGTACATGTGTGTGGACAGCCTACAATGAGCGCAGCTCAAGGAAATAAGGCTTATAAGCTATAAGCAAGATATGTTATATAAATTCGATTGATTGTAGAAGTTTATATTGTATAAATGAATAGAGTGGTAAACGAACCACTGCATTAAGAGTGGGGATACCTCTCGATATTGTGAGACCGCTGGAGAGGTAGTTATGTGTATCAAGTC
Organism: Limonium bicolor; assembly: GCA_023374045.1. NCBI lineage: Eukaryota > Viridiplantae > Streptophyta > Magnoliopsida > Caryophyllales > Plumbaginaceae > Limonium > Limonium bicolor. The sequence goes on along the minus strand of CM041782.1, from coordinate 262,648,977 downwards.
CAAAAAAAAATATGTTAAGGATTGACCATGTTGATATTGCGAGAGAACAATTAGTTTAGTAGCTTGTGAAGCACCCGGCTGAATAACAGCGGCTTGTAACTCGAGTGAGCTACGCTCCAGGAGCATACAGTAGTCATCCAAATGAATAACGAACCATAATACGAGTGATGTAAGTATATGTGTGGAAGTTAACGTGACAGTAAGTAGACCATGTAAGTTATTGTTATGCAATGAGTAAGAGCACGGTTCGCAGCTGGCGACCGTTGTATCAATGTTATTGAGTAATAATGTGGAAGATAAGACCAATTATGAGTTAAACTCAGTGGAGATGCAAGGAAAGTGATGTTAAACAGACTGGGCAATAAGCCAGTGGTAGGTACTATGTGATGAGGAACTCAGTGTGAATTCCGTGGCGAATCGCATAAGGGATTTACTGTCAAGAGTTTACGCCTCTGCACTGTAACACCCCCAAACACTGGCCTAGGAGTTAGGGGTATTACACGCCGCGTATTATTACATAATAACGCAAGGCTCTAATAAACGAACTTAAACAGATAGTCAAATAAGGCCCAAACGGAATACTTAAATAAAGTATAAAACAAGAGATGTCAAAACATCCCCAAAAGTAATTACAGAACCCACCAAACAGATGTCAAAAGCGGAAGCTAACAAAATATGCCCAAAGGCCCAAATTCAATACAAAGGTCTCAAAAGAAACTAAATAACGAAGCAACTAAACTCCAGAAGCTGAGGGGAGACGATCCTCACTAATCAATCTGCAAAAGCGTTAGAAGTAGGGGAATGAGCACACAACTATGCCCAGTAGATGACCAACTTCATCAACCAGCATGCTCAAAACATTTACAGAATATTGACAAATCAGAAGGAGTCAAGAATCCACAAATATGTCAGAAACCAGAAACAGAAGTCCATTCATTAAGGGACTAAACAGAGCAGAAGCAGACAGAAGCGGAAAAACAGAGTGGGACACTAGCGATCACAGCATACAGACAGAACGAGCAACCAGCTCGTGAACAGAACGAGGAAACCTCACTCGTAAACAGAACATGTGTAAACACCCGTGAACAGAACGGGAAACATCACCCGTGAACAGAAGGATCCTACATAGCGCGCTACGAGACAGCGAAACCAGCCATCCAAAGGCTCAGACACAGAGATAACTAGGTCCCAAAACAGAAGCTTAAATACAGATAAGCATATGTGCACCCAAGGCACCAGAAAGCACATAGATGGCTTGGAAATCGGAAGGGGAATCCAACCCCGCAAACGGAAGTCAAAACGGAGCTCAAACGAGCAAGTTAAGGTCAAAACAGTACCCTGTCCGAACTTGTGTCCGGACATCCATGTTCGGACACAAGTCGAGACTCAGAAGGCGAAATCAGACAGATGTCCGAACTTGTGTCCGGACATCAAAGTTCGGACACAAGTCGAACCTTAAACAGAAGAAGAGTCAGAGGTGTCCGAACATCCAAGTTCGGACGGATGTTCGGACATCCTTCGGAAAACAGAACGTGGAGAGTCCGAACTTGTGTCCGGACATCCGATGTTCGGACACAAGTCGAAGCAAAATCAGAAGAATGCAGAAGGCTGTGTCCGAACTTCAAAGCTCGGACGGAAGTTCGGACACAGCGAAAACTTCAGGAAGTAAAAGCGCAGAAGGGCATGTCCAAACTTCAACGGTCGGACAGAAGTTCGGACACGCCGAAAAATGCAGAGAACAGAGGCGATTTTTACACAATCAGAGGTACAAAACCAATCCAAATCAACACACACATTTACAAAACAACCTTGGGGTTTAATCCATTGAAATGGCATTAATCAGACATAAACCACACACAAACACAAGATCAAATCAGTGAGTTAATTTGCAGAACCCAAACTCCCCAAGGCTGAACACACGGATCGAATCCGAAAGCCACCTACCTCAGTATACAGCAGAGACAAATTCCTCAATTCTGAATAGCCGAATCCAGCCAGAGTAGACCCTCGAACGCAGACCGAACGCAAACCAAAACACTGAGCGAAACACAATTGCAATCCCAAATCAGAAACGCAACCAAAACCCCGAAACTGAAACTGTAACCTGAACGGGAATACTATTCTCACCTGAATCTGACCGTAGGACAACGGATTCGCGGACGACGCCAACAGTAGAAGAGAATTGACAGAGAATGCGGAGTAGCCACTGATTCACAATCAGATTGCAGAGGGGAATTAGAAAGCGAAAATCCTCAGAACCATAGAACCGAAGAATCAAAGAGAAAGCAATCTGACCACCCTACCTCGAAGAAACCAGCAATTCGCAAGGACTAGCAATCTGCAGTGGAACCTTGACAGCAGAATAATGAGGCTTGACTGATCGAGAGAAGGAACGGCTTTGAGAGAGAAGAGAGAGAGAGCAAGGAAGAGAGGAGCGTGAATGATCGTGAGAACGTGCTTTGAAGAGAGAGTAATTAAGAGAATATGGAATAAATAGGTTAGGGAATTAATATGAAGTTAACTCACCAGAAACTAAAACGGATGGGGAAAAAGACTTCCTCGTCCCCAACTTCTTTATTAAGGACTTCCATGTCCTAAATTCAGAATGAACCAACTTAACGAACCATAGTAACTTAAATAAAATATAACCAAATCTTGGGTTATAACATCACCTCCCCCTTAAAAGAATTTCGTCCTCGAAATTAAAACATACCTACTGCTCGAAGAGAGCGGGAAACTTAGAACGAACTTCGCTTTCGACCTCCCAGGTCGCCTCTTCCTCTGACTGACCCGACCACTGCACCTTCACCAAGGGCATGGTCTTGCTCCTAAGCTTACGAACATCTCGGGCTAGAATTCTCGAAGGAACTGCCTCGAACGTGAAGTCCTCCCTCAACTGAAGCGGACTGAAGTCGATCACATGAGATGGGTCCGGAATATACTTCCTCAGCATAGAAATGTGGAACACACTGTGCACTGCTGCTAAAGACGGAGGCAGAGCCAAACGATAGGCAACCGGTCTGATCCTCTCTAGGATCTCAAAAGGACCCACGAAACGAGGGCTAAGCTTGCCTCTCTTCCCAAACCGGACAACTCCACGAACTGGAGAAACCTTCAGATACACATGGTCGCCCACCTCGAACTCTAGAGGTCGTCTCCTCTGATCGGCGTAACTCTTCTGACGACTCTGAGCTACAAGCAGACGCTCCCTGATAGACTGAATCTTGCCCACAGCATCCTGAACCAAGTCTGGACCGATCACAGCTCTCTCCTTCAGATCATCCCAACAGATGGGTGATCTGCACCTCCTGCCATACAAGGCCTCAAACGGAGCCATCCCGATACTGGTCTGAAAGCTGTTATTATAGGCGAACTCAATCAGTGCAACGTGCTGATCCCAACTGCCCCCAAAGTCCAACACACATGCTCTGAGCATGTCCTCAAGGACCTGATTCGTCCTCTCTGTCTGACCGTCGGACTGAGGATGATAAGCTGAACTAAAAGACAACTTCGTCCCCATAGCCTGATGCAAACTCTGCCAGAATCTGGACACAAACCTCGGATCTCTGTCAGACACAATCGAAGCAGGAACCCCATGTAGGCGCACAATCTCATCCACGTACAACTGGGCTAAACGGTGCAAACTGAAGGTCTTCCTGACTGGTAGGGAGTGAGCGCTCTTCGTGAGTCGGTCCACAATGACCCAAACTGCATCAAAACCCCTCGGAGTCTTCGGCAGTCCCATAACAAAGTCCATACCGACGCTCTCCCACTTCCACTCCGGAACGGGAAGAGGCTGAAGCAAACCAGCCGGTCTCTGATGCTCTGCCTTGACCTGCTGACACGTCCTACATCTGGATACAAAGTCGGAGATGTCCCTCTTCATGTTGCTCCACCAAAATGTCTCACGTAAGTCCCGGTACTCTTCACACCTCCAGGGTGCACCGAGTAAGGAGCTCCATGAGCCTCCTGCATGATCTCACGTCTCAAAGCATCGCCAGCAGGCACACAGACGCGGTCCCGGAACCTCAGGCAGCCATCCTCTGCAACTCTGAATTCAGACTCCTGACCAGCAGCAATCTCATCTCTGATCTTACGCAATCCGACATCCAGCTCCTGACTGGCGCCCTTGATCCGGTCGATCAAGGTAGGCTGAATCTGTAGTGCTGCTAAAATCCCAGACCTCTCTGGACGGACGACCCAGATACCCATGCGCTGCAACTCCTGAGCAGACCTCTCCACACCAGATAAAGCACAAACGGTCCCGGACGGACCCCTCCTACTGAGCGCATCAGCAACCACATTCGCCCTACCCGGATGGTAGAGGATCTCTAAGTCGTAGTCGTGTAGCAACTCCAGCCACCTCCTCTGCCTCAAGTTCAACTCCTTCTGAGTGAACAGATACTTGAGGCTCTTATGGTCAGTATAAACTTTGCACGCTGCTCCATACAGATAGTGCCTCCAAATCTTCAGAGCAAACACCACAGCAGCTAACTCCAGGTCGTGGGTCGGATAGTTCTTCTCATATGGCTTCAACTGACGAGAGCCATATGCAACCACCTTCCCATGCTGCATCAGCACACATCCAAGTCCCCTATGGGACGCATCACAGAAAACCTCCAGGCCCTCGGTCCCCTCTGGAAGAGTCAAGATCGGCGCAGTAGTCAACCTCTTCTTCAGCTCCAGAAAACACTGCTCACAGGCATCGCTCCACTCGAACTTCACATCCTTCTGAAGCAGACGAGTCAACGGAATCACCAACTTGGAGAAGCCCTCCACAAACTTGCGGTAATAGCCCGCCAATCCAAGGAAACTACGAATATCCCCAACATTAGTAGGCCTGGCCCACTCAGTAATAGCTCGAATCTTCTCCGGATCCACGGAGATACCATCCTTAGAGACCACATGTCCCAAGAATACCACCTGGTCCAACCAGAACTCACACTTCTTCAGCTTCACATACAACTCGTTCTCCCTCAGAGTCTGGAGAACGGTCCTCAAATGCTCCTCGTGCTCCTCAGCACTCTTGGAATACACCAAGATGTCATCAATAAAGACTACCACGAATTGATCCAAAAACGGCTTGAACACCCGGTTCATCATGTCCATAAATACAGAAGGCGCATTCGTCAGACCGAATGGCATCACAAGGAACTCGTAGTGTCCATAACGAGTCCTGAAAGCGGACTTAGGCACATCGTCTGCCTATGATCCTCAGATGATGATAACCGGACCTCAGATCGATCTTCGAAAACACCTTAGCTCCTGATAACTGGTCGAACAAGTCGTCTATGCGCGGGAGAGGGTACCTATTCTTAATGGTAACCTTGTTGAGCTCCCTGTAGTCAATGCATAACCGCATGCTACCGTCCTTCTTCTTAACGAACAACACTGGCGCTCCCCAAGGCGACACACTAGGGCGAATGAAGCCCTTATCCAGCAGCTCCTGCAACTGGACCTTCAACTCCTTGAGCTCAGCAGGCGCCATCCGGTATGGGGCCTTCGAAATCGGCTGAGTCTCAGGTGCGAGCTCGATCGAGAACTCCACCTCTCTGACAGGGGGAAGCCCAGGTACGTCGTCCTGGAACACGTCGGGGAAGTCTCGACCACTGGAATCTCCTCCAACTTCGCATCCTTGCGAACCTCAGGGATGTAGCACAGATATCCCTGGCATCCTTTCCTCAGAAAACGGAACGCCTGCATAGCTGATATGACTGGCGGCGAGCACGGGAGTCCATTCCCTGCTACAACTAGACGGGGCTGACCCGGCTCCTCAAAAGTGACTCTCGAAGCAGCACAATCAATATGGGCATGGTGCGCAGCAAGCCAATCCATGCCCAGAATCACATCAAAAGAAGTCATCTCCATCGGGATGAGGTTAGCACACAGAGTCCTATCTCTGACTAACACAGGACTATCTTTGCAAACAGAATTCAACAACATAGAAGAGTCCCTAACTAATGGACTATGCACACACAACTCAACACCCAGAGGCACCACAGGCAAACCGAGCTCACCCACTAACTCAGCAGAAATAAAAGAGTGGGTGGCTCCAGAGTCAAACAAACAGAAAACAGAACGAGATGACAGCTGGAGAATACCTGTGACAACTCTGTCAGTCGATCGGTCTCTCTCTCCAGCCATCGCGTACACTCTGGCCTGGCCCTGGGGCTTCTTCTGCTCAGCCCGGTCTCGATCTCTGGACCCTGAAGCAGACTCAACGGCTCTACCTCCAGAACTACCTCTGCTCCTCTCAGCCTGAGGGCAATCAGCAATCCTATGCTCCAAGGACCCACACTTGAAGCAGGCTCCAGACTTCCTGTAGCAGTCCTGGCCTCTATGAAACTTGCCGCAGACCCGGCACTTCGGAGCGGGAGCTGACGAAGACGAACCACCTCTATCTCGTGCGCGGTCTCCAGAGCGGTCTCCAGCTCGGTCTCCAGTAGACTGCTTCTTCTGAGAAGCAGACTGATCCCTCCTCCTGTCATCGGACCTCTGCTTCCTCTTCTGGTCCTTCCCTCCAGACTGACGACCCTCAAGTCAGCCTCTACCAACAGGGCGACATCAGCTACGTCCCTGAAGGTCTTGTGACGCAGCGGCGTCACAGCAGAACGGATGTCTGGCCTCAAGCCACTCTCAAACTTCCTGGCCTTCCTATGCTCGTCAGGCTCAGGTGCAAACTTAGATAGGCTGATAAACTTCCGGACGTACTCCTCCACACTCATATCCCGACCCTGGCGTAGTCGGTTATACTCCAGGATGCGCTGATCCTTGTAGACGTCGGGGTAGAACTGCTTGTTGAACTCCCCAATGAACTGCTCCCACGTCCATGGCTGTGGGAACTTCCCCATCACTGACCTCCACCACTCCTTGGCTTCGGCCTTGAACAGAAAGGTGGCGAAGTCGACCTTCTGCTCCTCCTCAGAGCCCATCACCCGCAGCAAATCCTCCACCTCTGACAGCCAGTGGCTGGCCTCCTGGGGATCTCCTGCCCCATCAAACGACGGCGGCTTCAGCTTCATGAACTCCTGAAGCGCCTTCACGTTCCTCCCTCCAGCATCCGCCCCAGCTGGGCCTGCTCCGCCAGCTGGTCCTCCTCCAGCTGGACCGCCCACTGCATGAGCTGCGTCATAAACTGCTGAACAGCATTAGCCACATTCCCTGGAGGGTTATTAGCTCTTCTTGGCGGCATTCTGAAAGTCCAACAGCCAGCAGTTAAACTCAGACACTAACACTGACATTTCTGACTGACTGGCTAACTTAAAATCCCAGCAGATTAGAACCCAGAGCTCTGATACCACTAAATGTAACACCCCCAAACACTGGCCTAGGAGTTAGGGGTATTACACGCCGCGTATTATTACATAATGCAAGGCTCTAATAAACGAACTTAAACAGATAATCAAATAAGGCCCAAACGAAATACTTCAATAAAGTATACAAGAGATGTAAAACATCCCCAAAAGTCATTACAGAACCCACCAAACAGATGTCAAAAGCGGAAGCTAACAAAATATGCCCAAAGGCCAAATTCAATACAAAGGTCTCAAAAGAAACTAAATACGAAGCAACTAAACTCCAGAAGCTGAGGGGAGACGATCCTCGCTAATCAATCTGCAAAAGCGTTAGAAGTAGGGGAATGAGCACACAACTATGCCCAGTAGATGACCAACTTCATCAACCAGCATGCTCAAAACATTTACAGAATATTGACAAATCAGAAGGAGTCAAGAATCCACAAATATGTCAGAAACCAGAAACAGAAGTCCATTCATTAAGGGACTAAACAGAGCAGAAGCAGACAGAAGCGGAAAAACAGAGTGGGACACTAGCGATCACAGCATACAGACAGAACGAGCAACCAGCTCGTGAACAGAACGAGGAAACCTCACTCGTAAACAGAACAGGTGTAAACACCCGTGAACAGAACGGGGAACGTCACCCGTGAACAGAAGGATCCTACATAGCGCGCTACGAGACAGCGAAACCAGCCATCCAAAGGCTCAGACACAGAGATAACTAGGTCCCAAAACAGAAGCTTAAATACAGATAAGCATATGTGCACCAAAGGCACCAGAAAGCACATAGATGGCTTGGAAATCAGAAGGGGAATCCAACCCCGCAAACGGAAGTCAAAACGGAGCTCAAACGAGCAAGTTAAGGTCAAAACAGTACCCTGTCCGAACTTGTGTCCGGACATCAATGTTCGGACACAAGTCGAGACTCAGAAGGCGAAATCAGACAGATGTCCGAACTTGTGTCCGGACATCAAAGTTCGGACACAAGTCGAACCTTAAAACAGAAGAAGAGTCAGAGGTGTCCGAACATCCAAGTTCGGACGGATGTTCGGACATCCTTCGGAAAACAGAACGTGGAGAGTCCGAACTTGTGTCCGGACATCCGATGTTCGGACACAAGTCGAAGCAAAATCAGAAGAATGCAGAAGGCTGTGTCCGAACTTCAAAGCTCGGACGGAAGTTCGGACACAGCGAAAACTTCAGAAGTAAAAGCGCAGAAGGGCATGTCCGAACTTCAACGGTCGGACAGAAGTTCGGACACGCCGAAAAATGCAGAGAACAGAGGCGATTTTACACAATCAGAGGTACAAAACCAATCCAAATCAACACACACATTTACAAAACAACCTTGGGGGTTTAATCCATTGAAATGGCATTAAACAGACATAAACACACACAAACACAAGATCAAATCAGTGAGTTAATTTGCAGAACCCAAACTCCCCAAGGCTGAACACACGGATCGAATCCGAAAGCCACCTACCTCAGTATACAGCAGAGACAAATTCCTCAATTCTGAATAGCAGAATCCAGCCAGAGTAGACCCTCGAACGCAGACCGAACGCAAACCAAAACACTGAGCGAAACACAATTGCAATCCCAAATCAGAAACGCAACCAAAACCCCGAAACTGAAACTGTAACCTGAACGGGAATACTATTCTCACCTGAATCTGACAGTAGGACAACGGATTCGCGGACGACGCCAACAGTAGAAGAGAATTGACAGAGAATGCGGAGTAGCCACTGATTCACAATCAGATTGCAGAGGGGAATTAGAAAGCGAAAATCCTCAGAACCATAGAACGAAGAATCAAAGAGAAAGCAATCTGACCACCCTACCTCGAAGAAACCAGCAATTCGCAAGGACTAGCAATCTGCAGTGGAACCTTGACAGCAGAATAATGAGGCTTGACTGATCGAGAGAAGGAACGGCTTTGAGAGAGAAGAGAGAGAGAGCAAGGAAGAGAGGAGCGTGAATGATCGTGAGAACGTGCTTTGAAGAGAGAGTAATTAAGAGAATATGGAATAAATAGGTTAGGGAATTAATATGAAGTTAACTCACCAGAAACTAAAACGGATGGGGAAAAAGACTTCCTCGTCCCCAACTTCTTTATTAAGGACTTCCATGTCCTAAATTCAGAATGAACCAACTTAACGAACCATAGTAACTTAAATAAAATATAACCAAATCTTGGGTTATAACATGCACTCTGTATTACTGAGTGTTTTGGTATTGCACTTGTGCAGCAATGATCGAGTGGGATAGCTAGGAATTGGAAACATGTTAATTATGGAGGAATAATGTTATCATGGCCGATGCATAGGAAATGCAAGGGCGCACCAATAAAAGAGTGCTTGTACAAAATATCGGTATGGAATATACCCCAAATGTTGTAAACAGTTGTGAGAGCACTACACGCTAGGTAGTAGCTCAAATCTCAACCGACTGTAAGTCGGAAGGGAACAAGTCAATCATTGTGAAATACATAGCTGTATACATAGTAAATTGTTATGGAAGTGGATAGAAAGTTTATAACTCACCGAATTCACTAACGGTAAGAGATACCACGCGTCGGTTGAGAAACCATTGTTACCAAGATGAAGGTGGCAATTGGGGATGTACAATGCAGTAAGAATAACAAATGGGGCAATTAAGCTCTACAGTTATTAGAGTTTCGCAGCAGAAACTAGTGAGCCAGTGATTCAAGTGTTGAATGTACATAGTGAACACAAGTGAATGGCTAATTATTAACGCCTAGAAGCCTAACAGGCCAGAATCGAAACCAACTAAGAGTTTAAAAAAACTCCAATGAGAATTCTTGGTTTAGGAACTAAACCGCCAATATGGTTAAGATCCTCTAATCAGAATCCATTGTGTAATAGACCGCGTGGAAGTTAAAACACTTCACGAAGGCAGAACATTTTAAGCCAATGTTTAGTGATTGATTACGTGGGTGTAATCCCTTTTAAGGGGGGTAGAGCGCAAAACCACTTAGTGTGTATTACCGTACAAGTGTACGTGATTTATGTTGTGCATAGCACAAAATAATTTGTTTTGATGATTGGTGTGTGTGTTACGTACGTAAACATACGCATTCATTCATGGTTTAATTGTGGTAATTGCGCACAGAAGATGCGAATACCATTGTGATAAGTGTGTTGATTTATTAACAGTTGTGTGTGACAGTACAAGTGTGGGGAGTAGAGAAACTCCCGGGGAACAAAACCCCGACAGTGTATAAATGTGAAACTGTGTGTTGTATTTTGATAAAATATATGTGTATATATACTATATAGTGATTCATGAAAGGGTATGAGACCGATATAAAACCTAATGAGAATAAGATTCCATAGGCAACGGGATTAAAGTGAATGGAGATAACTGATAGACGGAGTTCTATCCCTTGGAGATGTATGATCATGATTAGAATGATTAAAAAGATAGAAAATTGGAAATGAGTGATTTATCTGATGCTTGAAAATGAAGTGGGAGGTGGAACTTGATTTGCATGCGATCAAGGGAAGCTGAACACAAATTGGGGTGAAAGGACAGTTCAACACTGATGCTGATCACATCAGGGTTGGATAATTCTTGAAGCTCCCTATAAGTGGTCACAAATAACCACGCTAAGAAAAGAAGCAAAGAGCATAAGTTGGACTTGGAGTTGTGTATGTTTTCAAAAAGGATTTTGAATTGGTATTTATAAAGCGCCGATAAATACTTTACATAATTAAAGTTTTCTTACTTAACCTCACAAAAAAAAAATTCAAATTTAAGTGATTGTTTTGATCTCCCAAAGGCACGGGGACGGAAGGTGTCCATCGCGACCGGGTTCTGCGGGATCACAGTGTATATCAAAGATATTTTTGATTGCTATACATGCTATGACATGTTGTGTGGTATGTGTAATAAATATTATTTTGACCTTGAGTTCTTAAAGTGTACGCTATCAAGACCTATGAGTCTAAATGTGTTGTGTTACATAGACCTATGTGTCTAAATGTTGTTATGTTACCCAAGACCAGAGAGTCTAAGGGTTGTTATGTATGTGTAAATGTTGTTAAGATACCCGGACCATTGAGTCCAAGGTTATCATGTGAGTATGTTATGTTATGTATGGATGTGAATGTGTTACCCGGACCATCAAGTCCGAGGGTGTGTTGCAAAAATATGTTTGGGTAATGGAAGTTTATTTCTAAGTGATTCCTGTGTTCTAATCTAATGATGTGTGGGAAGTGTGAACTTCGAGGACGAAGTTCTTTTAAGGGGGGTAGATTGAAATTCCCCAAACCTTGATATGTGGTTTAAATATCAAACTATGGTATGTAAAGGCTAAAAAGTGCCTTAGAAACATCAGTGAACAATTTAAACCATAGTAAAATGCAATAAAGCACTAAGATACAGTTTGAGCAAAAACATGCTTTAAGCTTGGAGTGAACTTGGTCAGGACCCAAAGAGCCTACCAAGACTTAATAATATTCAATTATGATTTAATAAGGCTAATTAAGTCCTTAGGAAACTTTGGTAGACAATTAATCCAAACAGAACACAAGAAAATACCTTAAAGTCAATATGAGCAAAAATGTGCTCTAAGCTTGGGATAAATTTGTATAAGACCTAATGGTCATACCTATACCTTAAAATATGTTAATGAACATATTAAATCAATTACTAAAGAAAACCAAGCTTGAAAACAAGTTAAAACACAAAAAGCTTTAAGGAGTCTTAAAGCACGTTTTTGAAAAATTGTCTTGTAAATGAGTTTTGAGTGGCTAATCATTACTCTTTAATTAACATGTGTACTATATAGTATCACATTTGGAAGTCTATATCAATGGGAAATCAAAAATTTCACTTCTATGTGCCTTGTTTTAGTGAATAGTAACTAAAATAAGCAAGTTTGTAACATATGTCATTATAAGTGTGACAATTGGTCAACAAAGACTAAAATACCCTTTAGTATAATATGGGGGCCGGTTTTATATGTGGTGACTCACCACCATGAGCTAGTAAAATTAAAGAAAGAAGGAAAAGTAAGTGAAAAGTAGAAGTTACCTTTATAACATGTAAATATCTTCCAAAAGCAATTCCAATCTTCATTCTTTCTTTCCCACTCACACCCACCGTAGCCTTCTTCATCTTCTCCCAAACTCCACTGGTTTTGCTACAGTAAACCATACCATTCTCCATCTTCCTTCACTTGTAACTTCTAGCTCCATGATCCAAATTTAATTTCAAGACCACCTTTCTTCTAGTTGGAGCAAGCTCTTCACTTCTATCTTTTCAAAATCCCAAGAGCTCCATTTTGGTGCCAAGAGGAATCTCCATGGGAGGAGCTTGAGCTCATATTTCCACATATTATTGTTCTCCTTTGCTTCACGGTAAGGAAACTCAAAGAAAATCCATGTTTCCTCCATGTTTATGTGATGTCCGAAAATTCACCTCACAATGGTGTTTTCACCTTGCTTGTTTTAGCTTCATTTGAATCTTCCAAGGGCTAGGAGGAGTCCTCTCTTGATACTCATTCAAGCTCTTTCCATTCAAAGGTAAAACAATTACCTTAATGTGTTAAAACAATATATGTAACTAGGGTTTATAATGAGATTAAGCTTGGAGCTTGAATACTCATTACATTGTTTGTATAATGTTTAGAAGTTGATAAGCAACTAAGCTTAGCCGATTTTAAACAAGGAAACAAGAAAGAAGTTTGTGAGGAAAAGAGGTAAATATGCTATCTCAAGGTAGTTTAATGTCTTAGGAGAAATTAGCTTATATTGCTTGATAAAATGATCTAAGGAGCCAATGGTGAATGACTTAGTAAAATGTTCTCAAAAGTTTATTAAAGGGCATATGTGTTGTTGTATGTAATTGCAGGTCAAAGGCAATATTTATGTGGGAAATTCAGTGTTTAAAGTTCATGTTATTTAAGGGCCTAAGTGCCAAGCAATTTAAGTTTATGCACTATATTGTGATGTAGTGTAAGTTTGGTGAAGTTATGTGTGTGAGAATACTATTGATGAATTTAGGTGTTCTTGAATGTTTAATGGTGAAAACCATGAGTTTTGGAATGATGATGTGCTAAGAGAACCCATGGCAAAATTGTATAATGTATAAGGAGATGTAAGTGCTTAAATGAACTTTGGTGAACTAGGATATGTTAGGAAAGGATAAATGTTTACTAAGAAAGAAAACATGTTTTTAAGGTGTTCTAAAGTGCTACAAGGACTTTGGTATTGTCTTGGAAGTTCTAGGAATTCAATGAGTGTTTTAGGATGTAATAAAGTCTTGGAGAAGTTTGTTTAAGGTTTAGGTAATGTGGATGAATAAGGAGGGAATGATGTTTAGGTAAAGGTTTTGAGTAAGGAATTTTAAGAAGTTGTGAAAAGGAGATTTAGTTAGTAAGAAAAGAAGTTTGAGAGATGATGTTAAGGTGTAGAGGAAACACCATGGTATAGTGGTCATTATTGGTGAAATACCACTTAAAAATCTTAAGGAGAAGGCATTCCAAGTGCTAAGAATTTTGTAAGAAATTTGTGAATGATAAGATGATTTTGGTGTGTAATTTAAAGAGTTTAGTACATGGCTAAAAGTGTGTTTGATGTGCCAAATGATGTTAGAACACGTTAGGAGGCTTGAGGAAAAGTTTGGAGAAAGTTTGACAAGTTTTGGACAACTTCTGGTGTTGTCCGACCCAGTGGTCCGACCCAGGGTGGGTCGGACAGCTCTGTTTAGTCACCGGTTGGAGTTTCTGGAATGGTCCGACCCAGAGGTCTTGGGTCGGACATGGGTCGGACATGTGTGTTCTAAGTCTCTGGAATGGTCCGACCCAGATGGTTGGGTCGGACATGGGTCGGATAGGTGTATTTTAAAGACGGGAAAAGTTTCTGGAACGGTCCGACCCAGTTGTGGGTCGGACGGTGGGTCGGACGGCCCAAAAATGTAAAAAAAAAACAAAACAATGTTTAAGGTTATAAGATGATGGGGATTATTAAGTAATGATGTTATAAGATTGTTGAGGGCATGTTAAGTGAGTTATAATGACAATTTAGTGGAGGAAAAATTGTATTAAATTGTAAAAGTAAAACAAGTTAAAATGTGAAGTTATATAACTAAATTAACGGGGATAAGTTATAAGCATTAGACTTTAAACAATCATGTTACCCCGATGTTAATAAAAGTACATGTAATGTTATCAGTTGTTCGAGAATTGCTCGAGGAACATAAGTGGACATGATAAAGTGGACTCCGGTGACAGGATGGTTTCTTGCAACCTGTGTCCTACCGGATTACACCGGCTTGTATGCCAATGTGTTTTTCTGTATGTTTGCCACGTTGTAAGATAAAACATGTAATGAGTTTACAGTAATTCATTTATGTGGCATGTTCAACTCCGATACCACTTAACCTCGAAGTGTTAACCTTAGTTAACTGAGTCTAGGATCACATGAGAGTTTGGTATTTGGATTAAACGACCCGAACCTTGGGACGTTCTAACCACGGCTATGCGTGTGTTAATTGTGTGATATGTGTATGTGAATGTAGGGATCTCCCTTGTGTGTTTAACCCAGTAGTAATGTTGTATAATGTGTGAATGTGATAGACTCCATAGTGGGGTTCTAACTAATATCTAAAGTAAGTATGTACTAACAGTGGTGAGGAATCCGGTTTGGCCGGTCGCGCGTTGTTTGGGAGTGGGTATCCTTCTTAGCCTTACCCTTCTCTTTGTTATGGTTGTTTCCCTCACGGGTTGTGAGCCTCGATTTTAAACCCTATCCTATGTGGATTAACTTGATTGGGATCTAATCGGGTTTCAGGTCCACTTATAGCCTAAGATTAATAACTATGTCATATAACAATAATTATTAAAACCTAAGCTAGCTCACTGGAACCTATTACGAGTCGCCACCTAATTTTAACCTAGATCAAATTAGGAAAGGAGAGTTCGGGTTCGGGGGCTTGATA
This sequence comes from Limonium bicolor, assembly GCA_023374045.1. Lineage (NCBI taxonomy): Eukaryota > Viridiplantae > Streptophyta > Magnoliopsida > Caryophyllales > Plumbaginaceae > Limonium > Limonium bicolor. The sequence goes on along the minus strand of CM041782.1, from coordinate 262,633,714 downwards.
TTCGACTTAATTAGGGTTCAATTACTTTCATTACCCCTAGAAGTCGTTTTTCCTCTACTTAGTTTAATTACGGCTTATTACGAGTCGTTTTTAACCTAAGTGCGCGCTTCTGTTTTTTTTATTTTTTAACATTTTTTGACAGAAAATTAAAGTGGAAATTAAAATACCTAAACTAGGGTTTCGGGGGCAGAATTAGGTCAAATTTTGTTTCCGTCCGTAGCCACGGACCTAATGTCCGAGGCCACGGACCTAATGTCCGAGGCCACGGACCCCAGTTAACCTATATGAAAATAAAAATCGAATTAAACATAAAACAGAAAATTGTAAAGTCCGGGGCCACGGACAGGCTGTCCGTGGGCCCGGACATTATTAGAAAACCTAAATTTTTAAAATTTAAAAATCCCGCCGCCGTCCGTGGGCGTCCGAGCTTACGGACAGGGAGTCCGGGACCCCGGACATGACGTCCGTGGGTGCGGACCGCCCTCGGACGGCGGTGTTGAGGCTGTTCCCGAAGGTGTTTTTGGCTCAAATTTTATGGGTGTGTAGCCTGAAGGATGTACAAGACGTTAGTGATTGAAAGTTTTCAATTTGAATTCGAATTAAGCACGAAACTTAGCAAACAAGTTATTGGACAGAAGCTTGAATAAACAGCAATACAGAAGCGTACGAAGGTTAGTTTGAGCCCAAATTTTGAGGCAAGACAGATAATACCGTGGTGAATTAGGGAAGTGGAGTTTCTACCTGTTTTACCTTCGGATTCACAACGTTTCTTCACACCGGGATTCGTCGAGTGCTCTGTTGATGGCAGACCCGAGAGGATTTCGACCCAAGCTTCTGGTTGTTGGTTGTTCTTGCTGTTCTTCACGTTTTGGAGGTGTTTTTGTGGGGTTTTGATGATTATTGGTGCTTTGGGAATTGGAAAACGTGTTTAGATGGTGATTTCGGGGGATTTTCGGTATGATTTGGGTGGCCGGGTGTTGGAAAACGTGAGAGAGAGAGAGGAGGCTGTGTTTTCTGACTCTCTAGGGTTCTTGAGCATATCAGGTTCTGATTTTATCCAAAAACCTATCCCCTTATATAGACTTTCTTAAAGATAAAGAAAATCTAGTAAAAGTAAGATTTTCGATATTTTAGTTAAGTGACTTCCCAAAGGAATTTTGCTGTGAAATTTTAACCACATGTCAAGGATGGATATTATGAATTTTCTGAGGTGGAACCGAATTTTTTGAATATTGGAATATTTTTAAATTGAATTTCTCGTCAGATTCAGTCAGAAATTGCTAGAAAATTATTGGAAATTCGAAAAATCAAAATTCCAACGCCATTATGCTTAAAATGTCATCCTCTATCATGGGTTAAAATATCAAAGCGTTTCAAGCTGATTTGGGCATCCTTTGGAGGAGAGAGAAAGCTTACAAGAGGTCTTAGGAGCCTTTAAAGATTACCAAAACGCCCCTGAAAGTGACGAAGCTGCTCCCCATGCCATGGAACGTGCCGATCGGGCCGGGATCCCTCACCGCTTGATTAAAATGCCTCTCACAACACCAGTACCACGTAGACCCTTACCAGGGGGTCAAAATTTTGGGTATAACAGATTGCCCCCCGTCAACTAGACTTTGTAATGAAAGTGAGAAGGCTAGTTGATGCCTGAGTGATACCCCAAAATTTCAAATGTTTCCAAGACCCTGCATGTTATCAGAAAACTGATAAGTTGCGTCGAGCTATTCTAAGGCGCTGACTACCTACAATGAATGAGATGTTGTCAAGCGGTTCTAAGGCGTTGACTACCTATAATGAATGTGATGATGTCAAGCGATTCTAAGGTGTTGACAACCTAAAGTGTGAAAATGAGATAGTGTCAAGCGATTCTAAGGCGTTGACAACCTAAAGTGTGATAACTGGGTGGTATGCAAATGCAAAAATGCTGAGATGTTGATGATGCTAATGATGCTGATAATGTGATGATGATGCTGATGAGTTGATGATGTTGATGATGATGATGATGTTGATGATGCTGATGATGATGCTTGGATGCTTCTGGGGACCGAAACCCGTGCTAATGCTCCTGGCTGGACCCAATGTGGACTTATTGCCATCGCCCCCCAAGCCGGTGTGCAGGGATAACTCCTGGTAAAAACCTTGGGGACTTATTGCCTTCGCCCACCATTCGTTGATCCCGAAAATAAGTTGACATCACAAAGGAGGATTTATTGCCATCACCTCGCCAACTTTTCTGTCGCCAGGTCTTGTGACGCGCCTGGATAATGCAACTAGGTCTTATGACAAGCCTATATGAATGTGATGAATGCAATGTGTTTGATAAGAGCGGGTAAGCTAAAGGGTAACGCTAGGTCTTACGAGCCTAAGGGAATGCAACTAGGTCTTACGACGAGCCTAAAGGAAGGATCTAGGTCTTATGGCGAGCCTAAAAATGGTTCTAGGTCTTATGGCGAGCCTAAAGGACGGATCTAGGTCTTATGACGAGCCTAAGGGAATGCAACTAGGTCTTATGGCGAGCCTAAAAATGGTTCTAGGTCTTATGGCGAGCCTAAAGGACGGATCTAGGTCTTATGACGAGCCTAAGGGAATGCAACTAGGTCTTACGACGAGCCTAAAGGTTGGATCTAGGACTTATGTCAAGCCTAAAGTGAATGAATAAGGGAGGTCTTATGGGTGCCTGTAGGGTAGGCCTTATGGGTGCCTCAAAGGATTGGATGTAGGGTAGGTCTTATGTGTGCCTAAAAGGATTGAATGTAGGGTAGGTCTTATATGTGCCTAAGGTTTGGGGATGAGACCCATCTTAACTCAGTTGCTTATGGAGACTGAGATCCATCTAACTCAGTTGCTTATGGAGACTGAGATCCATTCTGCTCGGTTACTTGTGGAGACCGAGACCCAATCTACTCGGTTGCTTATGGAGACCGAGATCCATCTAACTCAGTTGCTTATGGAGACTGAGATCCATTCTACTCGGTTGCTTATGGGGACCGAGACCCAATCTACTCGGTTGCTTATGGAGACCGAGATCCATCTAACTCAGTTGCTTATGGAGACTGAGATCCATTCTACTCGGTTGCTTATGGGGACCGAGACCCAATCTACTCGGTTGCTTATGGAGACCGAGATCCATCTAACTCAGTTGCTTATGGAGACTGAGATCCATTCTACTCGGTTGCTTATGGAGACCGAGACCCAATCTACTCGGTTGCTTATGGAGACCGAGATCCATCTAACTCAGTTGCTTATGGAGACTGAGATCCATTCTACTCGGTTGCTTATGGGGACCGAGACCCAATCTACTCGGTTGCTTATGGAGACCGAGATCCATCTAACTCAGTTGCTTATGGAGACTGAGATCCATTCTACTCGGTTGCTTATGGGGACCGAGACCCAATCTACTCGGTTGCTTATGGAGACCGAGATCCATCTAAACTTGACCAGGCAAATGCGGTATGCTTGATGATGTGAGGATGCAAAACATGTTTTATGCAAATGATTGTCATTGTGATCCAATTGTTAAGGTTCCAAACATGAAAACGATAAGGTTTACCCGTATTGCAAAGTGAAATTGAAGTACTTGCGAAAACCGAAAATTTTCACAAAGCAAGGAATAGCTGAAAATGTGCCAATCATGGCAATGCTTGAGAAAAACACTGTTAAGAAAGGAAAGCAAAATAATCATTTCCTGACTAAGAGTTCCAGATCTGCAACTTGTTTCTCAGAGGATGAACACAATACTAATGGAAAGTGTGGTGTTCATTGTGGTGCTGAAAGCTTTTGCTGGTGTTCAGGTATGACAAGCCTAGGGTTGGGGTGTGATTTTGGATGGTGATTTGGATTAAGATGAGCCGATGTTTTGTGGAGGTAAGACCAGTGGCGGGCCTGAGAGTGTTTGTGTGGAGGTTAAGGCTTATGTGGGCATGTGTGGTATGATGTGAGGGTAAGGGCTTATGTGGGCCTACGTGGTGGTGCTTGTGGTGCTCAAGCTTTGGATTTCCGTTGGTGTTGTCATGGCAATTGTTGGAACCAACAATTGCCCCCAATATTGTTCCTTAGGACGATCTGAGTTAGAGCTCATGGCAATTGATCGGAACGATCAATTAGTATTTTCTTTGATTAAACGCGCGAACAAGTCTCATCCTCACAGGGTCGAGGCTTATGCTTTGATGTGGTGCTTCCTAACCTACGCTCGACGTGTTTGGTGTTTGCACTCGTTTCTCACTTACGGTCACAACTTCTCAACCATTGAATTTGACATTTGTTAGATTTACGCGTTCAACCTGTTACTTTCACGTGATTAGATACACAACTACTAAGTCGGAAGTCTTTTGAGCTTATAACGTGGCTATGGGGTGTGATGAATGACAATAGGATAATGGAGGAATGTTTAGGATATGTGGAGCTTTAAAGATGACCAAAGCTGCAACTTGCACCGTCCCTCGGACTTGTCTTCTTTGCCTTGAAGTCGTTTGGCTATTTCATGATGACTTAGCTTATGAACTTGGGACTTAGAACTTTTGGGTTGTTTCTTGCACCTTTCCTCTTTCTTCCAATTTTGGATTTCTTCGAGGCTTTTCAGGTCTGCCTTTCTTTGAATCTCCTTTCCTTCGGGGTTCTTGTGTTTCCCGGTTTTGAACTTTGAGAGCTGTTTTTTGATGTTAGCTCATTTGGATCTTGTGTCATTTCGGGACCATTTGCGGATCATTTCGTCATGCTGGTAGCGGTTTTGCTTCCTTGGACTTATGAAGTTGCCGTCCAAAAGTCAGGCTCCTTGCTTCCTTTGGTCACCGGGTCGGTTATTCATCATTGGCTGGCTTGTTTGTGGAGTTTGTAGTGTTGTAAAAGGGGAACGTATACGAAAAGCTCAGCGGGGGTACCTAGGGTGTAATGTCAGGGTTCACAAGCTTTTGGCTGTGTGGTGTTGTACCTAGGGCTTCGTCATCCCTAATAGTTGTGTATCCGTTCTTTGTTACTTTTCACAGGTTTAAGCGTAAATTTACAAAGTGTCTCCTTCGGTCGGAGTTATGCCGTTTACCTTACCTTTGAATGTGATCTCTCTAGAGTCACGTAAAAATGACATGCTCTTTCACTCATGGTTTTACCGCTCAAGGCACTCTCGTGAAATGTTCACTCAGAGACTTGTTCACGCGCTTTAAACCAATGAAATAAACATTATCGACCCTTAACTCAGATTGCCCCCAGTATTATTGTGGGGTTTTTTTTTGACAAGCCTTTTGAATACCCAGGTTATTTGTTGGAGGTGGCTATATGTGTGGTGGTACGTGGCGATGAAGTCTTGCTGTTTTGGTGGAGTGATGTAGTGATGAAAGTAAAGCATGGTAGTGGGATGCTTTCAGTGTACGGTGAAACTTTCTATTGAGAGGTGACAAGTGGTGGAAGCCGACAAGGTGGTGAGATATTCCCTGCGCAAGAATGAGTTTCATGTGGAGAGGGGAGTGTGGTGAGACACATGGGATGTATGTGATCAAGGTAGTGGATGTGGGTGAAATGACGTGATGACTTATTCATTTTTTGGTGTTCTTAAATGCACAACAATTATGAAAATGGAACTATGCTCTAATTCATAAATGGAAAGACAACATCAAAAATTGTAATCTTAAGAAAACTACCTAAAATGATAAAGGAAGCTAGCCACCATAAAAGTTGGAAGAATGGCTGAGAAAAGAAAACTGCTAAATCGAGAAAACTTATAAAATAGTGATGTTGAACTGTCTGATGCCGACGCGCTGAAGACCCAAGCGGTTGACCATCGGGATGCCATTGACCATGATTGTCTTCCCTCCAAACTTCGAGTGGGCCCTGTAAAATGTTTGAACTAGGAATGCCTATGGGTTATGTAGGAAGTAACTGGGCCTGAGTCTTCTCCAAACTGAGAGTGAAGTGCACAGATTAAAGTGATTCCTAGACTAGAACGGACATATAGGCCTGAATCCCTTAGTCCAGAAATTGAGCAAACAAGATGAAGGAAGTCACATGGACCGTGAATGGGCCACTGAGCCCTGAGGTCTAAGATTCGTTTGATGTTCTTGTTGGGCCTTGAAGCCGGAAACTGGAATGAATGAATTATGCAAACTATCTTGGATTCAAATGTTTTATGGGCTGAAATTCTGGATTGAGAGAGAAGCTCATGGGCCAAAACTATGAATTGGTCTATGGGCCTAGATGAAATGAGTCATGAGTGTGGTACTTGGGCCGGACTGATTGCTCTATATATGAACTGGAATTTGGGCCGAGTGGTTTTGGTTGGGCCTAAAAGATGGCACCTAGATCTAGGATTTTGGGTCAGAGCCCGAGTGAAGAGTTTTCCTAGACTAGAATGAGCCCTTGGGCCGAAATGTGTTTGGGCCTGAAATAAAAGAACATGGGCTGGAACGATCCCTAAATCACAAATGGGCCTAACTTTCTTTGGGCCAGAGAAGATGGTTGCTAAGCCGAAAAAGATTTTATTTTCAGGACTTGTGAGTTATTTCAAGTTCAGGTGGATTTCTTTTTTATGGGCCTAGAACTAATTGGATAATTCAAATTGGGCCAGAAGAGAAATCACCTAAGTCTAGACTTTTGGGCCGAAGCCTGAACGACTCACATGTTAAACCAAACAGGGCCTCTGGGCCTCAAACAAATAGAGCTGCCAATTTGTGCTAGGCTAGGTTGATGCAGGAGAAGTTCCTACCAATCTCTAGGCTGGGTAGTGGGCCGATCATACAAGCAAACAAGGCCCACACAAATTCAACATGTCCTTACTAGACGTTTGAATCAAACCGGGTATGGATCGATCCGGAGAGGTGCTTGGGGCGCGGGCCCTGGTCGCCACAAAGGAATAGGGCTTGCACGCTATTCTCTTTGGGCTTCCCCACTCTTTTCACATCACCTGAAGGTGTGCGTCTACGGTCGGGTCTTTGACTGACCAAACAATGGGCTAGGTAAGGGCACCGCCAGGAAAACGCTTGGGGCTAAGGCCCAGGTATTAAGGGGGTGTGGTTAGACGACACCCTCCTCTTTTCCCCCGCTTATTCACATCACCTAAAAGGTGTGAGTCCCTGACAGGGGACCCTCAAACGGGTCCCAGGGTGAAATCGGTTTGCGTGGACCCTCGCTCTCATATGATGCAAAGGTGCAGGAATTAAAGTGCGCACAAAGATAAACAAACAATGTAATAAAAGCCATAAATAAACATTTTCAAGTTAAGCCCTCTTTCTTATAATTAAACAAGCTAATATTAAGAATCTTGTCCCCAGCAGAGTCGCCAGTCTGTGAGCCTCGATTTTAAACCCTATCCTATGTGGATTAACTTGATTGGGATCTAATCGGGTTTCAGGTCCACTTATAGCCTAAGATTAATAACTATGTATAACAATAATTATTAAAACCTAAGCTAGCTCACTGGAACCTATTACGAGTCGCCACCTAATTTTAACCTAGATCAAATTAGGAAAGGAGAGTTCGGGTTCGGGGGCTTGATATTCGACTTAATTAGGGTTCAATTACTTTCATTACCCCTAGAAGTCGTTTTTCCTCTACTTAGTTTAATTACGGCTTATTACGAGTCGTTTTTAACCTAAGTGCGCGCTTCTGTTTTTTTTTTTTTTAACATTTTTTGACAGAAAATTAAAGTGGAAATTAAAATACCTAAACTAGGGTTTCGGGGGCAGAATTAGGTCAAATTTTGTTTCCGTCCGTAGCCACGGACCTAATGTCCGAGGCCACGGACCCCAGTTAACCTATATGAAAATAAAATCGAATTAAACATAAAACAGAAAATTGTAAAGTCCGGGGCCACGGACAGGCTGTCCGTGGGCCCGGACATTATTAGAAAACCTAAATTTTTAAAATTTAAAAATCCCGCCGCCGTCCGTGGGCGTCCGAGCTTACGGACAGGGAGTCCGGGACCCCGGACATGACGTCCGTGGGTGCGGACCGCCCTCGGACGGCGGTGTTGAGGCTGTTCCCGAAGGTGTTTTTGGCTCAAATTTTATGGGTGTGTAGCCTGAAGGATGTACAAGACGTTAGTGATTGAAAGTTTTCAATTTGAATTCGAATTAAGCACGAAACTTAGCAAACAAGTTATTGGACAGAAGCTTGAATAAACAGCAATACAGAAGCGTACGAAGGTTAGTTTGAGCCCAAATTTTGAGGCAAGACAGATAATACCGTGGTGAATTAGGGAAGTGGAGTTTCTACCTGTTTTACCTTCGGATTCACAACGTTTCTTCACACCGGGATTCGTCGAGTGCTCCGTTGATGGCAGACCCGAGAGGATTTCGACCCAAGCTTCTGGTTGTTGGTTGTTCTTGCTGTTCTTCACGTTTTGGAGGTGTTTTGTGGGGTTTTGATGATTATTGGTGCTTTGGGAATTGGAAAACGTGTTTAGATGGTGATTTCGGGGGATTTTCGGTATGATTTGGGTGGCCGGGTGTTGGAAAACGTGAGAGAGAGAGAGGAGGCTGTGTTTTCTGACTCTCTAGGGTTCTTGAGCATATCAGGTTCTGATTTTATCCAAAAACCTATCCCCTTATATAGACTTTCTTAAAGATAAAGAAAATCTAGTAAAAGTAAGATTTTTCGATATTTTAGTTAAGTGACTTCCCAAAGGAATTTTGCTGTGAAATTTTAACCACATGTCAAGGATGGATATTATGAATTTTCTGAGGTGGAACCGAATTTTTTGAATATTGGAATATTTTTAAATTGAATTTCTCGTCAGATTCAGTCAGAAATTGCTAGAAAATTATTGGAAATTCAAAAATCAAAATTCCAACGCCATTATGCTTAAAATGTCATCCTCTATCATGGGTTAAAATATCAAAGCGTTTCAAGCTGATTTGGGCATCCTTTGGAGGAGAGAGAAAGCTTACAAGAGGTCTTAGAAGCCTTTAAAGATTACCAAAACGCCCCTGAAAGTGACGAAGCTGCTCCCCATGCCATGGAACGTGCCGATCGGGCCGGGATCCCTCACCGCTTGATTAAAATGCCTCTCACAACACCAGTACCACGTAGACCCTTACCAGGGGGTCAAAATTTTGGGTATAACACGGGTTATGATCTCCCATTAGCTTATTCCAAAGCTTAGCTATTCTGACTTAAGATCGGTTTAGGGGGAAACATGTGTTTGTGTGGTGTGTTGGGGCCTCCAAACCCGAACCATCTTAACTTAAGTTACTCGTCCGACTATTAGGACGGTAATGAGTGTTGTTGTTGTTGTATAACGAGCTTACCATGAGAGTGACACCATTCTCTAGGCTCACCAGTGAATTAACTATGTTTGGGCTGGTTCCTAAGAGGACCGTTCCCGTTATGTTATGTGATGTTGTTGCAAAGCAATTCCTATTGCGATGTTATCATGTGCACGTGGAAACGTGAAGGGTGTTGTTATGTTTTGTTATGCGAGGAATATTATATGTTATAAAATATGGAGTGTGTGGATCATGGAAATGAATTCCAGTTTGTGATATGAGGCGTTTAAGGATAACCCGATTATTGGGTAGTTGTCGTCTATTAAGGAAGTAGCTCCATTAGAGGAGGAACACTCTAGGGATAATGAATACCGTGAGTTACTTATTAAATAAGGATGTATTATCCGTTTGTTGAGCCCATTGAGGCGAAATGTTATGTGTTGTGTGTTTACAGTTGCGTGCATGATTTAAATATAATCAATCGCATGCTAAGACGACAATTAGTTGTGCGTGGCCCGGTAGCTTGTGGGCTGCGGGATTACCATACCGGCAAAGGTGCTGAGCCCCTTGGGGGCCACCCTTTCTCTTCTTTTCCTATTTCAGGTACAGAGAGCTGGAAGCCGTTCGAGAGTCGGACGGGGTAGACATTGTACATGGGTAATCATGTAAGTTAAATATATACAGTAGGTGTAGTAAGACCGAAGTTGTTATCGACATCAGTCTGTAAATACTCGGTACTGTTGGAAGGTATGTGTATGTTTTGTTGTTAATGGAAAGGGATAATAATGTGTAGTCGCTCGGGAATCTAGTCCATCAGACCGGTACAATGTTTATGTAATAGCCTTGTTAGCCACGTGGGTGGTTAACGGCGTGTAACACCAACGAGTTAAGTTATTTGATAAGGTGTGTATTCCGCTGCAGATTGTTGTTATGTGTTTGTTGTTGGATGGGGTGTTACATATTCTTACCCCTGGGAGGCGCCGATCTCAGTGGCTGGGCGTCGATGGGTGGGCCAGTCAGCCGTGGTACGGAATCTTTCCTCTTGAAACCCTGCTGACTCTGCTGCCCCTACTTTCCCTTCTTTTTGAAGAAGCCTCTGTCAACACAGATTTGGGTCAGCACACATGATAATCAATTAGTGATTAAATCAATAAATGAAAATATTTCCTTACTTTCCCTTCTTTGAGCCCTCGGCTCGGTTCACTCCCCCGTCCTCAGACTCCCTCTCGGACTTCTTCCTTTTCTTCTGGCCCAGAGTCTCATCCCGAGTCTGGAGCATCAGCTCCGTCCTCGAGGCCGCATCATAACATTCCAGGAATTTAAACTGGTGATTCTTCACACATTCACTGTAATTGGATATGTTGAACATTAACAAGAATTAACGGTGTTTAGGTTTTACCTGTATGATGGTATAGAGTGTGGCACCCATGGCTGCCTGGATACGAAATAAAAGACCCCCCCGGAACTTTTTGACCTTAACGGTCTCGGAGTAGTCAACGCCGGGAATGAAGTCAAGAAGACCGATGAAACGAGCGTAGTACTTGTCCACGGACAGACTCCCCTGGGTCAGCGTCTCAAACTCCCGACGCTTCTTCTGCTTGAGGTGAGCGGGATAGTACTTCCCTCGCAGGATCTCCATGAACATAGTCCATGAGAAGTCGGGTGTCGCCAAGTGCTGGTCCTTCACAAGTCTCCACCAGGTACTGGCTGCGTTCTTCAGATTGAAGGCAGCAATTGTAACTTTCTGATCCTCTGGCACTCGCAAGGCCTCGAAGGCCTTCTCATGCTCTATGATGAAGCGCTCCAAGGCCATGGGGTCCGGCTCCCCTGAGTAGGTCGGTGGTCGTGTCTCAGATACCGCCTTAAGCCAATTCGTCTCGCGGGGCTGCGGTGGGTGGGGTATAGTGCCTCCAATTTGGGTCAGTATGGCAGCTACCGCTTCATTGATGCCTGGAATACCGGTGTCGCCACCGGCCCCTCTACCGGCTCCGCGCCCTGGGTCTACCAGCCATCTGCTGTAAGACCGTCGTCTTATGATTCGGTAAATATACCGTCAACACACACATAAAATATTAGGTTGCCTTAGAGGCTAAATGTGTATACGTATAGTGCGTAAACTCTACTTAAGTTCACTAAGTAGGTCATCTCGTACCTCACAGACGTATCCCGGGTTTCCCAAATCCTAAGCTCACTGTTAAATTCCTAGTATCTCGTCATCAGAGCGGTACTCCGCTCTGATACCACTTTTGTAACACCCCTCTCAATCATGACGTAATAATCGCTCATGTGAACAGGAATTAAAGGCGTCTCACAGCGGAAGAAATTACAGTAATAGAACTCACATGGGTGTTACTTGCCATCACTCGCCCATACGAGTGATGCAGCAATACAACATCTTAACAAAATCCAACATAAAAATACAATCCACGGTGACAACGAGATACCGCCTACATATCTATCTAAGTGTCAAAAGCATAACTACTGTGAGCATCTAAACATAATCCAAATCTTACAACCCATTTCCAGTGGAATTACTTAATACATAACGAGGTATGAACGGTAAATCCAAAATCAACAACGTCCTAACTACCCAGCCCCGCACTCCGGCTGCGTCCGTGATCATCAACCTGTATGAAGCCATAAAGGCTCAGCGATAAACGCTGAGTATGCCGAGTGTGGACCCTAGTGGTCAATTAGGTCGTATTAACCGTCTTTTTATTAGGTTCGTTACATGCAATGTCGGTTTACAGAGTATAGCATGAACTGTAAAACATAATTAAGCATGTAACAATCAGCACAGGTATACACATAACAGCAGCACATCGTACATTACATTAGCATCGATAATTCACAACCTGTTCTTAGTTACATATCGCTCGGCCCACCGGGCCTTCTCATATTGTTGGTTAGGTTAGCACTGTCGGGAGTCTGTTAGGACAACCCGAATTATATTCACTTGGACTGTAGTCCCACGTACACACAAGGTGCTCACTGCCCTGATCATCCGAAGACTCTGGGACTAATTCACTTTGCCTTTGTAAAGGCGTCCATTTAGGTGGCCAAGGGCCTGGTGCCAACGGTAGCACACTCCGCCTGACGATCTATCTAGGCTCGTTCAGGATTTACTAGGGAAAACCCGACACAGGTTAACCCAAGAGATCTCTACGCGCGTCCAGCAGCCATTGACTGTCTGGATTAAGGTTCACATCACTTTAATTCACACTCCACTGTTAGCTTCGTTAGTTAGTGATCCAGTTACAAATTTAAACATGGAATACATCACTTACTTGTTGGCTGCCCTATGGGTCTTACGCATGCCTAGAATAATTCTAGGTAGTATTTATCTTTGAGTTGAAGCTCTAGGGACCGACAATGTCGTGTCCCGTTCCTAAGTGTCTTACTTAGGTTATAACTACATACTTGTATACTTAATGTATTAGGTCGGGCAACGGTAATCACAGTCACACACCTCGTATATGTAGTTTTATATAAGCCGATCTATAGTCGACATAGTATTAGTTCGTGCATAAGTAAGTAATGCAGTAAACACATATACATCACACATAATCATACATGTTATCAAACAAATCCGAGCCCGAGGAATTCCTCAGGACAACTCGGATCAAACTCCTTTACATACCGTACACCGTTGTCTAGATTCGTGCAGTGCAGGCCACTAGAGCTTTCGAGCGCGTACGTCGGAAATGCGGTCTTGTAATACAAGGAACACTAAGCGTCAATCCATATGACAGCACAATTCGGTATTTCCGAATAACGTTTGAAATCCTAGTACTATGTCCCCAGACTTAACATTTGTTACTAGTTAAAGTATCGTTATTCATATTTTATAAACCCCATACTCGTTGTGTGAGTTAATTCTCGGTTTACATTGGAGCATGAAACCTTACGTTATACACTAATGATACTTCACTAGGGTTTATTTATCAAACCAAAGTCTTATACTAACCTTAGTATTTTATGTCGTTATAACTATAGTGTATAACTTTATTTCTTGGCGTGTTTATCTATGTATGTATGCATTTAGCATAACAGTTTGAATAACTATATCCTTAGCCACATAATATTATTTGTATTATATTTGTTCCATAATGTTATATGGTACGATATTTTATGTGTCACTAGACCTTATAACACGTGGTTTTTGGCAACTTAGGAATGTGTCGAAAATAATGTACACATGTGCCAAATTGGAGCTCCTTTATTATATATTTTCATTATTCTCAAAACTACCACATAACTTATAATATATTGTAGGCATTTAATTTTATAATACCAAAAACCTTGTGGTAAAATATAACCCAAGGTCTTTTCACACTTGTTTAATTATCGGTTACATATATATATATACATCTAATTTCCTTTCACATCTCAAACTCACCATCCCACCATTTCTACTACAGATTAATAGATTTAGGACTACATTACCACTTAACCTCCCCTATGAACTTACTTATACAGAAAGTTATTCATTTCAGAAATAGCCAGAACTGATGTATTAAGTTTATTAAATCTTTCCTCTTCTGTTTTGGTTTCTCATTTCTCGATCTGTTTTCTGCTTCACTTCTCTCCCTCAATCTGTTTAGTTACTTAGTTCCTGGTGTTATTACTACTTCATTTCAATCTGTTACCGACACTTATATAGTCATACCTGACTGGGAAGAATCTGAAACAGAAGAAACAGAAGCTGAAACATCATTCATCTATCCCTTCCTCAAATCTTTATTTAGGTTTACTGATTGATTTCCAAACTTCTCAAACTATTACACCACTCGATGCTTGCATTGGTAAGAGGTTTGAACTTAAAAGCAACTCAAAACCATGGTGTTATCATCTCAGAAAACTCACTTAACAGAAACCAATCAAAACTGTCAAACTGTAAAACCGAAAACCATAACCTGATAATCTATCTTGTATCTTGTAGTTTGCTCACGGTTCTGGTTTGAATTTTCCCTAGGTTGCTTAGCTATCTAAGTAAATATCTTAGTATAGTTTTGACCTCAAAACAGATTCACACCTCAATGTTTAAACTCATAAAAGGTTGATATGCAGAAGATCAGAAATGCAGTACTTAACTCAAAACTGGTATTAAAATCAAAACAGAAACGGGTAAGTGTTTCTTGCTTTCTTCCCTGTCTGTCTTTTATCTGGTTACCCTTCTCCTAACACCTTACCCACTTAGCTTATGATTCATCGAGATGCTAGACTCAAGAACAAATCAAAACAAACCTGTTGATGCTACTGTAATTGTAGTTACTGAACTGAAACTGCAGAACAGAAACTGCATCAGTAGGACTTTCTCTTCCATTTTATTTTCTGTTTAACTTACGTTTTGGACCTCAATTCTTCACAATGATCTATCCAGTTGTTTAAGTATCCCATCAAGCTTTTAAACCCAAACAAAACCCAACATAGCTCTGTTACAGATATAGAAATAACCAGAGCCTGATCTGATAAGAAACTGAAACTGAAATTTAAACTGCATCCAGAAACTGGTATTTCATTATTCTTCTGTTTATCTTTCTATGATCTCTCACTTAACCTCTTTCTTTCTCCGAATTTATTACTCAATCAGCTAGTTGTATACCCTAGTTTATCCTCACAACAAAACCTCAATCATTCAGGACATTTCTCAGAAACTCTCCACACAGAACTGGATTAGGCTGTTGCAGAAAATAGAAATATGAAATTGACAGATTCCCTTTTTATCGTGTCACCTGGTTCCTGAACTTTTTCCCAGCTTATTACCCTTAATGTAATGTGTTACAGAGTTCTTAGGATACTCAACTTGTCAATTCAACATCTACAAAGCTTCTGGAAACCGATTACACAGAAGTATAAATTTCAGATTTTGAGTTCTTTCTTACACCCGTTTTCTTTTCTTCTTCTTTTGAACTCAGTCCCAAATTACTAGTTGGTTCTCATCATTATCTTGATGTTTAATGGTTCCTAGGTTTATAGATGAACTAGGACAGCACTGTCAGTGCTACTGAAATCAGAATTTCCAAAACAGAAACTGGCCTCTTGTATCATCCTTCTTCTTATTTCGGTATTGTGCATCAGGTTGAGTTTTAATTTCCTCAAGGTGTTCTTTCCCATACTTAAGTGTGTTAGAAGGTCTTAGATTCATTAACTCATCTCACAAGCCAGTTGTACAGAAATACAGAAACTCAAAGCTAACAGAAACTTCAAAACTGATAACTCCCTTCTGCTTTCTGAGAATCCACAGTTTTGGTTTTCTTTTCAGTTTCCCTTCATTACTAACCTAGATAGTTAAGTGTTTGATTGAGTTTTAAGTTTCTAACCTAGACTTTCCTATCCTCACATTCCCTCTGCAAAGTAGATACACCAAAACATGGGTCTTATCAGTTGAAACTACACCAGAAACAAAAACTAGAAACCATCACTTCTGTTTTCTGTTTTGTTTCTCCCTTTTTAGTTATAATCTGTTCTTATTGTTTTTCTTCAACATTCTCATGTTTATAAACTTGGTCAGGTATGCTCATAAGGTAATAAACGTGTTAGCAACTCAGGAGTACAAAATCTACCGAGGCTACATGCTACAGGTTTGCATGGTTATCGGTTTTGATAGATTTAACTTCCTTTCTGTTTCTCTGATTTTTTTTCATAATTTTAGTAGTTACTCTTGCATCAGGAAATACTAGTTACTTATACGAAGTTTATTTCTCAAAACCGTACACAGATAAAGACTTTGGTTAGCTCAGGAGTGTTATACCTTAAATCCTCCTTTCTCTCTGAGTTTAAGCCGGTTCTCCCTTGTAGATACCCAGTACAGATGCGATTTCAAGTGCTCTGGGTCACTTGACGACAGCTGGGAAAACCACTCTGAGGTTAACTCGTAATAACACAGAGAAGAATGCATGGGTTGGAGCAGATCTAGGATAGGCATGTTATTTACCTTGTCTCTTTTTTTTTTTCCTGGCGTGAGTGGTACAGCAAGAGAAGCTTGCTTGGTCTTGCTCCTTCCCAAGCTGAGTACTATCTACTGTCTTCTACATGAGGAGAGACAGAAGGGAAGAAAAGCGGAGTTCAGAATTAGCTATGGCTATAACCGGTACTACCGTGGGGAAAATGTAATGAAGATCACGTGAGAAAAACAGAGAACAAAAGTTTAGTGCATGCTGGGTTGGTTACTGAAATGGAGAAGGAGTTCAGGTTGGTTTCCATGTGGTTTTACCTTGAGAAAACAGAAGGGCTAGCTTCCCTTCCTTCTCTGTTTTTCAACCGGAACTTCCCACTGATTTAACTCCCAGTTTGGTCTTTGTTACTGGGTGAAATTGTTCACGGTTTAGTTCATGGAGACAGGGAATTCATGATAGAGAACAGTGAGCATGGTTTAAGACTGGAACTTACCTAACTACTGGGCAGTAGCCATGGAGGTGTGGGCAGCTCTCGGTGGAATTGAAGAAGACGAAGGTACAGAAGGAAGAAGAGGAAGGAGATTGATTATATCATGTTGGTGTGGTCGTTGGTCCGTGAGAATGTCTGTGTGGGAATCCCAAGAGTGATGGGCATTCTGAAAAATAATTCCTTCTGTCGCATGGGAGGACATAGGCAGGCTGAGGAATATCTGTTTGTCGCGTGGAAATTTGAAGCAGTTGTTGTTTTTGAAGTATTGATTTCAGAGGAGGATGTCGAGAGTTATTCTCTCATTTCTGTAACTTCAGCAGTGATACTACTAAATATAATTCGTGGGTAGCTAGTACTGAATTCTAGCACAGCTCACACGGTTAAGGTTTCGGGAAAGGTACGAGAGGTCTCGAGTTCGAATCCCGGCTAGAGCATGTTGCTCTTTTTTTTTGTTTCAGCCCTATTAAGCCTATTTATTGTATATAAGTGACTGTATTAATATGTAGCGTTATTAGTTGTATGTGTACATATATATATACGACTATTTATATTTGTCGCGTTTTGGTTATATGTGCAACGTTATAATCTTGTAACGTTATGTACATTTACATATATATCCGTATGTACATAAGTACGGAAATAATAAACTGTTCGTTTGTTCGCAGGTTATTACTTGCTTGATTATTTATACCTTAATATAGCTATTTATATATTAAAGTAGCGTTTAATTGTTTAGGGGTATTTCATTCATATTGGCTCGAATCTGCTGGACGTCAGCTTGTACTTGCTCAAGGTACTCCGGTCCTATGATGACCGCTTCACTTGACTCATCCCAACACAAGGGTGTACGGCAAGGTCTACCGTATAGAGCTTGGAAAGGTGACATATTAATCGAGGCATGATAACTATTATTGTATGAGAACTCGATAAGATGAAGCTTATCTAACCAACTCCCCTGAAAGTCTAAGGCACATGCCCGAAGCATGTCCTCTAGTGTCTGGATGGTCCTTTCTGTCTGACCATCGGTCTGAGGATGGAAGGTGGTACTCAGCTTCAATTCTGTACCCAACGCTTCCCATGTAGCTCTCCAGTATCTCAAAAGAAATCTGGTGTCGTGGTCAGATACAATTGTTTTCGGGACTCCGTGATGTCTGATAATCTCCTTGTCGAATAGCTCTACAAGCTTCACTACCTTCCAGGTGTCCTTCATCGGTATGAATCTGGCAACCTTGGTAAGGCAATTGACTACAACCCAGATCATGTTGAGTCCTCCCCTGGCAGGTGGGAGTCCTACAACAAAATCCATAGAGATATCATGAAATTTCCATTTTGGAACTGGCATCGATTGTACCATTCCGCCCGGTCTACGATGTTCAAATTTCACTTTTTGGCATGTTAAGCATCTCAATACAAATTCTGTCACATCTGATTTCATTCCAGACCACCAGAAGTACCTCTTCATGTTTTTGTACATCTTGGAGGCTCCTGGATGGACTGACAATGTGGAACTGTGTGACTATCGCAGGATACGATCCCTTAGCTCAGCATTGCTTCGGGGGACGCATAGCCTGCCATTCAATCGAATCAGACCATCTTCATGTAGCTTGAAGTCATACTTTTTCTTCTCAAATGTACCATCAACTGAGCGTCTCGCACCTCGTCAACCAAGCTAGAAGAAGCGAGTAGTGAATGGAGCGAGTGTGCTCGACGACTCAGGGCGTCGGCTACGATGTTTGCCTTCCCTTCCTTATACTGTAGGTCGATGTCATAGTCTGAGAGAAACTCCATCCACCTTCTCTGTCTCAAATTCAGTTCTTTCTATGTGAATACATACTGTAAGCTCTTGTGGTCGGAGTAGATGGTGATGCTTACCCCATAGAGATAGTGTCGCCATATCTTCAAGGCGAAGACAATGGCTCCTAACTCTAAGTCATGTGTCGGGTAATTCTCCTCATGCTTTTTCAGCTAGCGGGAGGCATAAGCTACAACCTTGCCATGCTGCATGAGTACGCATCCCATTCCCTTGCCTGATGCATCACAATATACTTCAAATCCCTCTGTGCCCTCTAGAAGAGTAAGGATGGGCGCTGAGGTCAATGAGTCTTTAAGGCTCTGGAATGATACTTCGCACTCGTCTGTCGATACAAACGGTGCATCTTTCTTCATCAATGTAGTCATGGGCTTAGCAACTTTCGAGAAGTCCTTTACAAATCTCCGGTAGTAACCGGCTAGACCAAGAAAGCTCCGAATGTCGGTAACAGTCTTAGGTCTAGGCCATGATCGTACAGCTTCTATCTTCGAAGGGTCAACTGAGATACCCGCGCTCGAGATGACATGACCAAGGAATGATACCTGATCTAGCCAGAACTCGCATTTGGAGAACTTCGCATACAGCTGATTCTCGCGCAGTGTCTCAAGCACTTTCCTCAAATGAAATTCATGCTCCTCTGCTGATTTGGAGTATACAAGGATGTCATCGGTGAAGACAACAACCGAAGTGTCCAACTGCTCACTGAATAGATGATTCATGAGGTCCATGAATTTTGCTGGTGCATTTGACAAACCGAATGGCATGACGGTGAATTCGTAGTGGCCATATCTGGTACGGAATGCCGTTTTCTTGATGTCTTGCTCTTTGATAGCAATCTGGTGATACCAGAACGGAGGTCGATCTTGGAGAAGACTGAGGCTCCTTTCCGCTGATCGAATAAGTCGCCGATGCGTGGAAATGGGTATTTATTCTTGACTGTGACCGCATTCATCTCGCGGTAGTCAATACAAAGTCGGAGACTACCGTCCTTCTTCTTCACAAAGAGGACCGGTGCTCCCCAGGGTGATACGCTCGGGCGTATAAACCCTTTGTCAAGTAGTTCTCGTAGCTGCTCTTTCAACTCTGTCATTTCAGCAGGTGCCATACGGTACGGTGCCCTAGCAATGGGACCGGTACCTGGCAAGAGGTCAATCTCAAATTCTACCGCTCTCTGAGGTGGCATGCCGGGTAGCTCCATAGGGAATACATCGGGGAATTCAGATACGATGGGTATTTCAGAGTTGAACTCTGGATCTCTCTCCAGGTCTTGTACATAACACAAATATACTTCTTTGCCCTTTCAAAGCTCCCAGTACATGGCCATAGCGGAGATGACTGTGGTCGAAGGCTCTCTCAATCTCTGGCGGTAAGATACAGTAACCCCAGAAGGACTCTTGAGCAGCAATCGATGCTCGGCACAGAGGATTCTACCCTTGTGCCACTCCAACCATTTCATTCCGATGATTAAGTCGAATCCCAATCCATTAAACTCGATAAAGGAAATGGGAAACGTTTCACCTTTGATTTGGATTGTGGCTGCTTGGTAATACTTGGCACACTTTACTCGCTCCTTTGATGGGAGAGTAACCAGAAAGTTCGGTAGCTCATCCGCATCTAGCTTCAACCTCTTCACAAAAGACGGTGATACGAAGGTGTGAGAGGCGCCGGAGTCGAATAACACTGTGGCTTCAATGCCGTTCACTGGGAAGGTTCCCGTTAAGATGGTGCCGCTTTTACCGGCTTATGCTTCGGTAAGGATACTCAGGTTACCTTCGGTACCGAGTCCATAACCTATTGGATTCACAAGTGGATAAGTATTGATGGTGGACACAAGTGGAATTAAATCAACACTGTTCTTTATTGATAAACCAACCATCATACATACCGTGTCTCTAATACACGTTACTAATAGATTACATGATAATATGAATTTAATACTTTCTAAAGGTAAGGTTCAGGCGTCCTGGTTTCATGTGTGTGGCATTGATTATTGCCGGTGGTGCCGTATTCAACTTGATCTTGTTGATCCCGTGATACAGCATCCTAGACTTTCCACCCATGATTAGGACATCTCCTGATCTCAATACCTGTTTCTGTGTGAGGTCCACACGCTTCTGCTCGCTATACATAAATACGACGTCATCACCAATGGACCAAGACACTACGGGCACTCCTTGTTCAAGAGATTCCGCTGTCTCGTCCTTGTCTTGGTGTAACCCAAGTCGTCCTTCTTTCTCATAGAAGTTGATGATACAGAGGTCTGCTTCAAGTGCGGGGATCGGATCATATTCCCATTGTTGTGCAAGTTCTACTGCTTGTGTGACAAGTGTCTGAAATTCTGGAGGTATTATCGGTGGTGTTGCTCCGTCTTGTGTTCGTGTCTCTTGGTATATCTTGGTATAAGGATTCCAGTCCTTTCCCAAGCACATCATTTTCAGCTTCATCTTCGCTCCACCGGGGAATTCGGGTGTATAAAATCCTCCTTGACCCGTTCCTAGTTCGTTGCATCGTCGAATTATTGAGATTTGTGCTTCAAGCGTCAGGTATCCCCTTAATAAAATCATACCTGGGCGGATGACCTGACACTGTTCACTGGGGTAGTGGTGTGTGGTGATGTCGATCTCTTCTTGATTTAGTTTTGTTGGTATTGGATAGCAGATACTAAAGCTTCATATGGTTATAAATTTTATCTACAGTGAGTACTAGTTTCAACTTCTTCATTTCATGCTCCATACATACTTCAATTATTTACTCATGCATTCATTCAAACGAATACTCCAATACTTAGGCATGCTTCTCAAGGATTCAAGGTTAAGATTAATTACCTGGGCCGGACTTAGAACCGGACCCGTCTCGGTCTATGATATGCAGGGCAGGCTGCCTCTGAGGTGCACCCATCTGAGGACCCCGGGATCCCTGTCCCTGTGGTGCCTGCTGGGTCGGTGCATCGCCGATGCAACCTCCTTGCCTTCCCTTTGCTTGTAGCTTTGGAAGTTTCCCCTTGGTTTAGCATTTTCAGGGCATACATTGGCTCGGTGTCCGGGCTTCTGACAATTGTAGCACCGGATTTCTCTCCCTTGGCAATCCTTGCCGGGATGGTCTTGGTTGCACTTGCGGCACACATAAGCACGGCAGTCAGTGAAGGAATACAAGGTATGATACTTATGCAAATACAGATTTAGATTCGAAGTTTACCCTTAGATGGGTGTGATCTCAGTGGCTTCGCTGCCACCGGCGCAGAAGAACCTAGTTGAAGAAGCTCAACTGGTTTGCCCTGCTCAGCGTGGGCACTGCTTTCACTTGGGAAGTTCTTTGGGGTTTGATTGAAGAACTTTCCCTTCTTCTTTTCCAGATTTTCCCTTGGTTCTGCTCCTCAGAGCTGGTGTTCTTGTTGTTAGCCTTGCGCTTTAGCGCGGTTTCTTCATCCCGAAGTTGGCAAGTGATCTCAACACGAGAAGCCGTGTGATAACACTCCTGAAGTTTCAGGTATTAGCCGGGATTATCACTTAAAAGAGATCGAGGTAAAGATTTAAGAATTTAAGGAATTGAAATGGTACTAAGGGTTAACCGATATTTACCTGAAGGGAGGTAAACCTGGTATAGCCCATACCATACCGAAGGTGATGGCTCAGACCGCCATAGAAGCGATCGACCAACACCTGGCTGGTATACCCTAGGTCGGGTAGAAGACAGAGGATAGAAGTGATGGTTCTGTAATACTCGTCGACAGACATCTTCTCTGTCATTTTCAACGCATCCAGCTCTAGCCTTTTCTTGGTTTTCACATGCTCCGGGTAGTATTTAGAACGGAGGAGAGAGGCAAAGGACTCCCAATCGAAGGTGGGGTCGTTGACATGCTCATGCTTGACTAGCTTCCACCAATCCATGGCTGCATCTTTTAGATAGTAGACCGTTACTCTAACTCGAACTCTAGCAGGAGCTTCAAGGGTTTCGAATGCCGTCTCCATCTCGGAGATATAGGCTTTTAGCTTAGCCAGATCACTCTCGCCCCTAAAGCAGGGAGGGCGGAGTTCCGCTACAGCTTTTACCCAGTTGGCTTCTCTGGGTGGAGGGGGAGGGAATGACCCCGTTTGGTTCTATTGGTTTTGTTGCATTGCATTGATTACTTGTGGTAGCATCTGCGCTACCGTGGCGGTGACGATCTCAGCTATCGTCTGCGCGCCAGGTCCTTCAGAGGCTTCGCCTCTACCTCGGCCTCGGCCTCGTCCTGACATCTGAACATTTAGCATTTACCTTAGGCTTGCAAGATATGACCTAAAGGTCTTGGAATTTAAGAAAGGTATCGTTCCTAAGAACGTTAAGGGTATCCGTTATTAACAACGGTTGTTCCTAGTTAGGTTTCTAAGTATCCGTCTTAAGACGGTTGAAATCCTAACTCGATAATCCCTATGCTCGGTAACTACGGACATCAGAGCGACACTTCGCTCTGATACCACTTTTTGTAACACCCCTACCGCTAATTCTATGCTTACCGTCCAATCATCCCAATAATCAAAGCTACTCGCAGCGGAAATACTACTTACTACGGCGGGTGATACAATGCCGCTAACCGCCCATACGGCTAGCTAGGCTTATACTACTTACAGTGACGGTCTGATGCTTGAGTATACCGAGCTACTACGTTGCATACCGAATACAAAAGATAACATTCTTACATTACCGGATCACCGAGTATTTAAAGTATTTAATTACATCCCTTTTCATAACGACACTTGTCTGTACTCCTCATCCACTGAGTTGGATGGGTTATCATTTACATCTTGGCTTGTATAGCCCACTCCTTACTCTCCCACAATATATAATGGTAGTGGTTTAACCATAAGTGTCACACACTCCCTAAGTATGGATGTGCTGGTCCTAAAGACTCGACACTCCCCAACGGTATCACTTGACATTTATTGTCCGTACCGGCACTTGGGTTAGGTTCATAGGCACTAATTATCGTTTTTTTCATTAACTACCTTTCACACTCTGCTAAATGGTGTATCCTTTTCAGGTTTAATGGTCAAACCGGCTAGGTTTTCCTGAGGTGTTATGGACCTCCAACCCAAGGGTTTCACAACCCTACTTTTAGAAAGGCTATGCCCTCGCTTCTTTGCATTACAGACTCACATAGAAGTTTAGTATTTATTGGTAACCACCCTGACTACTCGGTCCTTTGGGGATAGTTTACAGTTGCAGCACTTGTTGTAGCAAGTGCGCAGGGCAGGTTGAAATTTAGTACAGTGGTTAGTATAGCACTTGGTGTGGCAAGTGCGCCATGCAGACTAAGCCACTGGTGCGGTGCGTGTCAGTTGCAGTGCTATTCTCTAATTAGGTTTCTGTAACACCCCAACCGGTAATCACACCATTATCTCCTAACCCGTCTCAATTACCAACCATAATGCAGCGGAATTCAAACTACAACCGGGGGGTGATACAATGCCGCTAGTCACCCACGTGACTAGCTAGGCCAAAACCAAACTCAGATATAACGACAATACAATATCGGTCTGATGGGTCTTTACCGAGTACACTACACAAAGATACTTCCTTTACTTAATCAATTCTCAAACTAAATACAACTTTAAATACATTATATACAATACAATTTCAAATCTGTTCTATATCGAGTACCTACAATTCCCAAGTTTATCGATGACCTTCCGGTCTTACAACTCCACAATACAACAATTACAATCCTTATGCAACTACCCATAGCAGTAACAACCCCATCCTACTCTCGAATGGTATCCGGCTTCATTGTACCTATAAAATAAAAACATCACCCCAAGGGGCTCAGCTTACGCTGCATATGACTTCCGCATACCCCATGTACTAGCGAGGGTACGCCGACTAATTGGTCGAGAGCATGCGGTTCGTTTTAATTCAAACAACATGCAAGGAAACAATACATTATATATGTATATCGGCACATTCAAGGTTCAATGATGAACACAAGCACTAACACACACATCAAGAGGTTAGTTTAGTTTGTTGTATACTTAGGCTTTGTGGGTTATACCTCACCATGCCTCAATCTCTTCTACCTTGTCACCCACTCACTAGGGTTACACTTACTCAAGTTCTCTGGCTCTCAATCTCAACTCAATACTCAATTTTCTCAATACTCAAGGCTCACATGCTCAATTCTCAATACTCAATACTCAAGTTCTCAATTCATACTCAATACTCAAAGGTACTTGTTAAGTCATTCTCATGACCTCCGGGCAGGGTCATACACAAGACCCACCACCGGGCTCAAATACAAAAGGGCTATACAGTTAGCTCCTCAAATTCTCAAATGTCCGGTTCACTACCGGACTACTCAAATTCCCAAAACTCCTCTCTCGGAGTCATTACTCAATCTCATAGATTAGCCTAGAAGTATCTCTCTCGATGTCCTTCATTAGCTCAGGGAATCTCAATGTCAAGTATTCTAAGATTTAGGGTTTTAACCAACTTATCGAATACTCTCATGTTCGGGACATTGTTCATTTTAGTTGGTTCCTCTCAATAGGGTTCGACTATGTCTCTAAGGGGTTTGGTTATCCCTTACCATGCTTTAGTTTACTTAAGGTTCAAGATTTGAATAATTATCACTCCTCTAGTTAGAGGTTACTCATATACTTCCACTATTGTTTATTGTGTGGATTAAATCAATTCGGTTATCTAACCGTTATCGGGAGGTTACTACTCCCGTATACTTTCTCGTGTTCAAGTGATGAGTTCATAGGTTTATGTTACCGTGTATTGGTTTGATAGTTGTAGGACGTTTCCACATTTTATTAGTTCACAACTTGACTCTTTCTACGAGTCTCTACCAAACAAGACTAAACTATGACTCGCACTACCATACACAGTCACAATCAAGCAATTCATTCACAAACACCCATTTCATGAATATACAAACTTCAGTTTAAATTACACTCCAACAAACAACAACACAATACAAGCACTAATAAGTGCAACCAATCCGATTCGTGCATTTATCTTGTTAGGTGATCACACAATCAAACAAGCACACAAATTGAGGTAACCAAGTTAGGATACAGAGCATGAGGAAATCATACCTTACACCATGGTTTTACTTTACCGGGTGTTCTCATGTTCCTCGGTTCACACTCGTTCCTCAAATCTTACTCTTGATTCACTGATAATATTTTAGACGTCACCATTAATTTAAAACAATACGGTATGTCGACTAGTACTCCCGTAATTAACCCCGTTAACCCTTATTCTTTGGTTTTGTTTATGTGCTCTTAAACTCACAACTATCCCAATCACTTCTCCAACTTGTTTACAATTCTTTATACCATTAAAGGTCACCAAACAACTCCTAAACATCACCTAAAACCAATACCATTCACTTCCCCATCATTAGACACCTTTAAAACACATTCTGTTACACTTTTAGCCTGGTCCGGGTTTGTGTCCGGGTCTACAAACCCGGACCAGTCACTGGATTCCGTTTCTACCTATTTTTCTATGTGGTCCGGGTATGTGTCCGGGTTTACAGACCCGGACCACCCCCTGGGAAGACTTTCTGGTGCGTTTTTGATGTGGTCCGGGTTTGTGTACCGATTTGCAAACCCGGACCACCCCTGGAACTGTCAAAATTTACAGTTTTTGACCAGTTTTGAACCCCTAATTCACCCCTAATCATTTCCTAACCTTTCTACATATTTCCTACATGTTTAAACACCCTAAAACATGCTCTAAACCTCTTCAAAACATTAGTTAAATTCACTACCCAATTCTTGCTCAATTTCCACAAATTTTCTTCCTTACTGTAACAGGTTGCCCACTTGTGCATTTCTAAATTCCTTCTTGCTTGTTTCAACCTCTTACCAACCTCACCAAATCCATCAATGACCATTGCAATTCATTCCTACATAAATGCACTTCTAAAACCCAAGTCCAACTCTCATTTCCCAAGTCTTGCACACTTGCTCTTTTCTAGCTTTTCCAAAGCATTCCAATACTTATTTGCTACAGATTTTTACCTCTCTTCTTCTAGTTCTCTAAATGCCATTTCAAGGCTACTAATCTACTCTAAACAACACCATGAACACCTAAGTTCTCCAATACACTAAGTCATCTTAAAACACTTATTTTTCTACAAAAATTTTGCCATAACCTCCCCATAAATTTAACATCTCCCAATCCATCAACTCTCATCAATTTTCATTCCAAATCTAGCCACACCCATGAAGGGTCCTACCAGAGCATAATATATCCTCAAAATTCACCAAACAACAATATAACTCACAAACTTCAAACATATGGCTCCAAGGCCCTCAATTCACAATTAAGTTCACAAATCCACAAATTTTTCAGCCAAGCACACTATCACTCATGTTTTAGGTTCATTATTAAATTTAAGCCATCCCAAATTTGAAAACAATTAGAGCAAGCTTCAATGTAGGTTTCTTACCTTAATTCACAAGTTTCTCCTTAATTATCCTCTTGCTCCTCCTCTTCTCAATTTCGGTCAAGTGGGTATGGAGTTGCCAAACTCCATCCCAACATTCAAGAAACACAAAAACATACTCAATTAATTATCTAAACCCTTAGGAAATCTTAATTCAATTAAAGGGCTTAGAACACAAAGTTAGGGTTTACCTTTGGAGATTTTTTAGAGGGTTTTTAACCCTTGAATCAAGAGAATGGTTCCACCACCATTGGAGGGTTGAAACAATGCTCCAAAGCAAGAAGAAAACAAGGTGTCACAAAGGGGAAAAATCGGTCAAGAGAGAAAGGTGAAGAAAAATGAATTTTCTTTGGAACTTTTTACCTTAGAAGAAAGAGGAGGCTCCAAGCTTCAAGGATATGTTGTTTTCTCTTCAAATGGGATATACCCATGGAGATTAAGTTCATCATTTTTGAATTTTGAAAAGAGAGGAAGGTAGAGGATGATGAGGGGAGTTCAAATATGTAATTTATTTTTGATTTGGAGCTTTAATAAAGCTTGGGAAAGTGAAAGAATGAGTGTAGCCATGGATGGAGCTTGAGCTGGCGTGAGGAAGAAGGAGGGAGGAAGAAATCGCCAGGGAGAGAGGGGAGTAATACGGGTGAGAGGGGGAAAATAAGAATGGGAGGAGAGAGAGTGTGAAAAGTAGCTTTAGTACCCCTTTTTTTTGCTTTTTATTTTCTTTCTTCTTTCCTAGCTTATTAGTGTGTGTGAGGGGGCTGTTTAATATTTAAAAACTGGCCCCACATGTATGTACCAGCTGGAGCATTTTTCATCTTTTACAGAAAACGCTCGTTTATTTACCCGGTTTAGCACTATTCACTAACCGGGCCCGTTTTCCGGAATTTTCTCATTTCTTTAATTTTAATGGCTCTTAAGCTTCAATTACTGTTTATTTATAGTTATTTGATGAACTATAATTTTTACAGGTTTTTTTGACCACTCAAAGTCACGTTTTCGAGTTTTCTCGAAAAACATACGCTAAAGCTTTATTAGCGTTTTATTACATTATTTGGATCCGTTTTCTTTGGGAATTGTTCCCATATATTATTTAGGCATTATTAAGCCTTTTAAATTCATTCAATACCCTTTTTAAGGTTGTATTTCTCCTAGGGTCACTTAACGCTCAATTTAGCGTTTTTCGCTTTTCAAGCGTTTTCTCTTTTCTTTTGGATTTATTAGGCACTAATAGGCCCTCAATATCATATTAGAGTAATTTAATCACCCTAATTAAGTACGGGGTATTTCAGTTTCCACTCCCGTTGAGGAGGTTCTTGTTCAGATTAATACAGTCTCATTCCCACACTCGTTCCCACAAGTTTACTGTGGTAGTAAGGCATTACTTCCCTTCTGAGATGTTGCATGGTAGAAATTTAGCGATTTCTTATTTCAGCAGCTCTCACGATCTCTCCACATGCACGTTGGGCCATCACGAACCTTCAATGTTGCATGGGTTCAAGGTCACTCGCTTCGGGAGACTTCGAAAAAGTCATCACTTCTGTTCGTTACATATCTCATAGATTAATCTCCACTCGTCGTTTCCACTTTCCTTCCCCCAGGCGCACTTATCAATGCTTTTCCTGGATGTAGGACAGGGTTGCTTTGTTTTATTGCAAGCTGACCCCATTAGGCCTGCGGGAATGATCTCTTTAACTTCAGTTTAATATTGAACTCATAATTGGTATCGCAGACATCATGTCATTACCAGGACCCCTGGTCCTCAACAATCTATTACATCACAAGTTCTCATCTCTTACAATTACCACAACTCTTATAGCAACCACATCGGGTATTCTCGATTCGGAGGAATAATCCTTCTCTGTGGTACTTCCCATTTCATTGCCTCACTAGGAAGTACTCGAGGTACTGGCTGCGGAGGGTGGGGTACCATTGATAATTCCCGGGATGTTCTCCCATCAAGTGCGAGCAGTTTCTACCGTCCTAGCATTACTTGGGGTTGCTGGACCTTCACCACCTTCCGCTGCGCCTCGTCCTTCATTAGTACTCTTACCCGGACCTCTCCCTGTGAAATACCCCGAACTTAAATGTGTTAGTAAATTGTGTAATTATGTTATTTCAAGGCTCATTAAGTCCATAAGAACTTTGGTGAAGAAAGAGAAACTAAAAGAAATAAGAAAGTGAAAACACGTATTTAATTATTTTAGGAGGTATATGACCTTGAATAGGATGCGAGAGGGATTCCTAAGGCTTAATTAGGCCTAAATAGTATGTGGGAACATTTCCCAAATAAAACGGATCCAAATAATGGGTTAAAACGCTAACGGAGTCTTAAAACACGTTTTTCGAGGAAACCTGAAAACGTGAGTTTAAACAGTCAAATGACCACGTAAAAATTATAGTTGATCATATAACTATAATTAAACATTAATGGGAGCTTAAGAACCATTAAAATTAAAGAAACGAGGAAAATATGGAAAACGGGCCCGGATTAGTGAATAGTGTAAAAACGGGAACTTATAGGGTGTAAATTGTAATAAGAGTAAAATACTCTCTATCCTTGTAAAATAAAAAAAATCTGAACTCCTTCCCTCCATGAGTCACACATTTTTCCCCCTATCTTATACATATATGTTACTTTATTCGCAAAAGTACAAAAGTAAAAAGGTGAAAAAGAGGAAAGAGAATAAAACTACTCACTCTCTCTCTCTTCCCTCTCATTTTTCTTTCTTTCCCAGCCGTAACCCCCACCCTCTCTCTACTGAGCTCTCCTCCCTTCTTCTACCTCACACCAACACAAGCCCCTCTCATGCCTTCTCTAGTTTCATTTGCCTCCCTAAGCTTGCTCCATGCTCCAAATCAAAAACTAACTACATATTCTTGCTCCTCTAGTCAAGAGCTTCATTTCCCTCTTTCCAGAATCCTAAAACTCCCAAGTTAACTTTCATGGAAAAACTCCATTTGAAGAAAGAAGTAGCTCATTGTGAGCTAGAACATCTCCTTTTTGTCTTAATGTAAGAAAAACTTCAAAAAAACCTTTTGCTTCCTTGTTTCTCTCATGGCGGATTTTTCCAGCTTTGTGAGCTCCCTTTTTCCTCCTTTTCCAACGGGTTTTTTGACAATCAAGAAGTGCTAGAGTCTTCCTTGTTCAATTTCCAAGACACTTCATGTAGAAGTGAGAAGGTAATTCCCTCATTTTGTGATTTAAACCTCTCCTTGTATTCTAGGGCTAATCCTAGAATTTAAGTATCCTCTTGATGCTTATTAGCAATTGGTGGTTATTGGTTTAGTGTGGTGGCAATGATAATGCCCATGATAAAAAATCAAGAGAAGAGAAGGAAGAGTGGTAAAAGAGAAACCTATGAGCTTAAGGTAAGAAATCTACCTCAAGGACCATCTTAAAGTTTTAGAAATTGTGGGTTGGGTAATTTCAATGAATGACTAAAAAAATGTATGGGTAATGTGTTTAGTGAATATAAGAGGAAATTTGTGATGATGTCTAATGCATTGTGATGTAATGCTTGAGTTAAGGGCTTTGAAGCCAAGTTATGTGAGATTGTGTATTATTGTGGTTATTGATGCATTTTGAATGATATTGTGTGCTGTTAGTGCCCAATATTGGGTATGGCTAGTTTAAATGGTTTTAGGAAGTGCAAATAATGCATTTTGGCATGCTAAGAATGTAGGTGAACTAAGGTGAAATTCCGGTAGAAATATAGTGGTTTAAGTTGGTGATATGAGCTTAAAGAGCTTAAGTGTTGACTAGGTGTTTATAAGGATTGATTGGTTGGTTAATCACCCTAAAATGATAGTTGAAGGATTGGAAAGTTGGTATGAAAATCTGTAGCAAATAGTGTGTAGGTGCCTTGTATTTGCTAGAAATAAACTTTAGTGTGTAGCTTTGAAAAAATGAATGAACTTGGGTATTAGAGTGAAAATGTTTATGAAGGATTTGGAATGGTCAATAAGTGAATTGGTAGTGCTGGTAGAAGGTTGTGAAACACCAAGAGAGGTTGTTAATGCACTAGTGTGCATAAGTGTCCAAAATGGGAGTAGAAATGTGTAGAATTGAACAAAAATTGAACAATAAGTTTGGTGATGATTTAGGAAGGTTTAGTACATGTTTATGGTGTTATAACATGTTTAGAAACTTGTGGAAAGATTAGGAAATGTTTGGGTGAGGTTTAAGGTTGGATTTGGGGTTGAAAAATGTAGTTTTAGCAGCTTTTTAGCAAGGTCCGGGACCTAGGCCTTGTATAAGGTCCCGGACCACCCTTAAAAATGAGCCGAATCAAAGTTGTGTAGGTGGTCCGGGTCCTTAGTGCAGGACCAAGACCCGGGCCAAGTGAAAAAAACTTCCGAGAGTGAATTCCAGTGATGGTACGGGTCTTTAGGTCCGGACCAAGTCCCGGACCAGACCAAAAATTGTCCAAAATGTGTTTTAAAGGCTTCTAAAAATAGGGAATTGATGGGTAATGGTATTAGATAATGTTTAGGACTTGTTTGGTGACATGTAAAGGTCATTGAAAGTGTAAACAAGTGATAGATTAAGTGTGAAAGTTGTGAACTTAAAACCTCTATGGGTAAAATTAAGATTAACGGGGCAACAGTGTTAAATACGGGCGTACCAATTGTTTACATACCGTATAGTCTTAATGTTGATAAGATCACTTGAAATATTATCAGTGATTCGAAGATTATCCGAGGAACATAAGGTGACATGTTAGGAAATCCCATGGTGAAAGGTATGGTTTTCTTGCAACCCGTGTTCTACCGGGTTACACCGGCTTGTATGCCAACCTGTTTTTCTGGATGTTTACCACCTTGCAAGATAAAGCATGAAATGAGTTTACATTAATTCATTTATGTGGCGTATTTAGTTCCGATACCGTTTACTCCGAATATGTGTTAAACCATAGCTAACCGACTCTAGGATCACATAAGAGATTGGTATTCGAATTTAACGACCCAACCTACGGGAACGTTCTAACTACGGCTATTCGTGTGTTAGTTGTGTACTGTTGCTGTGTGTAAATGTGTTTACCCCTTTGAGTATTCCGTTGTGTAACGATTGTTGTTTTGTTCATGTATGTCGAAGGGTATCTTACCTCCTGCTTGTCTAACCGAACTTGACTAACTATAATGTAAATTGTTGTAATAAGCCCCTTGGAGGGAGCTTCTAACCAATGTGTTGTTTGGCGGGGGGGGGGGGGGGGTGAGGAATTCGGGTGTCAGGTCACGCGCGTATGTATGGGAGTTGATATCTTTATTTGATTCAACTCTCTCCCTTGTTTGGTTGTTTTCCTTCTTGGAATTCAATTTCCCACGAGCCAATAGCTGGCTTCCTACCTTGACTATTATTTGGGGCTAGGGGGATTTGTGTATGGTGTGCTCGGGTCTATATTATGACCGACACATCTAAGTAAAGTATTGTGTATGGTGTGCTCGGGTCTATATTATGACCAACACATCTAAGTAAAGTGATTGTGTATGGTGTGATCGGGTCTATATTATGACCGACACATCTAAGTAAAGTAATTATGTAAGATGTGTTCGGAGCTATATTATATCTGACACATCTTAAGTATAGTATACGTTCTCAAAGAAGAACAGTAAGTTATTTTGTAATGAGCACAACATGAGAATGAAAATATTCTATAGGCTCTAATAAGTTGGCTAACTCTCATTTCGGTCCGAGTCCTCACGTGACTCTTCCTGAGCCATGTTGTGTGTATGTTAATGTGTGATGTATGTTGTTATGTTGAGTACATTGATCACTGATATCAACCCCTTGTAATTATAAGAAGTAAAAATGTGTAACCCGAATAGACGGGTAAGTGTTGTCTAATAAGAAATTACCCCCATTAAGGTAGAAACCCTCAAGGGTCAAGGAACATAATAATGTGATCTACAAGTGTTGATGTGTTAGCCTTATTGTTTGTAACCTATTGATTGGATATGTGTTAAATATAAGCATGATATGTGTTTAGAGTTTTTCATGCATGATTAAATATAATCAACCGTATGCTCAGGCGACAAATAGTTATGCGTGGCCCGGTAGTATGCGGGCTGCACAATTACCATACCAGCAAAGGTGTTGAGCCCCTTTGGGGCCACCCATTTCATTTCAGGTACAATGTAGCTGGTAGCCGTTCGAGAGTAGGACGAGGTGGCCATTTATGTAACACCCCTAATCCTAAACCTGTAATAACGTCGCAAGTCGTAGCATAATAAATAACGTTCGCAGCAGAAAATAAAACTATCTATCCTTGGTGTTACACGCCGTTACTCACCCTTGTGAGTAACAAGGCATCCTTACTCCTTCCAACAACTCCAACTCCTCGCGTTGTGATGAACAAGATACTGAGCACCCTTAATATTACAAACCAAATCCAACTGAGCGACTAAACGAAATACACCAAACTCCCAAAATACAGTACATAATAGAACCAAAAGAGTTCTTTACTAAAACTCAACAGCTACCCTGTGCCCCGCACTCCGGCTTGTGTCTTCTTCAGTAACCTGAAATGTTTTGCCCATTGAAGGGCTCAGCAATCGAAATGCTGGTATGCTAAATGTAGTCCTAAGTCATTTAGATTCCTTAAGTCGATTAGCCATCTTGATATTAGATTCATTACATGATAATCTATTTTACAACAATACTAATAACTGTAATGTTAAATAAAGACACAACAGTTCACCTGTCAATATCATCACAATAATAAACAACAACCAGATAATCTAACGCCAATAATCCATAACAGTAACCAAACAAGATACACGTATTAATTAACTGTACTTGTTAGTTGGTCACATGACCCTTATCCTTTTAAACCAACCACTTACTTTTCCAATTAAATTCCACCTCAGGCGTCATGTTAAGACAACCCTTAATAACTTATGAATGGACAGTAGTCCCCTGGGCTCCAAAGGAACTGTTACCAGCTGACCTTATGGCCCTGGATAATTATTTTGACCGATCTGGTCGAACCTGTGCACCAACGGCAGTGCCCTCCGCCATCGTCGAATGTGGACAATGGATTCCCTTGAGTGACATCCTATAGAAGTCCCTTGTAGTGATCACGATATGCAACCAGAAAGTTGAAACAGTCTAGATTCCTCTCTTTATAAGTTAGCCCTTTAGCCAGTGGTACTATAACCAATCCTTGAGTTAAGACTATAACAGTTGACCATCAGTTAGGTTCTCATAATACCCAAAGGTCAGTTAATCTTGTTCAAGTTTAGATGTATAAACTTT
This sequence comes from Limonium bicolor, assembly GCA_023374045.1. Taxonomy (NCBI): domain Eukaryota; kingdom Viridiplantae; phylum Streptophyta; class Magnoliopsida; order Caryophyllales; family Plumbaginaceae; genus Limonium; species Limonium bicolor. The sequence goes on along the minus strand of CM041782.1, from coordinate 262,599,635 downwards.
CAGTCATAAGACGTTCGTGTAAAACTGTTGGGCAAAATAGTAGTTAAACTATCTTGCTAACTATGGGCAGTGAACCCAATCTTTGTAGTACAACAAGGTCGTATCCACAGAGACTTCGCAATTATCTAATTAATTAACCAGTTTAGTAAATGTACAAAAAGATAAATAAAAATGCATAAAATGTAAATTGGGGTTTAGCCGGAGGCAAGCTTGGTTTCTGGAATTAGTACAGAAATAATAAAAACAGTAAAATAAAGTAAATGGATGGAAAAAGGTATCCTAGGATAGCGGGGGAATTTCCTAAATTACTTAAACAAATTCATAACCATGTCTCAAATATTTATTGTCTATTAGAGTCAATAATTGTCAGTTACGAACTCTTATTAATAGCCTTAGTATTTTCCTGCTCAATCCGGAGTGTAAATACTAAGGTTAATCCCTTTGTGGTACTTAACTATCTCAAAATCATATGTTGATAGTTACCAAATAAATGCAGTAGTTTGTAACGCTAAAGCATTTAACAATATTTGCTGAAAGGAATTAAAACAAGTTTAATAAGTGAAACAGGTGATAAATATTTATTTAAGTACAGACATTAATTATAATCCTAATTTGCTCTTATTTGTCTGTTAAGAATTTATCTTGTGACCTTCCTAAATCATAGATAAGGACAGCTCTTAATTAATTCATTAAACTTCTTACAATCAGAAAAAGTCTAAAATCATTAATTAGCTTTAAGTGAGAATTCTTTTTATAACAGCGATGGATTTTATCTGCTAATCAAGGAGTATAATATCTAACGTTTATCTCTCTTTGTGGTCTATTCTCAGATTTACAAAATCATTGAAATAAGAGAAACCGTAAATGCATAAAAATGATCAGTTCTTAAGCATTTAATAATTTAGAGAGACAAAACAAATATTCATAAGCAAACTTGGTATTAATAATAAGTCTGAATTATTTAGGAACAAACCCCATCCTAGGATACGAATAAAATCACTCAGACATTAACAGTAATAAAAAGGAAACAGAAATAGCCATTAATTTGGAGACTGCCGGCGGAGACTGGACTGCGATTCGCTTCTGCTCCAGCTCCCTTTTCTTCTGTTCTTCTTATTGTGCTTACGCTTCGTGGGGAAATGTAGAATAAAACTAAAATGGAGAAGTGGAGGATACGAGATGAATGGTGGTGGTCGTGGTGTGGTCTAATACTAACGATTACAATTAACAAATAACAACTAACAATTTGGATGCGGAGGAAGGGAATTATTTTATTTGCACAGAGGGCGTGGGTTTATATAGAGGCAGAGGAGAAGGAGGTCCGTACGAATTTGTTTAACTGTTGATTCATTGATTGCGCAGGGGACAGGAAGATGAAGACGCGTGAGGGATAAGAGGCTCATTAATGCAGACAGTGGACGAGTTGTGCGACAAGTTGTGCGAGTTGCAGAGGACGGCGAAGACGATAAGCTCGGGAACATTTATACACGACCGCCAGATAACATGCGGTCCTCTCTGTGCTGTCCGCCAATTAACCAGCGGTTCCATGTGTCTTGTCCAGCTGTTAAGGAGGCGGTTCCCTCTGTCTTGACCGCGAGGCGGTCTTCTGTCTCTTGTCCGCCTCTTTGTAGGCGGTAGCCTCACTCATGTCCGCCTCCCTTTGAGGCGGTTGCCTCTACCTGTTCCGCCTCTGTAAGAGGCGGTTGCCTCAGCCTGTTCCGCGAGGCGGTTGCATTAGAGTAGACCGCCCAATACGGGGCGGTTGCCTCTGTTTGTGTCCGTGCGATATTATATATATTATACATATATATAACAATCTTCAACCGGCTCTACATTCTTCGTTATAAGTCCGTTTTCTGAGCCGTTTGCGTCTATGTGTTCGTCTCTTTATCTACTTCACTTCCGGCTTGGTTTTCCTCATGTTAAACCAATAATTTTGTGAGATAAATAATAAAACATAAACTAGAGGAAAACTAACCGAAGTGGAGAAATGAGCAAGAAAAGTGCTAATATTATATATGAAATACACCTATAAATCATGCTCATTTGGACACTTATCAAAAACATAACGCAATAGTGTTGAGTGCAGACAGTATATTGTGAGTGGTTGGAACTGGTGTATTTTAAACAATTAAGAAAGAAATTAATACTCAAAATATCCTTCGGGCTGCAAACAAAACCCGGTCGTAGTAGTATAGAAACAGAAGCGGCCGGGGTCAACCGTGGGACTTATAGCGAAATAAAATAGAACCTAAGCTTGTCACAAAAGGGTGGATAATTGACTCGTTTTTGTAAAGTTAAACAACGGATTAAATTAACTGAGTGGAAAAATATATTAAACGGGACTCCGGGTTCAGGTTAATATAATCTGATTAATTATGCTATCTCTACCGGTTTTATTAAATTGTTTGGCAAAATTCCTCTTATTATCTTAAGGTCCGATGAAAACTCATAAGAACTCGTTCCTGAAAATGCAAGGTCCGATGAAAACTCAAGCAAGATACGTGTAACGGACGGTTTAGATATGAGAAATAATTTATGCATCTGAGTACTAACTTATCCGATGAAAACAAGTTTCCTCCAAATTTCATAATTAACCTATTTGTTTGTCACCGATCAGATTAAAACAGATTTAGTAGAGCTTTTTAATAAATCGATGAAATTTATTAAAAGGGTGAGAGATAAACTTTAATCGTAACAAACTATATTATTTTAACCTAGACATATAGATTACATAATTAAACAGACTATAAATTAACCTTCGCCCGGAGTAAATCCTCTTAGCCCAACATCATTAAAAGAAGAATAAGAAGTAAAAGAAATCATCTGGGAAAGATAATTAATTCAGCTCCACGATCTTGACTGCTAATATTTAGGGAGAGGTTGGCAGAACAACGGTATGGGAATGGAATGTTTTTATGGAATGAGGTGTTGTATGGAATTTGTATGGATAATATGTGGATGAGATGTATGATTTTGGAGAGTTTTATGGTATTTTTATGGAAGGAAAATGGCATAGTTGGGGTGGAATGAGATATGATTTAATGGAGGTTTGGAGGTGTATTTAATAGAGAAATATAGAGGAAAGGAGTGGTAAGGCGGTGGTATTTGCGTGTGAAGAGATAAGGATTTTATCTCTCACACGGCTCTTTCTAGCTGTCAAAATAGCAGTGTCCGGACCACTGTCCGGACCAGGTGTCCACGAGGTCGATTTCTTTCTCGGCGCGCTGGCAAGTATTGTCCGGACCAGGTGATCGGACACTGGTCCGGACCAAAGGTCTTTTGCCTCTAAAATATCGTTTAAGCTCCGATTTGATCCCCGTTTCCCTACGCGTTCGTCCTCTTCGTGTACTTTGCTCCTAGCTTGGTTTTTCCTCATGTTTAACCTATAATTTGTGAGATAATCAATAAAACATAACTAGAGGAAAAACTAACCAAAGTGGAGAAATGAGCAAAAAAGTGCTAATATAAATATGAAATACACCTATAAAACATGCTCATTTGGACACTTTCACACCCCCACACTTATCTTTTGCTTGTCCTCAATAAACCATGTACCCCCGGTAATAGGGAAGGGCTCAATATTAACAAATATTATTATGAAGGGTGGATAAAGAGGTGAACATTACATGATCTTTAAATTTTTTCGAGGAGTGTGAAAAATCAACTGCTGTGGCATAGGTGTGCTCAGGGTAAAAATAAAATATAGAGTTTCGGGGTATGATCCGGAGTACTTCAATGCTTCTTAGCTAAGGTGACTTTGAGAACTTTTACCACGGCCAACTTCTCTCAAGAATGGGTATTGAGGAGAAAACAAAAGGAAAAATAGATTCATGCATTTGTTTCACTTTTGCATAAGAGATGAGAAGATAATATTTAAGCATCAAGCTTTTGTTTTTAGGACACTCAACTCTCTTTGTTGGTTACCAATGGTGTCTCGCAAGTCCCTTCTTTATTTTATGTATATTTTTTAACAGAGAAGCACCCCTTAGCAATCCCTAAGAGAGAAGACAGAAAGAACCCCTCAGCATAAAAATCCAATCATTTGCAGATTATTTGGTCACACCGCATAAAAATGCTCCTCAAAAGTGATCAAATGAAAATTTTTAAATTTGTACCATTTATCCCACAATTCATAATATTATTTATTCATAAAGAGAACAACCTATATTAGCAGGGTCCATAATTTTAATTTTTGAACACATGCAAGACAAGCAGAGAGATTTAAACATTTTAAGCACAAAAATGCCCCGAAAAGGGCTCCCCCCACACTTGAACTGAAGAAATGCCCTCATTGTGTAGATGGAATTAAATTAGTAGGGCACAACAAAAGGGAAAGAGTGTACTCCCCAAATTTCGTAGAGTGTGTAGAGCTCCCCCACACTTGAGTGCAGCTGTGGAATGTCATGAAATGTACCTATAAAGAATATTCTACACAGCCAGAAGTACTCAAGTAAAACCTGCATTTTATTATAACAAATAAAAGTGAAATATAATACAAAAAGAAAACAACATTAAATTAAAGGAAAGACAATAGATAGATAGTGGGTTGCCTCCCACCAAGCTGCCCGGGTTTAACGTCTCTAGCTAGACGCATGTTCGTTATTATCCCGGATCATAAATGAAAGTTGACAATGGTAGCACCGGAATAGGAAGTTGGCAATAAGTAGGGCCGAACCACCTGGATCAAAACAAAGTATTACGGCAACAATTACAGTAGGAAAATACAAACTCCACAAAACCTGGTTTTGAAGGAGTTGTTTACCGTCATTAATATTGTATTGAAAACCGGGTGATGGTTGTATTGCTTCGTCAAACTGGAGAATGTAAACATTCTGCCTCTGTTGTTTAGCCGTATGGATGTAAGATGGTAGTGGTGGTGCTTGCTCAGAGTCGAGGATGTAAATTTCCTCCCCTAGAATGAAAATGAAGGTGGAAGTGGGCTTCAATGGGTGGGTTGGGTTGGAATTATTTTTCTTTGGAGACGGGCCCAGATTTTTCAATGGATGTCCCTTGGTATGAGGATCAAGTAGGATGGCTCCTCCTCCTCAAATTTGAGGACGTATATATCCTCATCTTTTTGAAGAGGCTCATAGGAAGAGCCCTGATTGATTTCAACTTCAGAGGGAGATGGCTCCTTGAAGGTGATATTGGTGTTTTGTTTGGATGTTCTGGCAGGAGCGAGCATTTCCTCCTCTTCATTTTTGAGGATGTAAATATCCTCATTTTCTGGATATAGCACAGAAAATGAGGGAAAATAACGGTAATTGACTTCAGAGGGAGGGGGCTCCATGAAGTTGAGGTAGGAGTTGTCCTCTGATGGCTTGTCTTCAAGCTCAAGCAAAAGTTTTGATACCGTTTGCTCAGGTTCGAACGGGGGTGGTGATATAGAGTAACTCAAATCCTCAAGTAAGTCGTCCACTATATGAACCAGTTTGCTCTCCGGTTGCTGTGATGTAAGGTATAGTGGACCTTCCATCATTTCGTTTATCGCAACTAATTTGGCATAGAGCTTCAGTTGGTTCATGTCGAGGTATTCTTCCTCAGCCTGCTGCTCCACTTCAGGGACCATTTCACTCTCGGGTTGTTGCTCCCTTTGAGCTAATGTGATGGGCTGGTCCACTACGTAAAATGCACTTGCATACTCTTTTGGATTAGGATTGGTCTGTGAAGGAAATTTACCAGGTGGCCTTTGTTGGGTAAGGAGTTGTTGAATCTGGGACTGCAAGTCTTTTTGGTCTTTACGCAGGGCTGCGACCTCTTCTTGCGTATCTCTGGACTTACCCATCATTGCTTTAAACATCTCTTGCATTTGAGACATTTCAGATTCAGGATTCGAAGGAGATGGAGTTGGTTGACTCGAAGAAGCATCATTGCCATAAGGTTGTTGCTGATACTGCCTCTGGCCTCCTTGAAAATTGGTCTGAGGTCTGTAATTTGAGATGGTTGTAGTGTATGTGGGTTTTGGATATTGTCGGTGTTTGAGTAGCGAAGATTGGGTTGCATGTTGCGTTGTCAAGGTTGCCTGTACCCTGAATTGTTGGTGAGATAGTTTGCTTCCTCTGTTGCATTTAATTCTTGTAGTTGGGGGCATTGTTCATAATCATGAGGCCCACCACATTGCATACAAGAGATAGCTGGAGATGATTGGGACAGAGGAGCATAGCCTGGAGGGATTGTAGATGATCGGGAAATCATCGACTTAGCTTGCTGGGGGTAGGAGTTCATAGCCATCTGCTCAACCACTTTCTGCAGAGTACTTACTTTTGTTGCCTGCTGAGCATTGCTCTCCATGAGTTGCTCATGGCTTTTCATCAGCAGGTCAAACTTGTTATCACTTTCCCCAACATGGTATAAACCTGGAGTGCCGCTCCTTGATCCACCAGAGGCCCAGTCTCTGATTTCTTCACAGAGAGACTCCATGCTATTCAGAAACTGTGCTCCTGGCTTTTTCAGAATGTCAGCCCCTAGCGAGGACAGTACCATCGTTCTGCACGGACCGATCAAGCCTTTGTAGAACAATTGTGATACTTGTTCTTTCGTCAGACCATGGTGAGGACAAGTAAGTAGTAGTCCTTTGAAACGGTCCCAAGTTTCACAAATATTCTCCGACCCTGGTTGCTTGAAATTATAGATTTCAGCAATCATCTCCAACGTTCGGCTCGGGGGTAGGAATTTGTCGTAGAACTGGTGGCCATGTCATCCCAAGTACCAATGGTACTTGGTGTCAGGCTATGATACCACTTGCTCGCACTTCCCGTCAGGCTGTGAGGGAATAATGACAGTCTTGAGTACTGGAGTACTGCGTCAGTCGCAGTTAGACTGTTGGCATGTTGCAAGAACTTTGTAACATGTAATAGGGCTTCGTCTGGACTGGAACCATCAAACATGCCCAACTCCTTTACACATCGGATTTGATGATATGGCTTCAGCTTCTGCCACTCATCGTATTCGGATGGGCTAAGGTGAGGAAGGATGATGGCAGGCTGTTGTCCTTGATTAGACGGCCTGTTGATATTTCGAACTGTCGCTGGTGTAGATGCCATGTCAGATTCCGAGTCAGATTCTATCACTGTGGTGGTAATGTTTTGTTGAGTTCGTCTCTGCCTTAGAGTGTGCAGAAAGGTTCTCTCAATTTCTGGATTGTAACCAACCGTGTGATTATTAATATTTTCCGGGTAGCTGTGTGACCTGGTAAAAGGCATTCACCACTCAAAACTGAAAAAAGAAACTCGTGATGTGTTAAAATAAATAAAAATGTTAGGAATTAGTTGACAGAAATTATAAGTTAGTAGTTAGAGACAATGGAAATTAAAATGACAGAAAATTAAATGACAGAAAGTATAAGTTAGTAGTTAGAGACAATGGAAATTAAAAGTTAGTATACTGGAAATTGAAGGACAACGGAAATTAAATGTTAAGGACAATGGAAATTAAATGACAATAATATAAAGAGTTAGTAATTAGATGTCAGAAGTCAGATGTCCGTAGTCAGATGTCCAAAGTCAGGTGTCGAATTAATATTAACAGATTATTATAATATAACAGGTGAATTATCCGGGGCTTAGGGACAAGAATAAATCAAGTCCCCGGCAACGGCGCCATTTTGCAGACTGTATATTGTGAGTGGTTGGAACTGGTGTATTTTTAACAATTAAGAAAGAAATTAATACTCAAAATATCCTTCGGGCTGCAATCAAAACCCGGTCACAGTAGTATAGAAAACAGAAGCGGCCGGGGTCAAACCGTGGGACTTATAGCGAAATAAAATAGAACCTAAGCTTGTCACAAAAGGGTGGATAATTGACTCGTTTTTGTAAAGTTAAATAACAGATTAAATTAACTGAGTGGAAGAATATATTAAACGGGACTCCGGGTTCAGGTTAATATAATCTGATTAATTATGCTATCTCTACCGGTTTATTATAATTGTTTGGCAAAATTCCTCTTATTATCTTAAGGTCCGATGAAAACTCATAAGAACTCGTTTACCTGAAATGCAAGGTCCGATGAAAACTCAAGCAAGATACGTGTAAACGGACGGTTTAGATATGAGAAATAATTTATGCATCTGAGTACTAACTTATCCGATGAAAACAAGTTTCCTCCAAATTTACGGCTTAATTAACCTATCTGTTTGTCACCGATCAGATTAAAACAGATTTAGTAGAGCTTTTTAATAAATCTTTGAAATTTATTAAAAAGGGTGAGAGATAAACTTTAATCGTAACAAACTGTATTTTTTTAACCGGTAGACATATAGATTACATAATTAAACAGACTATAAATTAACCTTCGCCCGGAGTAAATCCTCTTAGCCCAACATCATTAAAAAGACAGAATAAGAAGTAAAAGAAATCATCTGGGAAAGATAATTAATTCAGCTCCACGATCTTGACTGCTAATATTTAGGCAGAGGTTGGACAGAACAACGGTATGGGAATGGAATGTTTTTATGGAATGAGGTGTTGTATGGAATTTATATGGATAATATGTGGATGAGATGTATGATTTTTGGAGAGTTTTATGGTATTTTTATGGAAGGAAAATGGCATAAGTTTGGGGTGGAATGAGATATGATTTAATGGAGGTTTGGAGGTGTATTTATAGAGAAATATAGGGTAAAAGAGGTGGTAAGGCGGTGGTTTTGCGTGTGAAGAGATAAGGATTTTATCTCTTCACACGGCTCCTTTCTTGCTGTCAAAATAGCAGTGTCCGGACCACTGTCCGGACCAGGTGGTCCGGACGAGGTCGATTTCTTTCTCGGGCGCGCTGGCAAGTATTGGTCCAGACCAGGTGATCCGGACACTAGTCCGGACCAAAGGTCTTTTGCCTCTAAAATGTTCGTTTAAGCTCCGATTTGATCCCCGTTTTCGCCTACGCGTTCGTCTCTTCGTGTACTTTGCTCCTAGCTTGGTTTTCCTCATGTTTAACCAATAAATTTGTGAGATAGTCAATAAAACATAACTAGAGGAAAAACTAACCAAAGTGGAGAAATGAGCAAGAAAAGTGCTAATATAATATATGAAATACACCTATAAAACATGCTCATTTGGACACTTATCATTGAGCAATACAATATACAATATTATATACATAAATCAGAGATATCGCTCTTAACAATTAAACACACAATGTTTGGACCTCAGGAAAATCCTTAGGACATTCAGACCACACAATTAACATACCGTTCACCGTGTAACCTGCTAGCTTGACAGTTCACGTTTTAGTAACCTCTCACTGGTACAGGCGGGTTCATAAGCGACGGTTTTAAACCTATAAAATGACGGTTCCGAACCATTGCTTATGCCGCTGTCGTTTTTGTTATTTTGTTATTTTACGACGGTTGAAAACCGTCTTTTAAGGGCGCCCTAGGGGGCAGGATTTAGTAAGTATAAACGACGGTTAAGCTTGTTAACCGTTGCTTATTATACACTTTAAACTACGGTTGGTAATCAAACCGTCGTTTAATTATCCTTTTCGACGCGCCTAAAATTGTTTTCAACGACGGTTGTCGTGTAGAACCGTCGCTTATTATGTACTTTAAGCTACGGTTCTATGTGGAACCGTCCTTTTTTCTATTTTACCCTCTAACGCCTACCTAATATAAACGACGTTTATATATGAACCGTCACTTATGGTATATTGATTTTTTCTAGTTTTTCCCTATTTCCTTATTACGTATACACATCCAAAAACCAGAAAACCTGTACAGCAACAATTCCAATAAATCACACACTACATAGATACCTCTGCAACTTGTTTTTTCATAGATAACAACAGTACCACCAGTACAAGCTTCAAGTGCAACATTAAAAAACAAAACACTGATGAACGACCAATGTAAGTACCACATCTGAAAATTAAACTACCAATTTCCACTTCCAAACATAACATTCGTTCAACCAACATAACAAAGCTAAACAGAGATATCCATGTTTTTACATTAATCAATCACTGTACTCGTCATCCTAGCAAGCTTGTTGGTGACAAACAATGTCAAGATGTGCAGCTCGCTGAACAATCTCCTTTCTCTTCCTGGTTGACACATGTGTGCAATCTCAGCAAAATGCCCTGCACCTCATTTCCATATCAATCAATTTTTTTTCTACAGAACAAGTAACAACCAATGAAACCCCATAACTACAAAAATCATACCAAATTCAGAATTGTCAAATTCAGAGTAAATCATATAAATACATGTAACTCACCAACTTAAGTAGTAGTCCTGACAGTTGCTTCACTAGTTTGACCTTGTTCTGGATCCTTGAAACACTTTAGGATGAACAAAGATGTTTGCTCTCTGATTAATTGCAAATCTTTAGGCGAATAAGTTTTGCCCGCGTTCTTAAAATATGCATGAACCTGTAAGAACAAGCATAACACACCATATTGAATATTTTTAGATAGTTAAAACCGGACGTGTAAGATGCAGCAGCCAACTGTTAGATGCACAAGAGAAGAGGCTGAAGCCAACACAGTACACATGCAAGAGAGGGAGATTGAGCTATTAACATACTACACTAACGACCGAACTCAACAATAAAACTGTGAGAAATATTAGATTAACTGTTACACATTAGTAACCTACACATACCTTACTTCGGTTCGGTTGATTGTGGTTTGGATGGTTGTGTAATATTGTGGTTTATTCTCGGCTTAACAACGATATGGTTCAGTTTGGTCAGGGTCGGTTTGTTGCTGATTTCGGGTCAATTTTCAATTTGAGAGAGAGTATAGTCTTGTGTTGTGGTGGTGTATATTAAAACGGCGTACAGAAGGTTTATGTGATGGTTTATCCAAGAATCTCAACGTGGTGTAATCAAACTTTTCCTCCAATCATTAATTAGATGATTCATTATTACTATATATCTCCATCTACTTTTCCTAATATATACCTATATATGCATATACTACTAGTTGTATATCCTAATACCAAATAATATAACAATATTTAAAATTAGTAAGGTCGAGTGTATTACCGGTTCCAAGATGATATGTTTTCATCCCTTAATCAATTTGGTGTGTATGAGATGTAGCAGCCAGTGACTTATCACTGTACAAGGCCAAATTCAAGTAGAAAATGATGACAACGCACAACATGTATATCCTAATACTAAAGACAATAACAATATTTAAACACAGTAAGTTCAAGTGTATACCGGTTCCAGAATCAGCCCGTAATCAAAATTGGTGTGTGAGATGTAGCAACTAGCCCAGTGACTTTTCACTGTAGAGGTGCAAATTCAAGTAGAGAATGATGAGAACACAGAGCATGTACATCCTAATACTAAATAAAATAACAATATTTAACATCACTGTAGAGGTGTAAATTCAAGTGTATTACCGGTTCCGGGATCAGCCAGTAATCAAATTGGTGTGTGAGATGCAGCAGCCCAGGGAAAGTGACTTTTTTCACTGTAGAGGTGTAAATTCAAGTGGCAAATAATGAGAGCGCAGAGCATGTATATCGTAATACTAAAGAAAATAATAATATTAAGAATCATTAAGTTCAAGTGTATTACCGGTTACGCAATCAGCCCGTATTCTAAATTGGTGTGTGAGATGCAGCAGCCCAGTGACTTATCACTGTACAGGCGCAAATTCAAGTAAAGAATGATCAGAGTGCAAAACATGTATATCCTAATCGCAGAAGTATTGATGTTGAAGAAATGGAGAAATAAACAAGAACTGAAGCAAAGATGTGGTATTAATCAAATTTTGACAGCAGCAAAAAAATGATGACATAGCTACCTATGTTGTAGGGGAAGAAAAGCTGTCTCGACAGATATAATATATAATCAGTAGTAATGCATTGGTTGAAACCGACCATAAAAACGCAATTTAGAAGCAACATTATATGCTGATGATCGGAGAAGATAAGTTAAGAATATTACCAGTTCAAGCTAGCGCCTTCAAGAAGAAGGAAGCTAGCAGGTCGATTGCATCCAGTGGTGGTGGAGACGGCGAGCAGAGCCTTGCCACCTTAGGTCTGATTAAAATAACTGGAGTTAATCCAAGGGTTCAAGCAGAAGTGAAATTCACAAACATAATAATATTTAAAACCTACTGAAACAGTTCAATAATGCAGCGACATCAATATATTCAGATGTGGAGAATCAATCAGCAGCTGTAGATGTGTTGAGTTTGTACATTCATGGTAAAAGCTGCCCCACTACTCCTCTGAAACACAACCAGAAGTAAGGTCGAGAACTTATGGGCCAGATAGATCTACACTGTTCCAATCAGCTTCAAGAAAAAAGAAGAAACTCAATGTAGTAAACTAACCAACTGCTCTGTCTACTAACTGCCTAGTTATGATATAGATGTAGTGTTAAGTTAATAATGAGTTTAAGGCAAAGATAAACCCATTTACTAACCTAGTTTACTCGTGAGTCTGTTGCAGAAAAAAAAACAGAAAGGAACAGTGTGCAGAAATCTAAAACCAACTCTGTAACTCTTGCTTCTGTAAAACTAAGTTCCAGAGGAGTTATAAAGATTCTATTGGTATAATGATGCACCTAACACATTATTAATACACCTAACTAGGCTATAAACACTTGGGAGAATTAAAGGAACTCAACCTGATGCATTAACCGTGGAATAAGAAGAAGGAGTAGGCAGGTGCTAGTTCAGTTTCTGAAATTTTTGTGTTTCTGTATACTAACTTCTCAGAACAGTATAAGGATAGTATTGGCTTAATAAGGTACTCAAAACATTGTTGGTGTACCTGTCTAAGTTAGCAATATGTGGGAGTGTTTAATAATAAATGAAAAACCCATCTGATGCACTAAGAGTGGAGGAGTAAACTGAATTATGTTTCAGTTTTCTCTGTATTACCGGTTCTGTATTGGGAGATTTCAGAGGAGTTAACAGTGCTATGTTGGGATTGTTTTAAGGTTAAAACTTCACCAAAACACTCAACTAAGAAACTAAAACGGTTGGGAGTAGTTGGAAGTCTGATTAAAAAAACAATAAGAGAAATAGAGGAAAGGATACCAGTTGGTGTTTCAGTTTTTCAGTTTTTCAGATTCTGTGTAAATCACTTTCTAAAGATTAGTCCCTGTTGCCTTGGTTTATTTCAAAGTCAAAACTGTATGAAAAAAAACATAACTAAGTAACAGAAAAATTGGGGAAAACATGGAATTAGATTAGAAAGCAGAAAAAAAACAACAGGAGATAACATACCAACTTCAGATTTTTGTTTCTTTCTAGTTATGTCCGGTTTTAGTATTAGGACATTTCAGTAACTTAAATAATGTCGTGGTGGGTCTGTTTTGAAGTTAAAACCTTGGGTAAACACCTAACTAATTGGGTAAGCAAGTTGAGGGAAAACTTAAAGTCCATCTGTAAACAAGAAAAGAGAGTAGGTGATGAAGCAGTTCCATGTTTCAATGTAATGCAATAGAGGAAAAGTATAGTGAGGGGGTGTTTCAGTTTTCTGCAACAGTACAGGTCCTGTATGAGAAGTTTTCAGATATGTTGTCCATTCTGTTGTGGGTTTCTTTGAGAGTAAAACTATATTAAGACATCTAGCTAAGAAACTAAATAATTTGGGGGGAAAATTGAAAGTCAAATTTGTGAACAGAGAAAAGAAATAGAAGAGAGGATATCAAACTTGGATGTTTCAGTTTTATATTTTTCCCTGAAAACTTAAGCCTCTGTATAACCACGTTACAGAGGGTTATAAGGGGTGTTATTGAGTTACTAAGGAACCTAAAACATCTTTAACACAATTAAGTAAGTCTATGAATATTTAGGGAGAGGTTAAGAGACAGGTTAATAACCAAACAGAAGGAATGAGGAAGAAGCATGCAGGTCTTTGTTTTCAGATTTCTGTAGTTTATCCAGTCTGTATAATGAACTTCCAGAGGTGTTATCAATGTTGTTTTGGGATGTTTCACAGATTAAAATCCTTCTAAGACACTTAACTAAGGGAGGTAAATACCTTGGGAAAAAAATGGAGGTCAGTTTAATGAACTAAAAGAGAGGTTAAAGGGGAGATACCAAAATCAGTTTTTCAGTTTTCCCTGCAGTGTAACAGTTCTGTATAATGAAATTGCAGTAGTTTTGTAACACCCCAACTCAATCCAAATGTGGTCTCGCAACTTAACCGCATATATATATACATGTCACAGCGGAATTCTTTACACTCCAGGACCTTGCCACGGTCTGACTACAGAATATACTGAACATTAGTACATAACAACCTTAACCAAATACATATTCTTCTTACAATCCTCTCACATCCTATACATCTTACTAACTCAATTGCCATACGAGTGTACATGCACAACTCGTAGGCCACACTTAATCCTTAACACTTGTATCCTCTTCTTACTCTCGCGTCGGCCGCCTCCTGATGTACACCTGTGTAGTAAAAACAGCCCCCAAAGGGGGTCAGCACGAATGCTGGTACGATCCCCTCATGGCCCCCAAGCTAACGTGGCTACGACGACTAATTGTCGATAGCATGGAGGTTGATTAAATGCACAACATAATAGTAAATGCTGTAAACAACAATCCATATATGAACAATCAAAGTTCACACACAATACAAACCATCCTTTAAAAAGGAATGGTTGCAACTCATCTTAACCTTACCTTAATCTTAAACTTAACAATACAAACCATCCTTTAAAAAGGAATGGTTGCAACTTATCTTAACCTTACCTTAATCTTAATCTTAACTTAATCTCAATATACAAACCGTTCCTGGAAGGGAATGGTTGTATCTTAATTCGAACCTGGGATTTAGGTGATCCCACCGCACCATCTTAATGCCACCTACTCTGGACAGGAGTCCAGCGCAGCTGAGCCGGCAACCGGCCCTAGGCTACAAGTCCGAAGACAAGTCCTTAAGCGGAGGGTGGATCTGATTCAGATACCGTCCCCCTTTTCCTTAGCATGCATGACTGGAGATCGGTCCCGGGTTTCCTCACTCAAGTTCCAGTTAGTAGTAGTCTCAAGACCATATTTGTTGGTTAACCTCTTTCGGTTTACATCGTCCCATATTAGGAAGCGTTCCTTAATCTCACTCATTTCCTTACTAATCGTTAGTTAGTAAGTTCTCACAGTATGTTGTGTTAGTTTTCAAACATCACACAACAATACAATAAATATAATATGTCCCGGTTGCATGTTTTATCTTGTTTAGTGAGCACACAAAAACGAATAGCACACAAGCCGAGGGACACCTCGTTAGCAAGCAGGTCACAAGAGAACTGTACCGTTCACCGTTGGTCGTTTGGCTGCTTACTCTCTTCCGGAGTCCAAACTCCCAAGTCCTAAAACATTCATTCAGTTTTAGGTTGTTAATCACTTAACTTAATTCAACTTACTTAACTTACTTAACTTACTTATCCCTTAATGATCCCCACCTAACACCTCTTAAGTCTTACAACTTAATCTTAAACTTTTAAGTTTATTCTTAACTTAATCCCTTAGGTCTTTATGCCTCTAATCATCATTGCCCCTTAATGGGGTACCATTAATACCACTAAACTCTCTTAGGGTTTCTTTCTTTTTTTTTTTTTTTTTTCTTTTTTTTTATGGTCCGACTGACCCACCGACCGACCCACCCCCTGGGTAGGTCGGCTGCAGAGAACATCCAACTTCACAGTTTCAGCCCGACCGACCCAGACTGGGGTCGGTCCCCTGGGTAGGTCGGCTGCAGAAACTTCCCATACATTGTCAAACTTTCTCCAAATTTTTCCTCAAGCCTCCTAATGTGTTCT
This sequence comes from Limonium bicolor, assembly GCA_023374045.1. Lineage (NCBI taxonomy): Eukaryota > Viridiplantae > Streptophyta > Magnoliopsida > Caryophyllales > Plumbaginaceae > Limonium > Limonium bicolor. The sequence continues at coordinate 262,583,898 of CM041782.1, read as the reverse complement.
AACATCATTTGGCACATCAAACACACCTTATAACCTCCACCAAACTCATTAAAACAACTTCCAAAGATCTTCTCAAACATTTGCTCAATTCTTACAAACACTCCTACACTTATCATATAATTCCTTACATTACCAACTTGTATCTTTACCAAAACTTCAACCAACCCAAGTGTTCCCTCCTTAACAGTTTGGGCACTTCATAAACATTATTTTCCATCTTCAGTTCATTTACCAAAACTTCCTCAAGTCATCTTGCATAACCATGCACAAATTCCTCTCTTTTCCATTTGTTACTCATCATTCCTAAACTCTTGGGCATACCTAAACATTTCTTGTCATCCTCTTAGCACCTTAACCTTGTTCTTCTTTACCTTAACTATACTACACCCTCCTTGGACATTTCCACCTCCTTTTACTCACTTACTCACCATTCTCACGATCATACGCTCTTTTACATTCCTAGTCATTTTCCTTGATGACTTACAACATCCTCCTACCTTTTTCACTTCCATCATCCAAGTCCACACATTACCATTCAACTAAACCTTACTAGTCCACCACTAACATCATCACACTTACACGAGGTTCTCAAAACTCTCATTGTCTTACTCTCTAGTTCATACCTAAATCTCCTTAAGGCATTATACACCTTTCCTTAAAACTTATGCACAAGTCTTTCATTCCTCATATCATGATTTTGGTCTGTTTAGTACACACGCCAATCCTCTAATTCCTCCTAGACATCTCTAGGTCACTCTAAACCTCAAGAACTCCTTAGTTAACTCATTTCCACCCAATTTTTTTTTCATGCTCCCTAGTAAACCCTAGGGCATATTAACTCACCACTACCACTTAAACACTTTGTTTTCTACTCAAATTTCGCCATAGCTCCTCTAGTATCTTATCATGCCCAAACACATTTTTTTTCCTCATTCAACCATCTCACACACATCAAGTTCTTCTCATCATATCTCATCACCCAAACCAACTTATTCGCAACAAACTCAATATATTGCAATAATCTTAAATTGCATAGCACTAAGGCTCTTAAATGACATGGCTCTTAGGCCCTTAAATGACTTAAACTTAAACACTGAATTTCCCACATATAAAAGCTTTCAACCTGCAAATACACCCATCAATCTCATAGTAGTTATAATGCTCTTAAAATCCACCTTAAACTTATATTACTAACTCATTCTCATTGGCTCCTTAGTCACAAGTTCATAAGCTTGTTTAAATTCTTTTTCTTAGGTTATATATCCCATTACACAATGTAAGCTCTAAGCCACATTAGTACTTATCTAAATCTCATCCCTTAAAACCTTAAACCACCATTAGGTAAGCAATTTACCTTGTTTCTCAAGCTCCTCTTAACTTCCTCCTTAGGGATTTTCTTGAATGAATCTCGGCCACCCAATTAATTTCCTTTGCCATTGTTCTAATCAATATTCAATGACTCACATGAGTGCTAAACAATACACTAACCTTAAGGAATGAAAACCTAGGTTAAAAATGTATTTTAAGGTCTTATAATGAATATTTTACCTTGAAGTCTTAAGGTAGGCTTGGATATGAATCAAGAAGGACCTCCTCTAGCCCTTGGAGGATAAAAAACAAGCTAGAACAAGGCATAAAAATGAAGCCACATGAGTATAAATTTTCGGTAATGGAGAAGAATGGTGGAAACCTAGTTTTTCTTACATATTCTTTACCTTAAGGGAATGGAGAAGCTAATGAGCTCTTCAAACTTATTTTTCCCCCTTCAATGGCGATTTCCCATGGCTCCAAAATGAGGCTTTTCAAATTTTGAAAAGATAGGAAGCAAGGCCTTGGTCTAACTAAGAGAAATCTATGCTTAGTTTTTGATTTGGAGCTAAAGTGAGCAAGTTATGGACAAGGCAAGGTGAGGCAACAATGGGGCTGCTTGGGAACGGTTTAGAACAGAGAGAATAAGAAGAAAACCGTGGAAGAAGAAGGAAATGAAGAAGAGAGGAGAGAGGTAAGCTAAAGAAGATATTTATATTATAAAAGGGAAAATAGTGAACTTACTACTTTTCCTCTCATTTCCTTTAATGTGCTGGCTACTTGATAAGTGTCTAAATGAGCATGTTATTTAGGTGTATTTCATGTATAATATTAGCACTTTTCTTGCTCATTTCTCCACTTCGGTTAGTTTTCCTCTAGTTTATGTTTTATTGTTTATCTCACAAAATTATTGGTTTAACATGAGGAAAACCAAGCCGGGAGTGAAGTAGACAAAGAGACGAACGCGTAGACGCAAACGGCTCAGAAAACGGAGTCCAAACGAAGAATCTAGAGCCAGTCAAAGTTTGAAGGAAAATAGGCCACGGTCAAGGGTGCAACCGCCCCATAACTGGCGGACACCACCATGCTCAACCGCCCGGCGGACACCACCACACCAACCGCCTACTATCAGGCGGTCTCCCAGGTGGACACCACACCACCAACCGCCACTTATCAGGCGGTCTTCCACAGGCGGACAAGACTAAAATCGCGCCCGAACATAGTTTTCTTCCTCGCGCGACTCTGCAACTCGCCTTATCTATCTACCCCGCCGTCGCCTACCTTATTTCGCTCACGCGTATCCAGCTCCTGCCCCCCTGCATTAAATGAAGCAATCAATGCTTCAATCAGTGAAGAAATCAACAGAGGCAATCAACTGCAAGTCTTCTACGTAGTCTTCCTTTCTTCTATAAATAACCATCCACTGCAACCTTATACCAGTGCACGGAGAAAACCTGAAAATCACTCACACTCACCTCATCTCATTCTCTTCCAGTAAATCGCTCCCGTATACCATTTCACTCCATTAATTCTCTAATTCACCCACTTCACTTATAATAGCCTACGTACATGTTTCACTCTTCGACCTCTCCATTTCTCCATTCACTAATCACGTCTCCGTGCTGTTATTACGTCCAACCTCTGTCAGAATTATTACCAGTTAATATGTCTGGCTAAGGAGGATTTGCTCCGGGCAAGGTTTTTAATTATGGTTTGTTTAATTATGTAATCAATATTTCTACCGGTTTTAATAAATACAGTTTGTTACGCTTAAAGGATTTCTCTCACCATTTTAATAAATTACATGAATTTATTAAAATGCTTTCCTAAGTCTATTTTGATCAGACCAGGTGATAAATAGACAGGTTAATTAAGACGTAAATCTGGAGAAAACTTATTATAATTTAATAAGTTAGTATTTACAGATGCAATTATAATTCCTCGAATTTAACGTCCGTTTACATAGTATTGCTCGAACCTTGATTAGACCGAGCATTTTCTGGTAAATGAGTTCTTAAGGGTCTATGACTTAGTCCTTAGGATAATAACAGGAATTTTGCCAAACTAATATATTAAACCGGTAGAGATAGCATAATTAATCAGATTATATAAAACCTGAACCCGGAGTTCCATTTAATTCATCTGCACTCAGTAATTTAATCTGCTCTTTTAATTCTCTAAAAACAAGTCAATTAACTTCCCCCCTTTTTGTGACAAGCTTAGGAACTACTTTAGCTCGCTATAAGTCCCACGGTTTGACCCCGGCCGCTTCTGTCTTCTATACTACTACGACCGGGCTTTAATTTGCAGCCCGACGGATATTTTGAGTATTAATTTCTCTCTTTAATAACTACACCTCTTCTAATCACTCACGATAAATCCATTCTGCAAAATGGTGCCGCTGCCGGGGACTTGATTTAATCTAGTCCCTAAGCCCCGGTTAATTCACCTTTTTTAATTACAATAATCTGTTAATCTACAAAAAAAAATAAAAAAAACTGTTAATCCAATTTTGGACATATAACCTCGGACATCTGACTTGGACAGTGGACATCTGACTTCTGATCTGACTTGGACATCTGACTACTAACTTGTTAATATTATTGTCATTTATTTCTGTCATTTCGTTCCATTGTCATTTCGTTCCATTGTCTCTAACTACTAACTTAAAATTTCCAGTCATTTCGTTCCATTGTTATTTCGTTCCATTGTCATTTCTTTCCATTGTATACTAACTACTAACTTTAAATTTCTGTCTACTAATTCCTAACATTTTTATTATTCTAACGTATAACCAGTTCTTTTCTCTGTTTTGAGTGGTGTATGCCTTTCACCAGGTCACAGAGCCTCCCAGAGAATATTAATCACACGGTTGGTTACATCCCAGAAATCGAGAGAACCTTTCTGCGCAATCTCAGGCAGAGACGAACTCAACAGAACATAACCACCACAGTGATAGATTCTGACCCGGAAGCTAACATGGCAGCTACACCAGCAACGGTTCGAAATCAACAGGCGTCTAACCAAGGACAACAGCCGGCTATCATCCTTCCTCACCTCAGCCCATCCGAATACGATGAGTGGCAGAAGCTGAAGCCATATCATCAGATTCGATGTGTGAAGGAGTTGGGCATGTTTGATGGCACCAGTCTAGACGAAGCTCTGTTACATGTTACAAAATTCTTGCAACATGCCAATAGCCTTACTGCAACCGACGCAGTACTTCAATATGCAAGATTGTCGTTATTCCCACACAGCCTGACGGGAAACGCGAGCAAGTGGTATCATAGCTTAACACCGAGTACCATTGGTACCTGGGACGACATGGCCACCAAGTTCTATGACAAATTCCTACCCCCGAGCCGAACTTTGGAGATGATTGCTGAAATTTATAATTTCAAGCAACCAGGGTCGGAGAATATTTGTGAAACTTGGGACCGTTTCAAAGGTCTACTACTCACTTGTCCTCACCACGGTCTGACGAAGGAACAAGTATCACAATTGTTTTACAAGGGCTTGATCGGTCCGTGCAGAACAATGGTGTTATCTTCGTTAGGGGCTGACGTTCTGAAAAAGCCGGGAGAACAATTTCTGAACAGCATGGAGTCTCTCTGTGAGGAAATTAGAGACTGGGCCTCCGGTGGATCAAGGAGCGCTACTCCAGGATTATATCATGTTGGGGAAAGTGATAACAAGTTTGATCAATTAATGAAAAGCCATGAGCAACTCATGGAAAGCAATGCTCAGCAAGCAACAAAAGTGAGCACTCTACAGAAAGTGGTCGAACAGATGGCTATGAATTCCTTCCCTCAGCAAGCTAAGTCGATGATTTCCCGACCACCTACTACCCCTCCAGGCTATGCTCCTCAATCTCAAACGTCACCAACAATTTCTTGTACACAATGTTGCGGGCCTCATGACTACGATCAATGCCCCCAACTACAAGAAATGAAAGCAGCGGAGGAAGCAAACTACATCACCAACAACTCAGGATACAGACAACCATGGCAACGTAACATGCAATCCAACCTTAGCTACTCAAACACCGGAAATATCCAAAACCCACATACCCTACAAACATCCCAAAATTACAGACCTCAGTCCAATTCCAAGGAGGCCAAAGGCAATATCAACAACAGCCTTATGGCAATGAAGCTTCATCGAGTCGACCAACTCAACCTCCTTCGAATCCTGAGTCTGATATGTCTCAGATGCAGGAAATGTTTAAGGCGATGATGGGTAAATCACGAGATACGCAAGAAAGGTCGCAGCTCTGCGCAAAGACCAAAAAGCCTTGCAATCTCAAATCCAACAGCTACTCACTCAACAAAGACCACCTGGTCAATTCCCTTCACAGACTAATCCCAATCCGAAGGAACAAGCAAATTCAGTCCTTATAGACGATGGCACATTACAATCAACAAACTTGTGTGCAGTCTCTTTAAGGAGTGGAAGGGAACTTGCCACCAACAAAGGAAAAGAAAAAGAAAATCTTGAGAGTGATTGCCTATGCTAGCAGAACACTGAACGACGCGCAGAAAAACTATACGACCACCGAAAAGAACTTCTGGCTATAGTTTTCTCCCTCGATAAGTTCAGATCTTACTTATGGGGAAGCAAAGTCATCGTGCATACAGATCACTCCGCTCTCAAATTTTATTCACAAACAAGAAGCCAGCCTCGCTTACTGCGCTGGATTCTTCTACTTTCAAGAGTTTGACATCGAAGTCAAAGATAAGAGCGGGAAACTGAATGTCGTCGCCCCGACCATCTCTCTAGAGGTTTCTCCTCGGAAGGGTTGGTGACTCCTACGGATAGTGTGCCCATCAACGAATTCTTCCCCGACGAGACTGTCTTCTCCATCACCAAAGTACAGGAGCCATGGTACGCAGACTTGGCCAATTATTTAGTCTTAGAGAACAGTACCCTATGATCTATCCTACTCCCAAGAAGAAATTTCTTTCTGACTCAAGGCATTATTTCTGGTGGACCCGTACTTGTTCCGAGTTAGTGCTGATGGGTTGATTCGACGATGTCTCCCGGAAGAAGAGGTTTCGAGCGTCATTCACTTTTGTCATTCTCGAGAAGCCGGAGGTCACCATGGACCCACGAGGACCGCTGCTAAGATCCTGGCCTCAGGTTTTTATTGGCCAACCCTTCATAAAGATGTGTACCAATTCTGCAGACAATGTGATAATTGTCAGAAAATGGGTAACACATCCAGGAGACATGAGATGCCGCAACAAGGGATACTAGAAGTAGAGCTCTTTGATTGTTGGGGCATAGATTTCATGGGACCGTTCCCTTCCTCGCAGGGCCACGAATATGTTCTAGTGGCAGTTGATTATGTGTCAAAGTGGGTGGAGGCTATACCCTGTCATCATGCCGATGCAAAGACAGTAACTAGGTTCCTCAAAAAGCACATCTTTACCCGTTTCGGCGTGCCCAGAATTATTATTAGTGATGGAGGAACACACTTCTGCAACCGTTTATTCGAAGCACTTATAGTCAAATACGGGGTACGTCACAAGGTAGCTTTACCTTATCACCCCCAGACAAACGGTCAAGCAGAAGTTTCCAACCGAGAGTTAAAATGGATCCTTCAGAAGACGGTTAACTCATCGAGAAAGGATTGGGCACTTAAACTGGATGATGCGCTTTGGGCTTACCGAACTGCATTCAAGACTCCCATCGGGATGTCTCCTTTAAGCTGGTCTATGGAAAAGCATGCCACCTTCCTGTAGAAATGGAGCATAATCGTATTGGGCAATCAAGGCCCTAAACTTTGACATGACTTCTGCAGGAGAGAAGAGGAAATTCCAACTTACCGAATTAGAAGAGCTGCGAGATCAGGCTTACCAGAATGCTAAGATCTATAAAGAGCGCACCAAAAAGTTCCACGACAGGATGATCCTCAAGAAGGAGTTCAAAATTGGTGATTGGGTTCTCTTATATAACTCGCGATTAAGGATTTTCCCTGGGAAGCTCAAGTCACATTGGGCCGGCCCTTTTCAAATTGTTAGTGTGACCCCGTACGGTGCCTTTGAACTCCAGAACAAACAAGGCGAAACTTTCAAGGTCAACGGGGCACGTCTTAAAAGGTATATTCTCATTCCAATATTTCAATTGACTATCTGCTACTTATTTTGTCCAAGAACAGCGGGATAATTTGCCCTCAGAATCTTCTCCAAACTAAAACTTGGTCAAATACGTCTAGCTAGAGACGTTAAACCCGGGCAGCTCGGTGGGAGGCAACCCACTATCTATCTTTTATCTTTCCTTTAATTTAATATGTTTTTTGTACTATATTCCCTTTTATTTGCTAAAATAAAATGCAGGCTTCACTTGAGTTCTTCTCGCTGTGTAGAATATTCGTTACAGGTTAATTCATGACATTCCACAGCAACACTCAAGTGTGGGGGGCTCTCACACTCTACGAAATCTGGGGAGTACACTCTTTCCTTTACTAATTGCATGCCCTATTAATTTTATTTCCTCTACGCAATGAGGGCATTGTTTAAAGCTTAAGTGTGGGGGAAGAGCCTTGTCAGGACATTTTATGCTTAAATTGTCAATCTCTCTGCTTATCTTCTGCTTACCTCGCATTTGTTCAAAAATTGAATTATGTACCTTGCTAATGTAGGTTGTTCTCTTTAAAAACAAATACTATTATGAATTGTGGGATAAAGGGTACACATTTTTTAAAAAAAATTTACATTTGATTACTTTTGAGGAGCATTTTTATATGCGGTGTGACCAAATAATCTGCAAATGATTGGATTTTATTGCTTAGGGTTTCTTTCTGTCTTCTCTCTTGGGATTGCTAAGGGGTATTTCTCTGTTAAAAAAAGAAGAAGAATACAAAAAATATAAGGGACTTTCGAGACACCATTGGTAACCAACAAAAGAGAGTTGAATGTTCTTGAATACAAAGGCACTATGCCTACATTTTCTCATCCCTCATGCAAAGTGAAGCAAATGCATAAATCTTTTCTTCCTTTTATTTTCTCCTCAATGCCCATTCTTGAGAGAAGTGGCCATGGTAAAAGCTCTCGGAGTCGCCTAAAACAAAAAAAACATTGAAGTGCCTTAGATCATACCCCGAAACTCTATATTTTGTTTTTACCCTGAGCACACCTATGCCACCAGCAGATAATTTTTTCACACTCCTCAATAAGTTTAGAGATCATGAACTATTGACTTTTTTATCCTACCCTTCATAATATATTTGTTAGTATTGAGCATTTCCTACTTGCTTAGGTACATGGTTTTACTTGAGGACAAGCAAAAAGATAAGTGTGGGGGTGTGATAAGTGTCTAAATGAGCATGTTATTTAGGTGTATTTCATGTATAATATTAGCACTTTTCTTGCTCATTTCTCCACTTCGGTTAGTTTTCCTCTAGTTTATGTTTTATTGTTTATCTCACAAAATTATTGGTTTAACATGAGGAAAACCAAGCCGGGAGTGAAGTAGACAAAGAGACGAACGCGTAGACGCAAACGGCTCAGAAAACGGAGTCCAAACGAAGAATCTAGAGCCGGTCAAAGTTTGAAGGAAAATAGGCCACGGTCAAGGGTGCAAACCGCCCCATAACTGGCGGACACCACCATGCTCAACCGCCCGGCGGACACCACCACACCAACCGCCTACTATCAGGCGGTCTCCCAGGCGGACACCACACCACCAACCGCCACTTATCAGGCGGTCTTCCACAGGCGGACAAGACTAAAATCGCGCCCGACATAGTTTTCTTCTCGCGCGACTCTGCAACTCGCCTTATCTATCTACCCCGCCGTCGCCTACCTTATTTCGCTCACACGTATCCAGCTCCTGTCCCCTGCATTAAATGAAGCAATCAATGCTTCAATCAGTGAAGAAATCAACAGAGGCAATCAACTGCAAGTCTTCTACGTAGTCTTCCTTTCTTCTATAAATAACCATCCACTGCAACCTTATACCAGTGCACGGAGAAAACCTGAAAATCACTCACACTCACCTCATCTCATTCTCTTCCAGTAAATCGCTCCCGTATACCATTTCACTCCATTAATTCTCTAATTCACCCACTTCACTTATAATAGCCTACGTACATGTTTCACTCTTCGACCTCTCCATTTCTCCATTCACTAATCACGTCTCTGTGCTGTTATTACGTCCAACCTCTGTCAGAATTATTACCAGTTAATATGTCTGGCTAAGGAGGATTTGCTCCGGGCAAGGTTTTTAATTATGGTTTGTTTAATTATGTAATCAATATTTCTACCGGTTTTATAAATACAGTTTGTTACGCTTAAAGGATTTCTCTCACCATTTTAATAAATTACATGAATTTATTAAAATGCTTTCCTAAGTCTATTTTGATCAGACCAGGTGATAAATAGACAGGTTAATTAAGACGTAAATCTGGAGAAAACTTATTATAATTTAATAAGTTAGTATTTACAGATGCAATTATATTCCTCGAATTTAACGTCCGTTTACATAGTATTGCTCGAACCTTGATTAGACCGAGCATTTTCTGGTAAATGAGTTCTTAAGGGTCTATGACTTAGTCCTTAGGATAATAACAGGAATTTTGCCAAACTAATATATTAAACCGGTAGAGATAGCATAATTAATCAGATTATATAAAACCTGAACCCGGAGTTCCATTTAATTCATCTACACTCAGTAATTTAATCTGCTCTTTTAATTCTCTAAAAACAAGTCAATTAACTTCCCCCCTTTTTGTGACAAGCTTAGGAACTACTTTAGCTCGCTATAAGTCCCACAGTTTGACCCCGGCCGCTCTGTCTTCTATACTACTACGACCGGGTTTTAATTTGCAGCCCGACGGATATTTTGAGTATTAATTTCTCTCTTTAATAACTACACCTCTTCTAATCACTCACGATAATCCATTCTTGTAATACCCCAACCCGAAATCCAATAAACTGAACGGCGATCACTCCCAAATAAAATACAACTGCAGCGGAAATAAATACAACAACGGGCGGTATTACAATGCCGTTGGCCACCCTTGTGACCAACAAGGCTAAGTCCAATACAATCCTCAAATGTCACGGTCTGGAATACAGACACACCCGAGATACTAGGAATCAAACTCAAAGTAAAATACTGAAATAAAATAATTAACTAATAGTAGACTCCCAAAGCTTGGTCTACCCCCTACACTCAGTGTGGTGATCTTCTTAAACTTCAGGTACCTGAAAAATGGGGGTGCCCCAAAGGGGCTCAGCAAACAATGCTGGTATGGAAAACGTGCAGCCCATCGTCTACCGGGCCACACCAACTACTTTGTCGAACACATGCAGTTCATTTTTATAAAGCTGTAAACAAGCATAGTCTGATAATAACAAGTATCCATACAAGGACAATAATGTCACATAGAACAAGACACAGAAGGTCGAGTTAGCTGAACTGAAATTCTTTACTGATAGTCGGTCCACACAATGGGACTGACGGTTATAACTGAATATCTGAAATAGTGGAGGTATAGTGACCTCGTTATAAAGAAAGGTTGGGTATAAAAACCCCAGGAGATAACGTAGTTAAACCCTGAACTGAATGGCGTGGGAAATAAGAACCCACTAGAGGAATAAAGTCTTCCTCGAACTGAAGGGCATTTGAATCCCGGAAGGAATAAAGTCTTCCTCCCAACTGAATGTTCCGTCGCGACGTAGTAGGAGACGACCTGAGACAGGTACAACTCCCGTAGCATGCATGGCCAGATCCAACTGGGCTCCTCATTCTCGAAGTATATATTTGTTAAGTGTCATATAGAGACATTAAACAAAGACACAATGTGTATTGTCAATTATCACGTTTAGGATAATGACGTTTGTTATAAAGTGAAGTTAGTGAGAGACTTGAGTACAAGTCCTCGGTATACTGAAACGCAGGTATTTAATCCACTGGTATAGTATGTTTTGTATGCGTGGGACATACACGATGTAGTCAGCAACATTCACGCACATAAAATAATATCACAGTGTGCAAGAGTAAAACAACAGTTTACATTAATTATCTTGGTCATTATTTCAAACAACAGATAGCACACAAGCCGTGTAATCCGGTAGAAAACAGGTTGCAAGAATCCCATACCGTTCACCGTAGACTGTACTTGTAAATTCCGGTCAACGTCTGGTCAAACAAAGTCCTAGAATAGGATTAACTGAGAGGGTTAATTTATGTTACCCTTATATAATAATTCTATTGGATCTTTTAACAAATTTCATATTGTTATTTCATGTGAGGTTTATTTCTTTTAATCACCTCATGATTTAATGTATAACTTATTTGTTATCCCTTTTGATTTATTTATAAATCCTTTAATGCACATATATGTGTTTATTGCATTTGTTGTTTATTTTATTTGTCTAGGTGACATAACAACTTATAATCTCTTAACTATATTTATATGTCATACATAGACATAAATTCTTATAGTTTTATTATTCTCCTTTTAACCATAAATAATATTTATTGTTTATCTTTTAATTCCTTATAACCATGTAAGCCATAGTTCCAATTCCATAATTCCTTTAATCAAAATTCTTTCTTCTAAATCCTCCAAATATCCATATAGGACCTATATTTATTTAAATCTAAATTCTTAAACTTGTATTTCGGTTATTTACAAAACAACCACATTAATTCATAAACTTTACTCTTAAATTCTAATCTCTTATATTATAGAGTTTTAACTTCTTATTTAGCTAAATTGCAAAGCCATCCCTAATATTTTGGTATATAGCTTTTAAATATTATAACTCTCAAAATTACAACTTAGCCCCTTAAATTCTCGGCTTTAATAATTTATTTCTTATAATTACAATCTAACCACAAAATCTTATAACTTTTTCACAATGTCATGTAAACTATAGTTTTAATTTTAATTCTCCATAAATGCCGAATATATATTTATAAATTCCTAAATTACCAAACTAACCCCAAAGAATTCGGCTTTGGTCTTGAACTTTCCATTAATTACATTTTCACCCCAAAACTTTCTATTAGTTACTTAATAACTTATAAACTATAGTCTAAATATTTAATCCCTTAAAATTTCGAAAGTGAACCTAATAATTCTCTTAATTATGAATTCGCCCACTAATAAATTCTAAACTTTCATAACAACTTTTATGAATTACATAATAGCCCAAAACTTTATAAAAAGTTATTTCAAAGCTTGTTTAAATTATCTAAAATTCTTAAACTTAATTCCTAACCTTATATTATATTATAATTACACCAAACAACCCTTTAGCTCTCGGTTTTTAATATAAGTACACTAAACTTTGTAAAAATTACATTTAACCCACATAACTTAATTAATTAGTCATTTAGACACTAATAGAATATTCTTAACTCACCAAACTTTATGATATAAATTTATATACCTAAGTAGCTCATTAAAATCCATTTAACACATAAACCATTCGGCCATATTTATTTGGTGACCATATAGTATATAAAAGTGGATTTATATGTCTAGATAATTATAACTAAATTCATAGGAGTTATATAACTCAAGTATAAATTATTGTAATGTCTTATATAAATTCTAAGCTCAAAATAAAGAACTTTTGCCCTTGATAATTCGGCATAAAATGATATATAACATAACTAAAATTTGTGACACAAAATGTGTCCTAAGGTAAATATTTTCCTTATATGTTATAGGTTATATTTTTGGCATATAAAACCATATAGCTTCGGTATTATTTAACCTAAGAGGTTACATAATTTTTGTACAATTTTTAGAAGCTTAACAAAGCTTATAATATAAGGATTTACTTAGTAAACTTACTTCTTAACAAAGGTGGTTAAGTGCTTGAACTTCTTCTTGAATCTCCAAGCTTCCTCCTAGTAAACTTGGTGCTCCTCTTCGGTTTTATGCAAGAGGTGAAGGTGTTTAGGAGTTAGATCTTGAATATAGATCTTAAGTAGATTTGGAAGTAGTTTTACAAGACTTTACCTTAGACTTTGCTCCTTATAATTTCGGCACTCCTAAGGTAGGTGAAGAACAAGTTTTCCTTCATCAAAATGAAGAAAAAAGAGACTTAGAAGAGGTAGAACTTGGTTACACATAAAAATGTGCTTTAAGGATTTTCAAGCTTTAAAACCTACCTTGAGATGCTCCTTGGTTTAATGTTGGTTTGGACAATCTCCTTGGAGAACTAAGTGAAGCCGAACACACCTTGTTATGCTAGGAAGAGTTTTGCTTCAAGACTTGCCAAGAAATGCTAGGAAATTACCTTAAAGATGAAGATAGAAGTTAAAACTCCATTAATGGACTTAAGAGCTTCAAAGGAAGAAGATGAAGCTAGAAGAGAGAGGAGGGAGCCTTACCAAACCGTGGAGGAAATGTGCAAGGAGGGAAATGAGACCTAGCTCACGTAAATGAAAGAAGCAAATTGGAATTTGATTTTGTTTTGTCAATTTTTAATGTCAAATGACTTTACTTTTCCTTTGTTTATTACATGGTTGATTGGCTCAATAAATGACCTCTTTTCCAGCTTGAAAACCGGCCATGAGGAGTGTGACAAGGCAAGAGCATGTGGAGGAAATAATGTGAACTAGAAGACAAGGAAATTTAGGTAAGGTATCTTCTTTTGATTTTTCTAAGTTTGTGTTGTCTTCTTCCTCATGTAGAGTCACGAATTTAGGGACTGAATGGAGCTCAAAACCGGCCATGATTAGCCAAGGAAGAAGCAAGGAAGGTTACTTGCTTAAGAAATCAAAAGGCAAAAAGAAAAAGGAATCTACTTTTTGCTTTTAGCATTTGTTTTGTATCTAGCTCACATGGCCTTGTTCCATGACCTAATTTCGACAGATCTCTGGTCAAATGAGACCTACATACTTTGGCATTAAGTAATGTAACACATGGGATGATGAGTCATCATGTTTTAAGCCTTTTATAAATTTTTAAAGCAAATTTTATACTAGTTTTTGCCCTTAAAATCGGCCCCTATAGAGCACCTTGTTGACTAGTCACACCAACTGATTTAGAAGGTCATTTTAACCCTTTTTAAGATTACCAATTCGTGGCATGTCAAAAACTACAAGGTAATTGCGTAAAACGCATTTTCGTGACACCCGAAGGTGTGTTTTTGTGCTCTAAGGAAATTTTGGGAAACCAATTGTTCTTATGAGTTCCAAGTGTTTGTAAACACTTATTATAGTAAATAAACATATACTAAGATGTTACATTGAGTTATATGGGGTTATATCAACCCGTGACATAATTTACGGGCCATCGGGACACTCCCGGGCCAAAAAGGAGCGCTAAGAAATCCTCCTTTGGTTTTTGCTGAATTTTGAGAAACCACTTCGTGGGTTCTCTTTAGAATGATAAATAATGATGTTAGGAACTCTAGGAATTAATTTTATAGGAGTTCGTGCCACCTCGGCACTCCTCCGGACTTTTCGTGCTTTAAGGAGCGGGTGTGAGCACTCCCGAGCATTTTGCGTATTTGACTGAATATAGCTTAGGGAATATATTTGTATATTCATATAATAATTGTATGACCATTTAGTTTGGATATTAGAGGGTCATACAAGGTCATGTTTGACCATATGCTTCTAAGGCGTTTTAGCGTTTATGGAGAAACGACTATTTTTACGTAACGTTTTCATGCATGGGTTTGCATGCGTACGTGAACTGATTTATGTTTGGATTATATTCCAATAAATAATGATTTAATAATATTATTTAGATTTGGGGTATTTCAATTCTGCACTACTAATGGTGAGTCACCATTAAAAACCGTCCCCCCTTGGTATACAAGATACATAAGGCCTTGTTTGGCCATTTGGCTAATTAAAGTTGACTTAAGTCAAAACTAGCACTATTTGAGTACTATTCACTAATTAGTGCACATATCGGGAAATTTTTGGTTTCCCATTGATTTAGACTTCCTAATGTGATACTAATTAGTACACATGTTGATTAAAGAGTAATGATGGACATCTAGCCACTCAAACTCAATTCTAAGACAATTTCTTAAAATGTGCTTTAAGACTTCTTAAAGCACATTTTGTGTTTTAGCTTGTTTTCAAGCTTGGTTTTCTTTGGTAATTGGTTTAAAATGACAATTAGAATATTACTAAGGTCTTATCATGATATTTGGGTACTCACCCAGTCTCTCCAAGCTTAGAGCACATTTTTGCCCTAATTGCCCTTAAGGCATTTTCTTGTGTTTTTCTTGGTTTAAATTGTCTACCAATCTTTCTAGGCATATTTTAGCCTTACTACATCATGATTTGATTTTTACTTAGCATACTCAGGTTTGGCGTATTTCAATCTACCCCCCTTAAAATAACTTTGTCCCAAAGTTCCCATGCATCTTTTATTAGAATACATGTCTTACTGAAATACCCCTAAATTTTAAAATACATTTATTCTCTTGTTTACAATATTATGTAGTTTACGGGTACATTATATTTTATCAGCCTATATTACGAGTATATATTATAGTTTGCAAGTATACTAAATAGATTACGTGTTTGTTGTCTGCAAGTATAGTAGTATTTTATGAGTATATATATAATGAAGGTTACACGTTTATTATTTACTAAAGAGAATTCATTCTAACAAATAACGTGTTTTTAATTAGGCCAATTGTTATTTTATTAATGATCCTCGTATATCTCTAGTTAACTTGGTATATTTTAGTTTTAAAAATGTGTAACACCCCAACCACCACTATACACTTAACATCAAACTGCAGCGGAAATCTCAACACATCACATTACTCAATTCAATGGTGTTACACGCCGTTAACCACCCACGTGGCTAACAAGCTAATACATATACATTTGTATCGGTCTGATGGACTAGCTTCCCGAGCGACTACACAAAACAACCCTTATTCCATTTCCAACATTCATAGTATACATACATCGCCACTGTACCGACTATTTACAAACTAGTGCCGATAACATTTCGGTCTTACTACGCTTACAATGCTTACGCCATTTAAATGGCTACCCATGTATAAACATCTACCCCGTCCTACTCTCGAACGGCTTCCAGCTCCTTGTACCTGAAATAGAAAAGGAGAGAAAGGGTGGCCCCAAGGGGCTCAGCACCTTTGCTGGTATGGTAATCCCGCAGCCCACATGCTACCGGGCCACGCACAACTAATTGTCGTCTTAGCATGCAGTTGATTATATTTAAATCATGCATACAAGCCACAAACATACAACACATAACATTTCGCCTCAATGGGCTCACCTATAACCAACACATCCACACTTAACCAACCATTCAATGATTCCTTAAACCCTAGAGTGGCTCTCCTCAAAAACGGAGCTACTTCCTTAACGGACGACATGTACCCATAATCGGGTTATCCTTAACGCCTCTTGTCACAAACTGGGATTCATTTCCATGATCCACACACTCCATATCCTACAACATATCTCATTCCTCACATAACAAAACACAACAAAACCTTTTTGTTTCGTCGTACACATGACAACATCACAATCATTTTAACACCTGACGTATAATTATCGTAGCATAGCAAGGGAATTTGCATAGCGCAACACCAATACATAACACCGTAAATCGGTTCTCACAAGGAACCTTCCACCATAGTTAGTATACATAGTGAGCCTAGAGATTATTACCAATCCCATGTTAAGCTCGTTACCAACCTCGTTACCGTCCGGTTATATAGAACGGTTAACTTATACCCAAGGTGTGTCGGATATAGTAATCCCAAGCACACCGAAATAACATTCGTATGCCCCTGTGGCCCGACGTGAGTCAGTAACTAGCTTTGGATAAGCTAAGGGAAGGTAGAAACCAAATTGGAATACCACCTATACATACACCAAGAGAGCCGAACCGGATATGACATCGACTCCCGTCCATCACACGCGTGGCCGGAACACCGGACTCCTCACCCCCCATTAGTACACATACACTTAATAATAAGTAGTTAGAGATCCATTATGGAGCCTACCACATCCACACACCATACGGTATCATAACCGAGTTAAGCACACAAGGGAGGTTCACACACTTGCATACAACAACAATGTCCAACTAACTCACACATAGCCGTGGTTAGCACGTTCCCAAGGTTTGGGCCGTCAACTCCGTATACCGATCACTCCTGTGTTCCTAGTTTTGGTTAGCTAAGGTTTAACACATACTTGAGGTTAAATGGTATCGGAGGTCAAATTCGCCACATAATGAATTACTATAAACTCATTACATGCTTTAATCTTACAAGGTGGCAAACACTCAAGAAAACATATTGGCATACAAGCCGGTGTAATCCGGTAGGACACAGGTTGCAAGAAAACCATACCTGTCACCGGAGTCCACTTTACCACGTCCACTTATGTTCCTCGAGCGATTCTCGAACAACTGTTAACATCACATGTGTTTTTATTAACATCGGGGTTTGCTTGATTATTTAATGTCTAATGCTTTACTTTCCCCGTTAACTTAGTTACATAACTTTACATTTTAACTTGTTTTACTTTCACATTTTGATACAACTTTTCACCCACTTAATTGCCATTTAAAACTCACCTAACATGTCCTTAACAACCTATAACATCATTACCTATCAATCCCCATCATTACATATCATTTCATAACCTTAAACCATATTTTTGGTCCGACCGGACTTGCCGACCGGACTTACCCAAGTCCGGTCGATTCCAGAACACATTTCCGTCAAATTTTTTCTACTCCGACCGGACTTGTAAGTCCGGTCCTATGTCCGGTCCATTCCAGAAACTAATTCCCACAGGGTAAACTGGGCCCGACCGAACTTGCAAGTCCGTTCGCAAGTCCGGTCTGCCCCAGATCTTTGTTTTCCTTTTTACATTCAACTCCAAACTTCACCCCATATATCCTAGTATACCCTAACCTCATTTGGGCACTTCAAACACACCTTAAGATATCCTTAAACACTCACAAAACTCTTTTTCTAATTCCTTAAACCTTCACTTATATCTTCACAAAATTTCTAACACTTACATGTTTTTCTCCTAGTTTTTTCAAGTGGTGTTTCATCCTTAATAACCTTTATACCAAAGTGTTTCCTCACCATCATAACATCATCTTCCAAGCATCTTCTCTTACTAACCAAATCTTCTCTTTCACAACTCCTTAGAGTTCCTTTCTCAAAACCTTACCTAAACATCATTTTCTCCTTATTCATCAACATAACTAAACCTTAAACAAACTTCTCCAAGACTTTAATACATTCTCAAAACACATATTGAATTCCTAGAACTTCCAAGACAATGCCTAAATCCTTATAGCACCTTAGAACACCTTAATGCATGTGTTCCTCCTTAGTGAAGCATGTATCCATTCTTAACAATTCCTAGTTCACCCAAGTTCATTTAAGCGCCTAGAACTCCTTATACATTTTACAAATTTCGCCATGGGTTCTCTTAGCACATCATCATTCCAAAACTCATAGTTTTCACCATTAAACACTCAAGAACACTCAATTCCATCAAGAACACTATCACTC
Source organism: Limonium bicolor (assembly GCA_023374045.1). Classification (NCBI taxonomy): domain Eukaryota; kingdom Viridiplantae; phylum Streptophyta; class Magnoliopsida; order Caryophyllales; family Plumbaginaceae; genus Limonium; species Limonium bicolor. Next base: position 262,565,074 of record CM041782.1, on the reverse strand, counting down.
ACAAAACTTCACCAAATTTACACTACATCACAATATAGTGCATAATTAAACTTGCTTGGCACTTAGGCCCTTAATAACATGGCTCTTAGGCCCTTAAATTGCATAATCCTTAACACTGAATTTCCACAATACATAAGCCTTTGACCTGCAATTACACACACCAAGACATATGTTCCTTTACTAGTCTCCTTGAGAACACCTTACTAAGTCATTCACCATTTGCTCTTTAGGTAGTTTTAGCAAGCATTATAAGCTCATTTCTCCTAAGGCATTAAACCACATTGAGATAGCATATTTACCTCTTTTCCACTCAAACTTCTTTCTTGTTTCCTCTAAAAACGATAAGGCATTTCATTCCTTGTCAACTCTAAACAATATACCAACATTGAAATGAGTATATAAGCTTTAAGCTTCATCTCATTGTAAACCTAGTTACATATATTGTTTAAACACATCAAGGTAATTGTTTTACCTTTGAATGGAAGAGAGCTTGAATGAGTATCAAGAGAGGACTCCTCCTAGCCCTTGGAAGATTTAAATGAAGCTAAAATAAGTCAAGAGAAGACACCATTACAAGGTGCATTTTCGGTCAACACCAAAAGTGAAGGAAATGGAATTTTCTTTGGTTTTTCCTTACCTTGAAGCAAAGGTGATCAACAAGGCATAAAAATATTAGCTCAAGCTCTTTCCATGGAAGTTCTCCTTGGCACCAAAATGGTGGTTTTGATGATTTGAAAAGACAATGTTGTAGAGCTTGCTCCAACTAAGAGAACGGTAGTCTCGGAATTAAATTCGGAGCATGGAGTCATAAGTTACAAGTGAAGAAGGATGAAGAATGGCATGGTTCTGTTGGAAACCGATGGAGAGAGGAGAAGAAGGTGGCCATCGTGGGAAATGAAGAAAAGAATGAGAGAATGAAGATAACCTTTGCTTTTTGAAGATATTTGTCCTTTTAAAGCAAATAGTACACTAATTAGTCATTCTTTCTTTTCTTAGTAAATTAACAAGGTGGTGAGTCACCACACCTTAAAAACCGGCCACAAATATTACTTAGGGGTATTTTAGACTTTATTAATCAATTGTCTCACTTATAGTAACATATGTTACAAACTAGCTTATAAAAATCACTATTCACCAAACAAGGCCATAGAAGTGAAATTTTTGATTTCCCATTGATATAGCCACCCAAATGTGATACTATATAGTACACATGTTAATTAAAGAGTAATGATGGACATTTAGCCATTCAAAACTCATTTACAAGACAATTTTTCAAAAACGTGCTTTAAGACTCCTTAAAGCACATTTTGCGTTTTAACTTGTTTTCAAGCTTGGTTTTCTTTAGTAATTGATTTAGTATGTTCATTAACATATAAATAAAGCATAGGTATGACCATTAGGTCTTATACACATTTATCCCAAGCTTAGAGCACATTTTAGCCCATATTGACCTTAAGGTATTTATTTGTGTTTTGTTTGGTTTCATTGTCTACCAAAGTTTCCTAAGGACTTAATTAGCCTTATAAAGTCATAATTAAACATTATCAAGTCTTGGTAGGCTCTTTGGGTCCTAGCCAAGTTCACTCCAAGCTTAGAGCATGTTTTTGCTCAAACCGTGTCTTAGTGTTTTATTGTGTTTTTACCATGGTTTTAAATGGTTCATTTATGTTTCTAAGGCACTTTTAGCCTTTAAATACCATAGTTTAACATTTACACAATATACCAAGGTTTGGGGTATTTCAATCTACCCCCCTTAAAAGAACTTCGTCCTCGAAGTTCACATTTCCTCGCATCATTGGATTAGAATACGGGAATTACTTATAGCCATAAAACTTCCATTACCAACCATCCTTTACATCCAACCTTGGACTTAATGGTCCGGGCAAACATGTCCACATTATACATAAATATCATATTCTCATGGTAACCTCGGACTTAATGGTCCGGGTACCTTCACCACACTCGCACTTATACCATATCCCTCAGACTCTTAGGTCTGGGTGACATAACCACTTTAGACACATAGGTCTATGTAACACACACACATTTTGACTCATAGTCTTGATAGCATACACTTTAGGAGATCAAAGTCAAATAACCTTTATCACACATACCAAACAAAACATGTCATGCATGTATATCAAACAGTAGATACCCCTTTCCATCTCTCCATGGGCTCGAGTCCCATGTTGAGTACATATACACTGTGATCCCGCAGAACCCGGTCGCGATGGACGCGTTCTGGTCCCCGTTCCTTTGGGAGGTCAAAACATTCACTTAATTTTTTAACATATATACTTCTCATGTCACCGGTCCGAAGACAAAGGCTCATACGTCCTCAGCTCGTGAGCAAGTACTACAAAAATATTCTTTACTAGGTTAAGTATATAAGAGAATCCTTTATTCAAATATTATTACTCGTCTGTTTTGGAAATACTCATTGAAAATCCTTTTTGAAAACACAACACAACTCAAGTCCAGTTTATGCTCTTTGCATCTTTCTTAACGTGGTTGTTTGTGACCACTTACAGGGAGCTTCAAGAGTCATCCAACCCTGATGTGATCAGCATCAGTGTTGAACTATCTTTCCACCCAATTTGTGTTCGGCCTCCCTTGATCTCATGATAATCAAGTTTCACCTCACCTCACCTCTTTTTCAAAACCAAACTAATTCAAGCATATCCCATTTTCTATCTTTGAATCCTTCTAGTCATAATCATAACATCTCAAGGGATAGAACTCCGTCTATCAATCATCATCCAATCCACTTAATTCAAGTTACCTAGGGAATTTAATTCTCACTAGTTCTCTATGTCGGTCTCATAACCCTTCATAAATCACAACATGTATATATATACATATATCTTTTATCAAAATACAATACATGGTTTACATTTATGCACCGTCGGGTTTTAGTTCCCCGGGAGTTTCTTTACTCCCTTCCATTTGTACTCTCACACACCACTGTTAACAAGATAAACACACTTCCCACAATGGTATTCGCATCTTCTGTGCGCAATTACCACAATTTAACCGCAAATAAATGTGTATGTTATATAACACACACACGCCCAACCATCATAACAATTTATTTTTTGCAATGCACAACATAGTTCACGTACACTTGTACGGTAAAACACACTAAGCGGCTTTACGCTCTACCCCCCTTAAAAGGGATTACGCCCACGTAATCAATCACTGAGCACTAGCTTAAAATGTTCTGCCGTCGTGAAGTGTTTTAACTTCCACGCGGTCTATTACACAATGGATTCTGATTAGAGGATCTTAACCATATTGGCGGTTTAGTCCCTAAACCAAGAATTCGCATTGGAGTTGTAACTCATAACCGTTTCGGTCCTGGCCTGTGAGGCTTTTAGGCATTGATAACTAGCCATCCATTCATATTCACAATGTATACCCGGTACCTGACGCATGGGCTCACTGGCCTCTGTTGCGCAACCCTGATAATTATAGAGCTGGTTTGCCCCATTCGTACTGTTAATGTATTGTACATCTCCAATGTATTACCCTTATCTTGGGAAGAATGGTTTCTCAACCGACGCATGGTATCTCTTACCCTGAGCGAATTCGGTGAGTTCCAAAACTTTCCATCCACTTCTCCAATAGCTTACTTGCGTAAACTACTATGTAATTCACAATGATTGACTTGCTTCTACCGACTTATTGTCGGTTGAGATTGAGCTACTACCTAATGTGTAGTGCTCTCTCAGTTATTTCCCACACCTGAGGTATATTTCATACCGACATTTGGTATTTAGTGCCACTGTTATCACTTATTCTTAACCATACCTCCACCTTTGGTTTCGTACAAGTACTCTTCCATTCCTGCGGCCTTGCATTACCTATGCATCGGCCACTACGACATTATTCCTCCACAATTACCATGCTTCTGATTCCTAGCTATCCCACTTGATCATTACTGCACAAGAGCAATACCAAAAACCTCAGTCATACAGAGTGCAGAGGCGTAAACTCTTGACAGTAAATCTCTCATGCGATTGCGATAGGAATTCACACTGTGTTTTACCGAAATTCTTATCACATAATACTTGTCACCGGCTTACTGCTCGGTTCATTTGCTATCAATTACTGTTGTATCTCCACTGGGGTTAACTCACAACTCTGCTTATTCCCCATTTTATCATCTAACCATACTCACACAACGGTCGCTTATTGCGCACCATATCCTTACTCATTATGCAACATTAACTTATACTGTATCCGCTATTATATTAGCTTCCGCTATTACGCTGGGTTTATCTGGCCACTTATTTGGCTGATTTTTGAATATACTATATTTTATATATTTTTTTTTGAGTCTTTATGTTTTCTGGAGCGTTGTTCGCTACACATTTAGCTTCACACACCTATGGTGATTGCTATCAGGCTTATTACTCTTCCTGTGTACACAACTGGTACGAGCATTTCTTTTCGTATTATTTTATTCAAATCACCCTGGGGTAATAACAACGTGGTCCATCCTCCACATACTTCTTGAATTTGGATTCACATAACTACGCTTTTTGCGGTCTCACAATATCGAGAGGCATCCCCACTCTTAAGGCAGTGGTTCGTTCTCCGCTCTATTTCCTTGTGTAACATATACTTCTGCAACCCCGATCACATTACTTAACACAGGTTGTTGTGGCTATAAGCCTTACTGCCACGATTCCTCCCAAGTTATCTCTCTGGCAACTTAGGGTCCTACTTTTAAGTGGGTTTACCTTCAGTGTTTAATTCGGGTAATTGTTCCAAATCTGTGTTTCTGTTATATTGCTCCATCTAACAATGTTTAATCCAAATACCCCTCAAGGATTGCTCCTGAGTGTTTATTAAAATATGCCATTACATCTGGCTTGCACTCATGGGTACATTCCGTTAGCCACGCCTTTTGCGTTCTTCACTGGTTATTATTTTCTCTCTGTAAAGATCAACATTTCCAGATAGTGTAGGTACTGATTCTGGGAATTTCATCCCATCCATTGCACTTCACTGTGTCCACATTAGGCATCTGCCTTGCCCTGTTTTCCAGTTATCATGTTTATCCCTGAGGATCCTTAAGACATATGCTATGTCTTTACTTAACAGTTTGTGCACTTCGCGCCACTTCCTAACTCTTAAACATTCCCTTGAAAGAATTCACTAATCCTTTTAATCTCGTTAACTTAACTGAGTTCCTTAACTTCAACCATTCATGTAATCCTTAGCTCTTACTTGCCTTTTACTGCTGACCGTAGTATGGAGTCGACTACTTCCCGTGTTTCGGACTCTACTCGTATACATATATGGGGTATCATACTGATACATTGCTACTTACCCAACTAACCTATAAGTAGGTCTGTCAGGCCCACATGCTCCTATCGGAGTGCGGTCGTCCCACAACACAGTTGTACACTCGTAGTGTCCGTCCCACGCCTAGGTGAAGTATTCTGTTGTCAGCTCCCTTATATTGTCCCGTGACAATATTCATTCTTGCTTCCCGAACTTAATCGAGGGAAGGTTTATCCACTGTTGTATCCTTGTCAATTGCCCCTGGTTTCACTGGTTTGGTTTAAAAGAAGGTTGGAAAGAAGTGTTGGTTTGAAAGAAAATCTGGTTTTGAAAAGAAAGGGTTTGAATAAATTTGGGTTTGAAAGAAAATTTTCATGGTTTCACAACATCTTCTTACCTTAGCCAAGTCTAGCTTCTTGCTGACCGGTGGTTTCCAATTGCAGAGGTTAGGCTAACAGGCCCTTCCACTATCATGACAATCACATTTAACTTTATGGTACTTTTCCAAGTACTTTGTATTTGTGTTTACAATTTCCCGAACAACCCTATTATACCAGCACTTGCTATGGCAAGTGCGCCATGCTAACTGGCTATCGGTTTAACACATACCGTTTGTGGTATTGTTTTTACCCATTTTGTCATCAGTGGCCTTGTTGGCCCTCACTGATCTTACTGCCTCGACAATAACCTTTGGGTAACTTCCTCACTATTCACATAATAGTTATCAACTGGGGTGTCTCCCATTCTTGGAGTCCCCTTTTACTTAGCATTATTTCTCTTTGTAGCCCGTTCCCACGCATCGTCGTGGTTACTGAGACTTGTCTCTTGTTTGGGCACTACGTTATAGTTCCTTAGTTGGTTGGTATACCGTTGGTGTATTACTTACCAACTGTGGTCCATAGACATTCGTCTCGGGTTTCACTAATCCACTTCTTGCTTGTTGCACGGTCAGTGCGTTGCAAGCTGGTTATTCTCGACTGCTCTGCATGTCGACCCAGGTTGCCGGAAATTCTATTCTTCTGTACACTGATTCTTCGCTCTTCGCTATGAAATGCGGTTAACACTGTTTAGATGGGAACCGTCTCCGGGATTCCCAGTTTTCGGGATCTACCGTATGACAGGTTCTCCGTACCTTTAGATGTGTTTAATAACAGCCAGATCGGGTATTCCCGAGTAAGAGTGGACTTCCATCTCTCTGGCGTTGTTTCCCAAGTTATAAAACAGGGATGTGGAGGGTGGGAAGGATACTACAGGTTTCCAGTATTCACTGGTAGTTCCTTTCTAGCGTACCTCTCACGCTATCACTCAACCCTTAACCCAAGTACTTAAATCTTAACTCGGTACTTCCTAGCTCGGTAATCCAGTCATCAGCGCGATACTTCGCTCTGATACCACTTTTTGTAACACCCCAACCACCACTATACACTTAACATCAAACTGCAGCGGAAATCTCAACACATCACATTACTCAATTCAATGGTGTTACACGCCGTTAACCACCCACGTGGCTAACAAGGCTAATACATATACATTTGTATCGGTCCTGAGACTAGCTTCCCGAGCGACTACACAAAACAACCCTTATTCCATTTCCAACATTCATAGTATACATACATCGCCACTGTACCGACTATTTACAAACTAGTGCCGATAACAATTTCGGTCTTACTACGCTTACATGCTTACGCCATTTAAATGGCTACCCATGTATAACATCTACCCAGTCCTACTCTCGAACGCTTCCAGCTCCTTGTACCTGAAATAGAAAAGGAGAGAAAGGGTGGCCCCCAAGGGGCTCAGCACCTTTGCTGGTATGGTAATCCCGCAGCCCACATGCTACCGGGCCACGCACAACTAATTGTCGTCTTAGCATGCAGTTGATTATATTTAAATCATGCATACCAAGCCACAAACATACAACACATAACATTTCGCCTCAATGGGCTCAACCTATACCAACACATCCACACTTAACCAACCATTCAATGATTCCTTAAACCCTAGAGTGGCTCTCCTCAAAACGGAGCTACTTCCTTAACGGACGACATGTACCCTTAATCGGGTTATCCTTAACGCCTCTTGTCACAAACTGGGATTCTTTCCATGATCCACACACTCCATATCCTACAACATATCTCATTCCTCACATAACAAAACACAACAAAACCTTTTTGTTTCGTCGTACACATGACAACATCACAATCATTTTAAACACCTGACGTATACTTATCGTAGCATAGCAAGGGAATTTGCATAGCGCAACACCAATACATAACACCGTAAATCGGTTCTCACAAGGAACCTTCCACCATAGTTAGTATACATAGTGAGCCTAGAGATTATTACCAATCCCATGTTAAGCTCGTTACCAACCTCGTTACCGTCCGGTTATATAGAACGGTTAACTTATACCCAAGGTGTGTCGGATATAGTAATCCCAAGCACACCGAAATAACATTCGTATGCCCCTGTGACGGCCCGAGTGAGCAGTAACTAGCTTTGGATAAGCTAAGGGAAGGTAGAAACCAAATTGGAATACCACCTACATACACCAAGAGAGCCGAACCGGATATGACATCGACTCCCGTCCATCACACGCGTGGCCGGAACAACCGGACTCCCTCACCCCCCCATTAGTACACATACACTTAATAATAAGTAGTTAGAGATCCATTATGTAGCCTACCACATCCACACACCATACGGTATCATAACCGAGTTAAGCACACAAGGGAGGTTTCACACACTTGCATACAACAACAATGTCCAACTAACTCACACATAGCCGTGGTTAGCACGTTCCCAAGTTTGGGCCGTCAACTCCGTATACCGATCACTCCTGTGTTCCTAGTTTTGGTTAGCTAAGGTTTAACACATACTATTGAGGTTAAATGGTATCGGAGGTCAAATTCGCCACATAATGAATTACTATAAACTCATTACATGCTTAATCTTACAAGTGGGCAAACACACTCAAGAAAAACATATTGGCATACAAGCCGGTGTAATCCGGTAGGACACAGGTTGCAAGAAGAACCATACCTGTCACCGGAGTCCACTTTACCCGTCCACTTATGTTCCTCGAGCGATTCTCGAACAACTGTTAACATCACATGTGTTTTTATTAACATCGGGGTTTGCTTGATTATTTAATGTCTAATGCTTTACTTTCCCCGTTAACTTAGTTACATAACTTTACATTTTAACTTGTTTTACTTTCACATTTTGATACAACTTTTCACCCACTTAATTGCCATTTAAAACTCACCTAACATGTCCTTAACAACCTTATAACATCATTACCTATCAATCCCCATCATTACATATCATTTCATAACCTTAAACCATATTTTTGGTCCGACCGGACTTGCCGACCGGACTTACCCAAGTCCGGTCGATTCCAGAACACATTTCCGTCAAAATTTTTCTACTCCGACCGGACTTGTAAGTCCGGTCCTATGTCCGGTCCATTCCAGAAACTAATCCCACAGGGTAACTGGGCCCGACCGAACTTGCAAGTCCGGTCGCAAGTCCGGTCTGCCCCAGATCTTTGTTTTCCTTTTTACATTCAACTCCAAACTTCACCCCATATATCCTAGTATACCCTAACCTCATTTGGGCACTTCAAACACACCTTAAGATATCCTTAAACACTCACAAACTCTTTTTCTAATTCCTTAAACCTTCACTTATATCTTCACAAAATTCTAACACTTACAATGTTTTCTCCTAGTTTTTCAAGTGGTGTTTCATCATCCTTAATAACCTTTATACCAAAGTGTTTCCTCACCATCATAACATCATCTTCCAAGCATCTTCTCTTACTAACCAAATCTTCTCTTTCACAACTCCTTAGAGTTCCTTTCTCAAACCTTACCTAAACATCATTTTCTCCTTATTCATCAACATAACCTAAACCTTAAACAAACTTCTCCAAGACTTTAATACATTCTCAAAACACATATTGATTCCTAGAACTTCCAAGACAATGCCTAAATCCTTATAGCACCTTAGAACACCTTAATGCATGTGTTCCTCCTTAGTGAAGCATGTATCCATTCTTAACAATTCCTAGTTCACCCAAGTTCATTTAAACACCTAGAACTCCTTATACATTTTACAAATTTCGCCATGGGTTCTCTTAGCACATCATCATTCCAAAACTCATAGTTTTCACCATTAAACCTCAAGAACACTCAATTCCATCAAGAACACTATCACTCACAAAACTTCACCAAATTTACACTACATCACAATATAGTGCATAATTAAACTTGCTTGGCACTTAGGCCCTTAAATAACATGGCTCTTAGGCCCTTAAATTGCATAATCCTTAAACACTGAATTTCCACAATACATAAGCCTTTGACCTGCAATACACACACCAAGACATATTCCTTTTACTAGTCTCCTTGAGAACACCTTACTAAGTCATTCACCATTTGCTCTTTAGGTAGTTTTAAGCAAGCATTATAAGCTCATTTCTCCTAAGGCATTAAACCACATTGAGATAGCATATTTACCTCTTTTCCACCAAACTTCTTTCTTGTTTCCTCTTAAAACCGATAAGGCATTTCATTCCTTGTCAACTTCTAAACATATACCAACATTGAAATGAGTATATAAGCTTTAAGCTTCATCTCATTGTAAACCCTAGTTACATATATTGTTTTAACACATCAAGGTAATTGTTTTACCTTTGAATGGAAGAGAGCTTGAATGAGTATCAAGAGAGGACTCCTCCTAGCCCTTGGAAGATTTAAATGAAGCTAAAACAAGACAAGAGAAGACACCATTACAAGGTGCATTTTCGGTCAACACCAAAAGTGAAGGAAATGGAATTTTCTTTGGTTTTTCCTTACCTTGAAGCAAAGGTGATCAACAAGGCAAAAATATTAGCTCAAGCTCTTTCCATGGAAGTTCTCCTTGGCACCAAAATGGTGGTTTTGATGATTTGAAAAGACAATGTTGTAGAGCTTGCTCCAACTAAGAGAACGGTAGTCTCGGAATTAAATTCGGAGCATGGAGTCATAAGTTACAAGTGAAAAGGATGAAGAATGGCATGGTTCTGTTGGAAACCGATGGAGAGAGGAGGAAGAGGTGGCCATCGTGGGAAATGAAGAAGAATGAGAGAATGAAGATAACTTTGCTTTTGAGATATTTGTCCTTTTAAAGCAAATAGTACACTAATTAGTCATTCTTTCTTTTCTTAGTAAATTAACAAGGGTGGTGAGTCACCACACCTTAAAAACCGGCCCCAAATAGTACTTAGGGGTATTTTAGACTTTATTAATCAATTGTCTCACTTATAGTAACATATGTTACAAACTAGCTTATAAAAATCACTATTCACCAAAAACAAGGCACATAGAAGTGAATTTTTGATTTCCCATTGATATAGCCACCCAAATGTGATACTATATAGTACACATGTTAATTAAAGAGTAATGATGGACATTTAGCCATTCAAAACTCATTTACAAGACAATTTTTCAAAAACGTGCTTTAAGACTCCTTAAAGCACATTTTGCGTTTTAACTTGTTTTCAAGCTTGGTTTTCTTTAGTAATTGATTTAGTATGTTCATTAACATATAAATAAGGCATAGGTATGACCATTAGGTCTTATACACATTTATCCCAAGCTTAGAGCACATTTTAGCCCATATTGACCTTAAGGTATTTATTTGTGTTTTGTTTGGTTTCATTGTCTACCAAAGTTTCCTAAGGACTTAATTAGCCTTATAAAGTCATAATTAAACATTATCAAGTCTTGGTAGGCTCTTTGGGTCCTAGCCAAGTTCACTCCAAGCTTAGAGCATGTTTTTGCTCAAACCGTGTCTTAGTGTTTTATTGTGTTTTACCATGGTTTAAATGGTTCATTTATGTTTCTAAGGCACTTTTAGCCTTTAAATACCATAGTTTAACATTTACACAACATACCAAGGTTTGGGGTATTTCAATCTACCCCCCTTAAAAGAACTTCGTCCTCGAAGTTCACATTTCCTCGCATCATTGGATTAGAATACGGGAATTACTTATAGCCATAAAACTTCCATTACCAACCACCCTTTACATCCAACCTCGGACTTAATGGTCCGGGCAACATATCCACATTATACATAAATATCATATTCTCATGGTAACCTCGGACTTAATGGTCCGGGTACCTTCACCACACTCGCACTTATACCATATCCCTCAGACTCTTAGGTCTGGGTGACATAACCACATTTGACACATAGTCCTGTAACACAACACATTTAGACTCATAGGTCTTGATAGCATACACTTTAGGAGATCAAAGTCAAATAACCTTTATCACACATACCAAACAACATGTCATAGCATGTATATCAAACAGAAATACCTTTTCCATCTCTCCATGGCTCGATCCCATGTTGAGTACATATACACTGTGATCCCGCAGAACCCGGTCGCGATGGACACCTTCTGGTCCCGTTCCTTTGGGAGATCAAACATTCACTTAATTTTTAACATATATACTTCTCATGTCACCGGTCCGAAGACAAAGGCTCATACGTCCTCAGCTCGTGAGCAAGTACTACAAAAATATTCTTTACTAGGTTAAGTATATAGAGATCCTTTATTCAAAATATTAATCGTCTGTTTTGGAATACTCATTGAAAATCCTTTTGAAAACACAACACAACTCCAAGTCCAGTTTATGCTCTTCATCTTTCTTAACATGGTTGTTTGTGACCACTTACAGGGAGCTTCAAGAGTCATCCAACCCTGATGTGATCAGCATCAGTGTTGAACTATCTTTCCACCCCAATTTGTGTTCGGCTTCCCTTGATCTCATGATAATCAAGTTTCACCTCCCACCTCTTTTTCAACAACAACTAATTCAAGCATATCCCATTTTCTATCTTTGAATCCTTCTAGTCATAATCATACATCTCCAAGGGATAGAACTCCGTCTATCAATCATCATCCAAATCCAACTTAATTCAAGTTACCTAGGGAATTTAATTCTCACTAGGTTCTATGTCGGTCTCATAACCCTTCATAAATCACAACATGTATATATATACATATATTTTTTATCAAAATACAATACATGGTTTACATTTATGCACCGTCGGGGTTTTAGTTCCCCGGGAGTTTCTTTACTCCCTTCCATTGTACTCTCACACACCACTGTTAACAAGATAAACACACTTCCCACAATGGTATTCGCATCTTCTGTGCGCAATTACCACAATTTAACCACAAATAAATGCGTATGTTATATAACACACGCGCCAACCATCATAACAATTTATTTTTGTGCAATGCACAACATAGTTCACGTACACTTGTACGGTAAAAAACACTAAGCGGCTTTACGCTCTACCCCCCTTAAAAGGGATTACGCCCACGTAATCAATCACTGAGCACTAGCTTAAAATGTTCTGCCGTCGTGAAGTGTTTTAACTTCCACGCGGTCTATTACACAATGGATTCTGATTAGAGGATCTTAACCATATTGGCGGTTTAGTCCCTAAACCAAGAATTCGCATTGGAGTTGTAACTCATAACCGGTTTCGGTCCTGGCCTGTGAGGCTTTTAGGCATTGATAACTAGCCATCCATTCATATTCACAATGTATACCCGGTACCTGACGCATGGGCTCACTGGCCTCTGTTGCGCAACCCTGATAATTATAGAGCTAGTTTGCCCCATTCGTTACTGTTAATGTATTGTACATCTCCAATGTATTACCCTTATCTTGGGAAGAATGGTTTCTCAACCGACGCATGGTATCTCTTACCCTGAGCGAATTCGGTGAGTTCCAAAACTTTCCATCCACTTCTCCAATAGCTTACAGCGTAAACTACTATGTAATTCACAATGATTGACTTGCTTCTACCGACTTACTGTCGGTTGAGATTGAGCTACTACCTATGTGTGCTCTCTCAGTTATTTCCCACACCTGAGGTATATTTCATACCGACATTTGGTATTTAGTGCCACTGTTATCACTTATTCTTAACCATACCTCCACCTTTGGTTTCGTACAAGTACTCTTCCTCATTCCTGCGGCCTTGCATTACCTATGCATCGGCCACTACGACATTATTCCTCCACAATTACCATGCTTCTGATTCCTAGCTATCCCACTTGATCATTACTGCACAAGAGCAATACCAAAACACTCAGTCATACAGAGTGCAGAGGCGTAAACTCTTGACAGTAAATCTCTCATGCGATTGCGATAGGAATTCACACTGTGTTTTACCGAAATTCTTATCACATAATACTTGTCACCGGCTTACTGCTCGGTTCATTTGCTATCATTACTGTTGTATCTCCACTGGGGTTAACTCACAACTCTGCTTATTCCCCATTTTATCATCTAACCATACTCACACAACGGTCGCTTATTGCGCACCATATCCTTACTCATTATGCAACATCAACTTATACTGTATCCGCTATTATATTAGCTTCCGCTATTACGCTGGGTTTATCTGGCCACTTATTTGGCTGATTTTTGAATATACTATATTTTTATATTTTTTTTTGAGTCTTATGTTTTCTGGAGCGTTGTTCGCTACACATTTAGCTTCACACACCTATGGTGATTGCTATCAGGCTTATTACTCTTCCTGTGTACACAACTGGTACGAGCATTTCTTTTCGTATTATTTTATTCAAATCACCCTGGGGTAATAACAACGTGGTCCATCCTCCACATACTTCTTGAACTTGATTCACATAACTACCGCTTTGCGGTCTCACAATATCGAGAGGTATCCCCACTCTTAGGCAGTGGTTCGTTCTCCCTCTATTTCCTTGTTGTAACATATCTTCTACTTCTGCAACCGATCACATTACTTAACACAGGTTGTTGTGGCTATAAGCCTTACTGCCACGATTCCCCCAAGTTATCTCTCTGGCAACTTAGGGTCCTACTTTTAAGTGGGTTTACCTTCAGTGTTTAATTCGGGTAATTGTTCCAAATCTGTGTTTCTGTTATATTGCTCCATCTAACAATGTTTAATCCAAATACCCCTCAAGGATTGCTCCTGAGTGTTATTAAAATATGCCATTACATCTGGCTTGCACTCATGGGTACATTCCGTTAGCCACGCCTTTTGCGTTCTTCACTGGTTATTATTTTCTTCTGTAAAGATCAACATTTCCAGATAGTGTAGGTACTGATTCTGGGAATTTCATCCCGTCCATTGCACTTACTGTGTCCACATTAGGCATCTGCCTTGCCCTGTTTTCCAGTTATCATGTTTATCCCTGAGGATCCTTAAGACATATGCTATGTCTTTACTTAACAGTTTGTGCACTTCGCACTTCCTAACTCTTAAACATTCCTTGAAAGGAATTCACTAATCCTTTTAATCTCGTTAACTTAACTGAGTTCCTTAACTTCAACCATTCATGGTAATCCTTAGCTCTTACTTCCTTTTACTGCTGACCGTAGTACGGAGTCGACTACTTCCCGTGTTTCGGACTCTACTCGTATACATATATGGGGTATCATACTGATACATTGCTACTTACCCAACTAACCTATAAGTAGGTCTGTCAGGCCCACATGCTCCTATCGGAGTGCGGTCGTCCCACAACACAGTTGGTACACTCGTAGTGTCCGTCACACGCCTAGGTGAAGTATTCTGTTGTCAGCTCCCTTATATTGTCCCGTGACAATATTCATTCCTTGCTTCCCGAACTTAATCGAGGGAAGGTTTATCCACTGTTGTATCCTTGTCAATTGCCCCTGGTTTCACTGGTTTGGTTAAAAGAAGGTTGGAAAGAAGTGTTGGTTTGAAAGAAAATCTGGTTTTGAAAAGAAAGGGTTTGAATAAATTGGGTTTGAAAGAAAATTTTCATGGTTTCACAACATCTTCTTACCTTAGCCAAGTCTAGCTTCTTGCTGACTGGTGTATTTCCAATTACAGAGGTTAGGCTAGCAGGCCCTTCCACTGTTATGACGATCACATTAACTTTGTGGTACTTTCCAAGTACTTTGTATTTGTTTATAAATTTCCCGAACAGCCCTATTATAGCAGCACTTGCTATGGCAAGTGCGCCATGCTAACTGGCTATCGGTTTAACACATACCGTTGTGGTATTGTTTTTACCCATTTTGTCATCAGTGGCCTTGTTGGCCCTCACTGATCTTACTGCCTCGACAATAACCTTTGGGTAACTTCTCACTGTATTCACATAATAGTTATCAACTGGGGTGTCTCCCATTCTTGGAGTCCCCTTTTTACTTAGCATTATTTTCTCTTTGTAGCCCGTTCCACGCATCGTCGTGGTTACTGAGACTTGTCTCTTGTTTGGGCACTACGTTATAGTTCCTTAGTTGGTTGGTATACCGTTGGTGTATTACTTACCAACTGTGGTCCCATAGACATTCGTCTCGGGTTTCACTAATCCACTTCTTGCTTGTTGCACGGTCAGTGCGTTGCAAGCTGGTTATTCTCGACTGCTCTGCATGTCGACCCAGGTTGCCGGAATTCTATTCTTCTGTACACTGATTCTTCGCTCTTCGCTATGAAATGCGGTTAACACTGTTTAGATGGGAACCGTCTCCGGGATTCCCAGTTTTCGGGATCTACCGTATGACAGGTTCTCCGTACCTTTAGATGTGTTTAATAACAGCCAGATCGGGTATTCCCGAGTAAGAGTGGACTTCCATCTCTCTGGCGTTGTTTCCCAAGTTATAAAACAGGGATTGTGGAGGGTGGGAAGGATACTACAGGTTTCCAGTATTCACTGGTAGTTCCTTTCTAGCGTATCTCTCACGCTATCACTCAACCCTTAACCCAAAGTACTTAAATCTTAACTCGGTACTTCCTAAGCTCGGTAATTCAGTCATCAGAGCGATACTTCGCTCTGATACCACTTTTTGTAACACCCCAACCACCACCATACACTAACATCAAACTGCAGCGGAAATCTCAACTCATCACATTACTCAATTCAATGGTGTTACACGCCGTTAACCACCCACGTGGCTAACAAGGCTAATACATATACATTGTATCGGTCTGATGGACTAGCTTCCCGAGCGACTACACAAAACAACCCTTATTCCATTCCAACATTCATATATACATACATTCCACTGTACCGAGTATTTACAAACTAATGCCGATAACAATTTCGGTCTTACTACGCTTACAATGCTTACGCCATTTAAATGGCTACCCATGTATAAACATCTACCCCCCTCCTACTCTCGAACGGCTTCCAGCTCCTTGTACCTGAAATAGAAAAGGAGAGAAAGGGTGGCCCCCAAGGGGCTCAGCACCTTTGCTGGTATGGTAATCCCGCAGCCCACATGCTACCGGGCCACGCACAACTAATTGTCGTCTTAGCATGCAGTTGATTATATTTAAATCATGCATACAAGCCATAAACATACAACACATAACATTCGCCTCAATGGGCTCAACCTATAACCAACACATCCACACTTAACCAACCATTCAATGATTCCTTAAACCCTAGAGTGGCTCTCCTCTAAAACGGAGCTACTTCCTTAACGAACGACATGTACCCATTAATCGGGTTATCCTTAACGCCTCTTGTCACAAACTGGGATTCATTTCCATGATCCACACACTCCTATCCTACAACATATCTCATTCCTCACATAACAAAACATAACAAACCTTTTTGTTTCGACGACAAATCGATGACAACATCACAATCATTTTAAACACCTAACGTATACTTATCGTAGCATAGCAAGGGAATTTGCATAGCACAACACCAATACATAACACCGTAAATCGGTTCTCACAAGGAACCTTCCACCATAGTTAGTATACATAGTGAGCCTAGAGATTATTACCAATCCCATGTTAAGCTCGTTACCAACCTCGTTACCGTCCGGTTATATAAACGGTTAACTTATACCCAAGGTGTGTCGGATATAGTAATCCCAAGCACACCGAAATAACATTCGTATGCCCCTGTGGCCCGACGTGAGTCAGTAACTAGCTTTGGATAAGCTAAGGGAAGGTAGAAACCAAATTGGAATACCACCTATACATACACCAAGAGAGCCGAACCGGATATGATCGTCGACTCCCGTCCATCACACGCGTGGCCGGAACAACCGGACTCCTCACCCCCCATTAGTACCATACACTTATAATAAGTAGTTAGAGATCCATTATGGAGCCTACCACATCCACACACCATACGGTATCATAACCGAGTTAAGCACACAAGGGAGGTTCACACACTTGCATACAACAACAATGTCCAACTAACTCACACATAGCCGTGGTTAGCACGTTCCCAAGGTTTGGGCCGTCAACTCCGTATACCGATCACTCATGTGTTCCTAGTTTTGGTTAGCTAAGGTTTAACACATACTTGAGGTTAAATGTATCGGAGGCAAATTCGCCACATAAATGAATTACTATAAACTCATTACATGTTTTAATCTTACAAGGTGGCAAACACTCAAGAAAACATATTGGCATACAAGCCGGTGTAATCCGGTAGGACACAGGTTGCAAGAAAACCATACCTGTCACCGGAGTCCACTTTACCACGTCCACTTATGTTCCTCGAGCGATTCTCGAACAACTGTTAACATCACATGTGTTTTTATTAACATCGGGGTTTGCTTGATTATTTAATGTCTAATGCTTACTTTCCCCGTTAACTTAGTTACATAACTTTACATTTTAACTTGTTTTACTTTACATTTTGATACAACTTTTCACCCACTTAATTGCCATTTAAAACTCACCTAACATGTCCTTAACAACCTTATAACATCATTACCTATCAATCCCCATCATTACATATCATTTCATAACCTTAAACCATATTTTTGGTCGACCGGACTTGCCGACCGGACTACCCAAGTCCGGTCGATTCCAGACACTTTCCGTCAAAATTTTTCTACTCCGACCGGACTTGTAAGTCGGTCCTATTCCGGTCCATTCCAGAAACTAATTCCCACAGGGTAAACTGGGCCCGACCGAACTTGCAAGTCCGGTCGCAAGTCCGGTCTGCCCCAGATCTTTGTTTTCCTTTTTACATTCAACTCCAAACTTCACCCCCATATATCCTAGTATACCCTAACCTCATTTGGGCACTTCAAACACACACTTAAGATATCCTTAAACACTCACAAAACTCTTTCTAATTCCTTAAACCTTTACTTATATCTTCACAAATTTCTAACACTTACAATGTTTTCTCCTAGTTTTACAGTGGTTTTCATCCTTAATAACCTTTATACCAAAGTGTTTCCTCACCATCATAACATCATCTCCCAAGCATCTCTCTTACTAACCAATCTTCTCTTTCACAACTCCTTAAAGTTCCTTCTCAAAACCTTACCTAAACATCATTTCTCCTTATTCATCAACATAACCTAAACCTAAACAAACTTCTCCAAGACTTTAATACATCTCAAAAACCACATTTGAATTCCTAGAACTTCCAAGACAATGCCTAAATCCTTATAGCACCTTAGAACACCTTAATGCATGTGTTTCTTCCTTAGTGAAGCATGTATCCATTCTTAACAATTCCTAGTTCACCACCAAGTTCATTTAGCACCTAGAACTCCTTATACATTTTACAATTTCGCCATGGTTCTCTTAGCACATCATCATTCCAAAACTCATAGTTTTCACCATTAAACACTCAAGACCTCAATTCCATCAAAACACTATCACTCACAAAACTTCACCAAATTTACACTACATCACAATATAGTGCATAATTAAACTTCTTGCTTGGCACTTAGGCCCTTAAATAACATGGCTCTTAGGCCCTAAATTGCATAATCTTAAACACTGAATTTCCACAATAAATAAGCCTTGACCTGCAATTACACACACCAAGACATATGTTCCTTTACTAGTCTCCTTGAGAACACCTTACTAAGTCATTCACCATTTGCTCTTTAGGTAGTTTTAGCAAGCATTATAAGCTCATTTCTCCTAAGGCATTAAACCACATTGAGATAGCATATTTACCTCTTTTCCACCAAACTTCTTTCTTCTTGTTCCTCTTAAACCGATAAGGCATTTCATTTCCTTGTCACTCTAAACAATATACCAACATTGAAATGAGTATATAAGCTTTAAGCTTCATCTCATTGTAAACCCCTAGTTTACATATATTGTTTTAACACATAAGGTAATTGTTTTAACCTTTGAATGGAAAGAGAGCTTGAATGAGTATCAAGAGAGGACTCCTCCTAGCCCTTGGAAGATTTAAATGAAGCTAAAACAAAGTCAAGAGAAGACATACCATTACAAGGTGCATTTTCGGTCAAACACCAAAAGTGAAGGAAATGGAATTTCTTTGGTTTTGTTTCCTTACCTTGAAGCAAAGGTGATCAACAAGGCATAAAAATATTAGCTCAAGCTCTTTCCATGGAAGTTCTCCTTGGCACCAAATGGTGGTTTTGATGATTTGAAAAGACAATGTTGTAGAGCTTGCTCCAACTAAGAGAACGGTAGTCTCGGAATTAAATTCGGAGCATGGAGTCATAAGTTACAAGTGAAGAAGGATGAAGAATGGCATGGTTCTGTTGGAAACCGATGGAGAGAGGAGGAAGAAGGTGGCCATCGTGGGAAATGAAGAAAAGAATGAGAGAATGAAGATAACCTTTGCTTTTTGAAGATATTTGTCCTTTTAAAGCAAATAGTACACTAATTAGTCATTCTTTCTTTTCTTAGTAAATTAACAAGGGTGGTGAGTCACCACACCTTAAAAACCGGCCACAAATAGTACTTAGGGGTATTTTAGACTTTATTAATCAATTGTCTCACTTATAGTAACATATGTTACAAACTAGCTTATAAAAATCACTATTCACCAAAAACAAGGCACATAGAAGTGAAATTTTTGATTTCCCATTGATATAGCCACCCAAATGTGATACTATATAGTACACATGTTAATTAAAGAGTAATGATGGACATTTAGCCATTCAAAACTCATTTACAAGACAATTTCAAAAACGTGCTTTAAGACTCCTTAAAGCACATTTTGCGTTTTAACTTGTTTTCAAGCTTGGTTTTCTTTAGTAATTGATTTAGTATGTTCATTAACATATAAATAAAGCATAGGTATGACCATTAGGTCTTATACACATTTATCCCAAGCTTAGAGCACATTTTAGCCCATATTGACCTTAAGGTATTTATTTGTGTTTTGTTTGGTTTCATTGTCTACCAAAGTTTTCTAAGGACTTAATTAGCCTTATAAAGTCATAATTAAACATTATCAAGTCTTGGTAGGCTCTTTGGGTCCTAGCCAAGTTCACTCCAAGCTTAGAGCATGTTTTTGCTCAAAACGGGTCTTAGTGTTTTATGTGTTTTACCATGGTTTAAATGGTTCATTTATGTTTCTAAGGCACTTTTAGCCTTTAAATACCATAGTTTAACATTTACACAATATACCAAGGTTTGGGGTATTTCAAAATGGGGTTATAATAATGATGCTATGATTCAAATAATACTGTTTATTCAAAATACATCTATTATATAATTTAGTAGAATATTGGTTCGCAAGTATAATAAGTAGTTTATGAGGATTATACTATAATTTACGAGCATGTTGTATAGTATTTTATAAAAAAGATTCGTTTTAATAAATAACCTGATTCAAAATACGTCGGTTATGATTTTCGATGTAATAATATGATCCATGTGTACTTGTATTATTTTAGTGTATTTAGTTGTTTATAACTTATTATAATAATGATAGTTTTGATTTAATTACATACACTAAATAAATTAGTTTTACTATATGTCGGTTACACCTTTTGGTATTTTCTGATTTATTTATTTAGTTAATCAATTTAAACTTTCCATATTTCCATCTCTATTTATTAACTCACCTTTACCTTTCCAAATTTCCTAACTTCTTATTTTCTATTCATTAAGGAGTTTAATTTTCGTTATTGATTGAACAATTATTTTCTGTAATAATTAAACAGTTTATATTCCTCGCTCTTCAGTTACCCTCGGCCTCCTATATATACGCTCATTTGATGTTCCATTTTATCCGCCCATCCTCTATACTCGAATACCTCTCTTCTCATCTAGACTGAAAAAAAATAAATTTCTTCTATGTTGCGTCTCCTTTCTCTATATCATAGATTCAAAAAGAAAAAAAATCTCTCTTCTCACACACACAGAAAAGGAAAAGATGAAAAAAGGGATCAATTAGTTTTCTTTTTCTATCTTGGGTGGCCATAATATGAAGTAACGGTAGCATGTAGCAGCAGCTAGAGTTGTTTCTTTCATTGATGATGTCAACAAATCGGTGCCAAAATGTGTAAACGAAGAGTAGTGGCTAATTATATGTTTGGTGGGTGCAAATGATAATGTTCTTTTGAGGTAAGTTACTACGTTCACTAATTTTTATTTATTTATAATAATGAATTTTCACGTGGATGTGAATTTTGAGTGTGATCATTGTTTGAGATTGAAGTGTTAGTGATAATTTCATTTTCTTATGTGAGTGATTTATTTTGTAATGGATATCAGTGGTTTTTTTAAATATATTTTCTAAAGGAGATTGATGGAAAATTGTTATGAGTTTATTTATGAGATCAACTTATATTGTTGTGAAATCGTTAACGAAATGATTTTATGAAAATTGAATTATTTATTCAATAAGGATGATATCATAATTTATTTATGGTGAAATATGTGGATTTTGATGAGATTATATGGTAAAGAATAATAACGAATAAAAGAATATATTAGAGAAGAAAGCCATGGTGCATGTGGGCCGCATTAGGACACATGAATGAGATGATAAATGCGGGCCGCATTAGGACGCATAAGTTTGAGATACTGTGGGCCGCACTAGGACACAGTTAGCCCTAGATCTACTCCTTAGTCCTTTGAACTATTGGGGGTGTGCACACTTAAGGATTTAGTGGCTTGGTTGGATTCCCGGCTGCGTGTTGGGGTCCGGGTTACAGCTGCGTGTTGTACCCAAAGAGAAAGTAAAGTTGTTTTGTCCTGGCTGCGCGTTGGGACAAGGAAGATAATTAAAATAATCTGACTAATATATTTTGGGTTACTAAAGAAATCCAATGTGAAGTATTTTACAGTTATGATAATTTTGTTGTTGTGTGTTAATATTGTTGAAATGTGTTGTATGTTGTGTGGTTATATTGTTAAAAATGATTTCTAAAGAGAAAATGATTTTTACGTGGTGAAGTGGTAGCTTACTCAGTTTCTCTGACTTTACGGTGGCTCTTGTGTGTTTGTTTGGATTTCTGCCACAGGTGATGAAGTGCTTGGGGTTTGGGAAGACGACTCCACATAGACTGGTTACTTGTAATTGAATTTTTACTTTAGGCTTTGAGACTTCTATAGTTGTAAGTAATTGTTATTATGACGCTCGACTTTCTAATAAAAAAAATGATTTAGTTATTTAGTTAAGTTTCTAGGCCTTAGCACTCGTTGAATTGCGAGTGTGGCAATAATGCCCCGGATTAGGATTTGATTCCGCTGCTATATTATTAATTTTTTTTTGAATAATTGACATAATAAAATGTTAGAAAATCCGGGGTGTTACAAAGTGGTATCAGAGCAAAAACCGACTAGAAAATAGGAGAAAGATATAAAAATGGAATAATTATTTTAGGATTAAGATTTGGACAAGCCGTCTTCTAGGGTGAATTACTTTAAGATGTTTTCTTGTGTTTAATGAATTTGTTTATATATATTGTATGTGTTGTGAATTGAATTTTTTTTTTATGCTTGAGATGTCGGAATATTGATTGAGGTATATGTTGCCACAAATGCATAAGTGAATATTTAGATATGAGTCAAAGTTGATGATATTATGAAATGTTAATAGCCTATGATGCTCAAGTGATAATGTTATGAATTTTGTGATTTATAGTAATTCCTTTTATAGAAGGATCGATATATCGAATGAATGTTTGATGATTGAAATTCCATATTGAATTGTATCTTATTGACAATGATTGGAATTTTATTTGCATGAATTATAGTCTTGTGGTTGTGAACTTAGACGTGAAATATTGCAGCTCAAAATCTTATCTAATTGTCCCTCATTCTTTGATTTAGTTATGAGTTAATCGCTAAGTTAATTACGAGGACGTAATATTCTTTTGTGGGAGGTAGACTGCAATAACCAAATTTATTATGGTTAGAGATATGATATAAACCTTAGTGTAAAGTAGCTACGACTGATTAATTTCTTAGTGGGACCATTGGTTAGTGGGGTGAGATCGAGCTTCGGGGACGAAGCTTTATTTTAAGGGGGGAATAATGAAATACCCCTAAATTTTAAAATACATTTATTCTCTAGTTTACAAGTATATTATGTAGTTTACGGGTACATTATATATTTTATCAGCCTATATTACGAGTATATATTATAGTTTGCAAGTATACTAAATAGGTTACGTGTTGTGTCTGCAAGTATAGTAGTATTTTATGAGTATATATATAATGAAGGTTACACGTTTATTATTTACTAAAGAGAATTCATTCTAACAAATAACGTGTTTTTAATTAGGCCAATTGTTATTTTATTAATGATCCTCGTATATCTCTAGTTAACTTGGTATATTTTAGTTTTAAAAAATGGGGTTATAATAATGATGCTATGATTCAAATAATACTGTTTATTCAAAATACATCTATTATATAATTTAGTAGAATATTGGTTCGCAAGTATAATAAGTAGTTTATGAGGATTATACTATAATTTACGAGCATGTTGTATAGTATTTTATAAAAAGATTCGTTTTAATAAATAACCTGATTCAAAATACGTCGGTTATGATTTTCGATGTAATAATATGATCCATGTGTACTTTGTATTATTTTAGTGTATTTAGTTGTTTATAACTTATTATAATAATGATAGTTTTGATTTAATTACATACACTAAATAAATTAGTTTTACTATATGTCGGTTACACCTTTTGGTATTTTCTGATTTTATTTAGTTAATCAATTTAAACTTTCCATATTTCCATCTCTATTTATTAACTCACCTTTACCTTTCCAAATTTCCTAACTTCTTATTTTTCTATTCATTAAGGAGTTTAATTTTCGTTATTGATTGAACAATTATTTTCTGTAATAATTAAACAGTTTATATTCCTCGCTCTTCAGTTACCCTCGGCCTCCTATATATACGCTCATTTGATGTTCCATTTTATCCGCCCATCCTCTATACTCGAATACCTCTCTTCTCATCTAGACTAGAAAAAAATAAATTTCTTCTATGTTGCGTCTCCTTTCTCTATATCATAGATTCAAAAAGAAAAAAAATCTCTCTTCTCACACACACAGAAAAGGAAAAGATGAAAAAAGGGATCAATTAGTTTTCTTTTTCTATCTTGGGTGGCCATAATATGAAGTAACGGTAGCATGTAGCAGCAGCTAGAGTTGTTTCTTTCATTGATGATGTCAACAAATCGGTGCCAAAATGTGTAAACGAAGAGTAGTGGCTAATTATATGTTTGGTGGGTGCAAATGATAATGTTCTTTTTGAGGTAAGTTACTACGTTCACTAATTTTTATTATATTATAATAATGAATTTTCACGTGGATGTGAATTTTGAGTGTGATCATTGTTTGAGATTGAAGTGTTAGTGATAATTTCATTTTCTTATGTGAGTGATTTATTTTGTAATGGATATCAGTGGTTTTTTTAAAATATATTTTCTAAAGGAGATTGATGGAAAATTGTTATGAGTTTATTTATGAGATCAACTTATATTGTTGTGAAATCGTTAACGAAATGATTTTATGAAAATTGAATTATTTATTCAATAAGGATGATATCATAATTTATTATGGTGAAATATGTGGATTTTGATGAGATTATATGGTAAAGAATAATAACGAATAAAAGAATATTTTAGAAGAGAAGAAAGCCATGGTGCATGTGGGCCGCATTAGGACACATGAATGAGATGATAAATGCGGGCCGCATTAGGACGCATAAGTTTGAGATACTGTGGGCCGCACTAGGACACAGTTAGCCCTAGATCTACTCCTTAGTCCTTTGAACTATTGGGGGGTGTGCACACTTAAGGATTTAGTGGCTTGGTTGGATTCCCGGTTGCGTGTTGGGGTCCGGGTTACAGCTGCGTGTTGTACCCAAAGAGAAAGTAAAGTTGTTTTGTCCTGGCTGCGCGTTGGGACAAGGAAGATAATTAAAATAATCTGACTAATATATTTTTGGGTTACTAAAGAAATCCAATGTGAAGTATTTTACAGTTATGATAATTTTGTTGTTGTGTGTTAATATTGTTGAAATGTGTTGTATGTTGTGTGGTTATATTGTTAAAAATGATTTCTAAAGAGAAAATGATTTTTACGTGGTGAAGTGGTAGCTTACTCAGTTTCTCTGACTTTACGGTGGCTCTTTGTGTGTTTGTTTGGATTTCTGCCACAGGTGATGAAGTGCTTGGGGTTTGGGAAGACGACTCCACATAGACTGGTTACTTGTAATTGAATTTTTACTTTAGGCTTTGAGACTTCTATAGTTGTAAGTAATTGTTATTATGACGCTCGACTTTCTAATAAAAAAATGATTTAGTTATTTAGTTAAGTTTCTAGGCCTTAGCACTCGTTGAATTGCGAGTGTGGCAATAATGCCCCGGATTAGGATTTGATTCCGCTGCTATATTAAATTATTATTATTTTTTTTGAATAATTGACATAATAAAATGTTAGAAAATCCGGGGTGTGATCAGCATCAGTGTAAAACAACTATCATTCCACCCCCATTTGGTTCGGTTTCCCTTGACCTAGAGAAAATCAAAGTACCACCTCCCACGTCATTTTCAAACATCAGATAATTCACTAATGTCCAATTTTTATCTTTTTAGTCTTCTAATCATAATCAATACCACCTCCCAAGTGTGGACTAAGGTCCATAAAAAACATTCCCGATTCATTTTCTTATAATTACCTCAAGAACTTATATCCTAATAAGTTCTATAACCGTCCCATACCAATTCTCACCAGTATCTCTCATAGCACATTACAAATTTCTTCCTCATACTCATATCAAATTGTATCTCATAATGTTATCTTATTCTTATCTCACACATAGTCTCATATCGACTCATACCTCATATATTCCTTATTTCTTAAGTCTCCTTAATCCTCTTCCTTAATTCTCCTAACTTGTACTCACACCAGAGTTAACAAGATAGGTACTTAATATGTATGGTATTCACATCTTCTGTGTGCAATAACCATAATTTATCTCAAAATGTTTATGTAAAACATATTCTCAAATTATTTTGTGCTATGCACACCGTAGTTTATGTACTCAGTACACAAACATACGCTAAGCGGTTTTCGCTCTCCCCCCTTAAAATGGATTACGCCCACGTAATCAGCGTCATATCATCCTTGAACATAAGTTCAAGATGTCTAATTCTCACCAAGTATTCTAGCTTCCAGTCATCGATCTCACTTACGATTCGATCAGAGGGTCATAACTATGCTAATGACTTAGTCTCTGCATCGAGGATTCTTAATGGTACTTATACCATATTCTCAACTTAGTTTGGTCTAACCTCAAAGGTACTGATCTGCTAGCTTTCGCTGCGCAACTCTGATAATCTTAGGCTTAACTGCTTTTCTTATACTTCATGGTATTATATATCCTCCTGCCTCCTTACAGTTTAGGAATATTGGTCTCTCAATGGGCACGTGTTATCTTTATATATACACGGCCTTAATGAGTTGTAGCTCGTCTATCCATTCTCCTTGAAGGTCTTATGCTCATACTCTTAGTATTTTCTCGAATGTCTAAATTGTTCTCCCCAAATGACCTTTGGTCTGAGGATGATTCTTAGTCTGAAACTACTGTTTAGTGCATATCGCGCTTTACAGTCTTAATCTCTTACATCTTAAGACATGTCCAATGTCTGTACTTAACAATCCGTGCTCTTCGCACTTCATAGTCCTTAATTATTGTTCTCTGGTTCCTCTGTGTTGCTGGTTTGGTTCAACTGAATTCTTCTCTTCGACTGTCTGTGGTAGTAGCTGCTCTTGTGTGATCTTGCGTCGTTGTCCGTGGTACGGAGTCGACTACCTCCCGTGTTCCTTACGCCATTCGTCTACATGCATGGGGTACCTTACTGGTACATTACTACTTACCCAACTAACTCATAAATGAGCGTGTCAGGCCTGCAAGCCCCTGTGGGGTGCAGTCGTCCCACGTCTCGTTTTAGTAAACTCATAGTGTCCGTCACACATTTAGCTATTGCTAATTATGAAGTATTCTATTGTCGATCTCCTCTTTCATCGTTCCATAATAACATTTATTGTTCTTCTTGAAGTTAATCAAGGGAAGTCCATTATTGTGTTCTTGGTATTGTATGCTCTAGCTCTTTCTGTATCCCGTATTGATTCGGTCTCTTATAATTGAGGTCTCTTTCCGTAGAGCCTCTTATCTTGTTTCTCATATTTATGCTACTAGGAATGCACTTCCAGTTCCTTAAGGAATGGGTAGTGTGCTTCCTGTGAAATCTTACCTAACCAGGTCCAGACTACTGGCATCAATGCTCAGTTCGTCTACCATCTTATTTCCTTACTTATACTGGTCTTAACTCATAAATCTAATTGCCTCAGTGTCAATATTTGACGGCTCATACATAATGGTCGCCTTACCGCGTACCATAACTTAATCCACCTTTCTAACTATTGTACTCACGACCACTACTACCGTGGTAGTTGGCCCTTACCATGTTGCCCATTAATGGTGCAACCTCTTATTCACTTGTTCCAATGCCTTACCTTATACTCAATCCCTTCTTGGTGTAAACACAATGGGAGTTCTCTCATTCCGGTGTATGGCGGTTGCCGTACGGTGTTGTAAAATAGTTGATTCTTGATGTAAAGATGTTCTGCTCCAATCTCAGATTCGTAAGTAGGCTAATTTCTTTCGCTTGCTTTCATCCTTAGTGCTGTTATCTACCATGTAGTTTAACTGGTTACTGAAGAAGTCATCCACTGAATCACAAGCTCTTCTGAGCATTGGTTAATTGACGTGCCATAATGTGCAGCCACAATGTTTATCTCTGACCATTACTAATTCTTACATCCTGGGTGTTGGGATATGGGGTCTATCTGTGCAACCTTCCTTATTACTCAAGTGTATCTGGTATGTTCTAAGGTAATCTCAAGGTTCATAGTTTCCATTTCTAAAAAAAGTATATTTTATCTCTAATATGTGAAAGCCCTTTTGAGGGGTTCATTCCCACTCATGGCCTCACAACAAGGAGAGGTATCCCCACCCTAAAAGGCATGGTTCGTTCTCCGCTCCTATCCTTAGCATTATCTCAATATTCTCATTGGTACCCTTTCTTGGTAATGTTCTTCCCAATCTAAGTTATAGGTTTGGTAACCGTTCATATCTACAAATTGTAGTCCCTTCGTGGCTTAAACAAGCTCTCTTATAACTTATTGCGCCTCGGGCTCTGATGTGGTTAACATCCTTGGCTCGTAGGCTCTTAATGTTTAATGTCTCAGTTCATCATTTGTACTCTTACTCATCTGCAGGTCATCCCTATAAGATCCTGGTTCTTTGAGCACTATCCACCATTAGGTTACATACTAAATGTAGTATCGGATTTCATGATAAGTTGCTGCATCCTGCTTCCTGCTAGGGAAGTTGTTCAGGTGATCTGAGGTTACTTAGTGTCTTTGGCAATACTGTCGTTTACTAGACTTATGTCTTTTAATAGTCGAGGTTAGGTTCGTATTAGGCGTTTGCCTTACGGTGTCCAAGTTGGATATCATCCTGTCGTCTTATACTTCCATCTCAATGCTTCGTTCAACTTCTGTTGATTACGCCACCTTTGATGATCCATCATACTTGGGTGTTAATGAGTTAGACGAACAGTACTAGCTGTCATTCATCAGTTTGTTCGGCTCGACTATGCCCGCTCTGTGGGGGTAGTCCTCTGAGCTTTCCTCCGTGGGATTCGTATGTCTTTAACTCTTGGTAGGTTATGTCTTAAGTCTACTCTCTCTGTCCTTGTTTCCGGGGTTTACTAACATATTCATCGAAGTTTGTTGTTATCGGCAGGTTTTAACGGTCATCTCGGGAGTTTTATCCCGCTCTTTTTAGAGAACGTTTTGTTACCCAAAATTCCAACCCCCTCGGAGTAGTCTCTAAGGCATACGTGTTACGAAGGGCAAAATGGTCAAAATGCACCGATGCAGGATTTTCCAAGGACATTCTCGGGATTTTCTATTTTCATATGACTTGTTCATTATCTCCAAACACTTCCAAATATCATAGTCATTATGAAAGGTATTTCATGATTTTCTGATAATATTTATTCTGGAAATTAAGCTTTTAATAAGCTAGTTTCTTTAATAATTAACACATGAAATAGCTCAAAATAGAAATAAAAGGGTTTTCAAAATTAAAATAAATTGTCACATGGCATGACTACACACAGTCATAAACCTGAATTTATTTTATTTGGAACCTTATCCCAAAATTTAAAAGAGAAATTCAATCATTTTTGCAATTTTCTCTCTCCTCTGGAAAATACCGAAATCAAAACAAAATGTCATGAAACTTTAACACAGGGTAGAGGATGATTATTAGAGACTAATGCCGTTGGAATTTCGTAATTTCGACTTTCCAATAATAAGTTATGAATTTTGGGAGATTCCAGATTGTGAGATTTTTATCTAATCGGTTATTTATCAAAATAACCCGATTCCAACTCTCAAAATTCCTAAAAATCATTCTTTACCTTCAGTTAAATTTTCATAATTTTTATCGGCTTGCAACATATTTTAAAAAATCAGATTCTCTTAGAGCACAAAATCAAGGTTTTAGATAAAAATTCTGTTCTTCAACTTGGCCATGCTCTTTCTATAAAAGGCCTTCCAAAAAACGACCTAGGGCAAGGTAGATGATCCCCATAGTCAGAAGACACAGCCGTCTACTTGCCTCCCACGTTTTCAACACTCCCAATACCGAAACACTGCAGAAATCACTCCGAAATCACCAAAAACTCATCCTTCCTTCTCCTATTGAACTTCCAAGCACCAAAAACACCAAAACCACCACAAAAACAGAAGAGAAACGTCCTTAACAGCATAAAGAAGGAGGAGTCAGAAGCACAATTCGAAGTCAATCCAAAACCGGCATCAACGAAGCATCAAAAGATCCCCGTTGTGAAGAGTCTCATTAGATCCGAAGGTAAAACAGGTTGAAGCCTTGTTTTTCTGACTTTGTTCAACTTTAACTACTCTGTGTTAAAATCTGGAGTCGAATTGACTTTTTATCGCTTCTGAATTAGCGTTTGTTTTCGCTTCTGCCCAATAACTTGTTTGCTAAGTTTCGTGTTTAATTCGAATTCAAATTGTAAACTTTCAATCACTAACGTGTTTAGAATCTTTCAGCTACGCACCCATAAAATTTGAGCCAAAACACCTTCGGGAACAGCCTCAACGCCGCCGTCCGAGGGTGGTCCGCACCCACGGACGCTATGTCCGGGGTCCCGGACGCCCTGTCCGAAAGCCGGACGCCCACGGACGGCGGCGGATTTAAAAATTCAAAATTTAGGTTTTTCTAAATGTCCGGGCCCACGGACAGCCTGTCCGAGGCCCCGGACCTGCAAATTTTTGTTTTCCTTTATTTCGACTTTCTGTATAGTTTAGGTTAACTGGGGTCCGTGGTCTCGGACATGGGGTCCGTGGCTACGGACGTAAGCAAAATTTGACCTAATTCTGCCTCCGAAACCCTAGTTTAGGTAGCTTTCAATTTCACTTTATTTTCTGTCAAAAAATGCTAAAAACACAAAAAAACAGAAGCTCGCACACTTAGGTTAAAACGACTCGTAATAAGCCGTAATTAAACTAAGTAGAGGAAAAACGACCTAGGAGGGGTAATGAAAGTAATTGAACCCTAATAAGTCGAATATCAAGCCCCCGAACCCGAACTCTCCTTTCCTAATTTGATCTAGGTTAAAATTAGGTGGCGACTCATAATAGGTTCCAGTGAGCTAGCTTAGGTTTTAATAATTATTGTTATATGACATAGTTATTAATCTTAGGTTATAAGTGGACCTAAAACCCGTTTAGATCCTAATCAACTTTAATCAACATAGGATAGGGTTTAAAATCGAGGCTCACAGACTGGCGACTCTGCTGGGGACAACTTCTTAATTTTAACTTGTTTTAATTTTAAGAAAGAGGGCTTAACTCGAAAATGTTTATTTATGGCTTTATTACTTGTTTGTTTACTTTTGCGCACTTTAATTTTTGCACCCTTGCATCATATGAGAGCGAGGGTCCACACAAACCGTTCTACCCCGGGACCCGTTTGAGGGTCCCCTGTCAGGGACTCACACCTTTTAGGTGATGTGAATAAGCGGGGGAAAAGAGGAGGGTGTCGTCTAACCACACCCCCTTAATACCTGGGCTTTAGCCCCAAGCGTTTTCCTGGCAGTGCCCTTACCTAGCCCATTGTTTGGTCAGTCAAAGACCCGTAGACGCACACCTTCAGGTGATGTGAAAAAGTGGGGAAGCCCAAAGAGAATAGCGTGCAAGCCCTATTCCTTTGAGGTGACCTGGGCCCCCCAAGCACCTCTCCGGATCGATCCATACCCGTTTGGATTTAAACGTCTAGTGAGGACATGTTGAATTTGTGTGGGCCTTGTTTGCTTGTATGATCGGCCCATTACCAGCCTAGATTGATAGGAACTTTCCTACATCAACCTAGCCCAACCGAATTGGCGCTCTATTTGTTTGCGGCCCAGAGGCCCTGTTTGGTTTAACATGTGAGTCGTTCGGGCTTCGGCCCAAAAGCTTAGACTTAGGTGATTTCTCTTCTGGCCCAATTTGAATTATCCAATTATTTATAGGCCCATAAAAAAAATTCACCTGAACTTTAAATTACCCACAAGTCCTTCTTCGGCTTCGCAACCATCTTCTCTGGCCCAAAGAAAGTTAGGCCCATTTGTGATTTAGGGACCATTCCAGCCCATGTGCCTCACTTCAGGCCCAAACACATTCCGGCCCAAGGGCTCATTCTGGTCTAGGTAGACTTCTTATCATGACCCTAACCCAAAACCCTAGGTCTAGGTGTCACCTCGCAGGCCCAATCAAAGCCATCTGTTTAGATTTCAGTCCAAATTCCAGTTCACAGTCTGAAAGATACTCCAGCTCAAACACCTCACTTTCTGGGTATCCTGGCCCACTTGCTTTCAGCCTAAGTCTGTTTCGATCTATCTTGTGAAGCGTCATGTTTCAGCCCACTTCCTTTTGTTAGCTAATAATGGACACCTTGGACACAGGTAGACTCAAGTCCTAAGTGCGGTCCAATCGACATGGAAGCCCAGCTCGCAATTTTGGAACAAAAGCACATGGCCACCATTGAAGCCATGGAACAGAGGCATAGTGCTGCCATGGACGCCGTGGAATCTAACTACGTTGCCGTTATCAAAGAGTTGAAAGAAAAGGCTCTTTCCCTCGAGTCCGAACGTCAAGCTCGGGATGAGTTAGTGGACAGGCTTCTCAACACCCTTTATGACTGCATTGAAGTTGGCTCTGTTAGGGTCCGAGGATCGAAGGGGAATGTCAAAGAAATTGCTACGGAACTCAGGAAAGTGATTAGGCAACCGGGAGCAGCAACTTGCATCCAAAGCTGCACTCGCAAGAGAACCAGGCGACATGAGGAAGTCAGTGATCAACAGTCAAGAGGACCTGGTTGGAGCATTGGGACAGTAGAACCACCCCGACGGAATTCTCGACAGAGAGAGTTTACAGACATCGGTCGAACACCAAGACAAGCACTTGAAGAGCTTCGAGGAAGATATCCGATGCAACCGCTCACCCTAAGGCCAGGAACTACTCATTTGGGGAAGGATCTTAATCAATTTTGTCACTTCCACCAGCTGCCCGGTCACGACACTGACCACTGCAGGGCCCTACAACACAGAATCCAGGATCTAATTGACCAAGGGCTCCAATTCTAAGAACATGGTGGAGAGCGTAGAGCACGCGTGCCCAAGCATCATCAAAAATGTTGCATTTCTTTTCTTGATTAGTTGTCTTTCAACTTTTGTAGTAGTTAGTTCCCTTGACCATTTTCGGTAGTTTTCCTGAGTTTGTAATTTCCAACATTATTCTTCTTGTTGAATAAAACATAGTTCCATTTTCATAATCTTTGTGCAAAGCATTATTCATTAATTCGAAAAACTAAAAAAAGAGCACTCACGTTTTTCAAGGATCACGAAGTAATCATTTTCTGACTATGCAATGGAATACAAAGACTTACATTTTGTTTCTGAAAATCTGAACATGCCTAACCAAACACTGCAACTCACAACCCACAAAGAGGTTCAAGGTCCACATCTATTGAATTGTTGTCGCAAACCCCAAAATCAATACTAGGGGCAATCTAAGTTTAAGTTCGTCATCTTTTATCTTTTGTTTAAATGTGCGAACGAGTTTCGGAGTGAAAATCTCGCGAGAATGTCTTGAGTGGAAAAACCATGAGCGAACGAGCGTGTCACTTTTACGCGACTCCGGTGAGACCACATTCAAAGGTGAGGTAAACGGCGTAACTCCGACCGAAGGAGATAATTTGTAGATTTACACTTAGACCTGCGAAAAGTAACAAAAAAGGATACACAACTATTAGGGATGACGAAGCACCTAGGTACAGCACCACACATCCAAAAGCTTGTGAACCCTGACATCACACCCTAGGCACCCCCGCTGAGCTTTTGATATATGACCTCTTTTACAACACTACAAACTCCACAGAATAAGCCAGCCAATGGTGAATACCCGACCCGGTGACCAAAGGATGCAAGGAGCCCGACTTCCGAACAGCAACTTCACAAGTCCAAAGAAGCAGAACTGCTACCAGCATGACGGAGTGATCCGCAAATGGCCCCAAAGTGGCACAGGATCCAAATGCGCTAACATCAAAAACAGCTCTCAAAGTTCAAAACCGGGAAACACAAGAACCCCGGAGGAAAAGAGATTCAAAGAAAGGCAAACCTGGAAAGCCTCGAAGTAATCCAAAATCAGTAGAAAGAGAGAAGGCGCAAGGAACAACCCAAAAGTTCTAAGTTCCAAGCTCATAAGCGAAGTCATCACGAAGTAGCCAAACGACTTCAAGGCAAAGAAGACAAGTCCGAGAGAAGGTGGAAGTTGCAGCTTTGGTCACCCTTATAGCTCCACATACCTGAAATATCCCTCCATGGTCCCGTTGTCTTTCATCACACCCCATGGCCATGTTATAAGCTTTAAAGACTTCCGACTTGATAGTTGTGTATCTAATCACGTGAAAGTAACAGATCGAATGCGTAAATTCATCAAATATCGAATTCAATGGTCTAGAAGTTGTGACCGTAGGGGAGGAACGAGTGCAAACACCAAACACGCCGAGTGTAGGTTAGGAAACACCACGTGAAAACATAAGCCTTGACCCTGTGAGGACGAGACTCGTTCGCACGTTTAATAAAAGAAAATACTGGGGGCAATCGATCGTTCCGATCGATTGCCATGAACTCTAGCTCAGATTGTCTTAAGGGAAATACTGGGGGCAATTGTTGGTTCCAACAATTGCTATGACAACACCAATTGGAACCCAAAGCCCTTACCTCCACACCACCACTACACAGGCCCACAAAAGCCTTTACCTGCACATCAAACACCACAAGCCCACAAAAGCCTTTTCCTGCACATCAAACACCACAAGCCCACATAAGCCTTTACTTTCACACCATACACCACACAAGCCCAAACCACTACACAGGCCCACATAAGCCCTTACCTTTACATCATACACTATACCCCACCGATGGCATGTTCATCTCCTAGGAGATAAATTACAAGTCCGAAATCTATGGTCAGGAAATGATAATTTCACCTTCCTTTTCAGTAAACAGAATTTTCTTCAAACACTGCCACGTTTGGCACCTTTTCCAACAAATTCCTGTTTTGGACGAGTATCTTTCATATATTTTGATTGTGTACATCTTATCATCATTGCCATGTTTGGCACTCCAGTGATCAGTTTTTACCATTTGCACGAGACCATTATCCTCCTAACTTATTTTGAGTTCGAGACCCAAAATCGGTGCAAGGCCCTGCAGATTCCTCTTTCAGTGCGAGACCCAGCATCTTCATTCAGTACGAGACCAAGAATCAGTGTGAGATCCAGCTTTTCCTTCATCCATTTAGTACGAGACTTCAGTGCGAGACCCGTCATTCTTCAGTGCGAGACCGAGCGTCATCATCCAGTGCGAGACCAGTACGAGACCTAGTATCATCTTCCGTGCGAGACCCGTCATCTTCTTTCAGTGCGAGACCGAGCGTCATCATCCAGTGCGAGACCAGTACGAGACCTAGTATCATCTTCCGTGCGAGACCCGTCATCTTCTTCAGTGCGAGACCGAGCGTCATCATCCAGTGCGAGACCAGTACGAGACCTAGTATCATCTTCCGTGCGAGACCCATCATCTTCTTCAGTGCGAGACCGAGCGTCATCATCCAGTGCGAGACCAGTACGAGACCTAGTATCATCTTCCGTGCGAGACCCATCATCTTCTTCAGTGCGAGACCGAGCGTCATCATCCAGTGCGAGACCGGTACGAGACCTAGTATCATCTTCAGTGCGAGGTAGAGCGTGATCTAAGTTGGCGGGGCAGAGGCAATAAGTCCCCATCTTCATGTCAACTTCTTGGGAGAAACAACTAGTGGGCAGTGGCAATAAGTCCCCTTGGTAATCTAGAAGTTATCCCAGCACCCCAGTTGGTGGGCAGAGGCAATAAGTCCCCATAGTATACCAACCAGGAGCATTGGAACGGGTTTCGGTCCCCAGAAGCATCCGAGCAACATCATCATATCATATCATCTTCTTCTGCATGACAACATTTGCATTACAGGTTCCCGACACCTTAGAATGTTCGGCATACTTCATTTCATTTTAGGTGGTCAACGCCTTAGAATAGCTTGACATCATCTCATTCGTTATAGGTAGTCAACGCCTTAGAATAGCTTGGCATCATCTCATTCGTTATAGGTAGTCAACGCCTTAGAATAGCTTGACATCATCTCATTCGTTATAGGTAGTCAACGCCTTAGAATAGCTTGACATCATCTCATTCGCTATAGGTAGTCAACGCCTTAGAATAGCTTGACATCATATCATCCTTATAGGTAGTCGGCGCCTTAGAATAGTCTGACATTACTTCATTTTTACCTTTAGGTGGCCGACGCCTTAGAATCGCTCGACATCCTTCCACTTTACTCATAGGTAGTCAGCGCCTTAGAACAGCTCGACACAACTTGTTGGATTTCAATTGCACGAGGGGTCTTTTAAGATCCAAAATTTTGGGGTATCACTCAAGCATCAACTAGCCTTTTCATTTCCATTACAAAGTCTAGTTGACGGGGGGCAATCTGTTATACCCAAAATTCCAACCCCCTCGGAGTAGTCTCTAAGGCATACGTGTTACGAAGGGCAAAATGGTCAAAATGCACCGATGCAGGATTTTCCAAGGACATTCTCGGGATTTTCTATTTTCATATGACTTGTTCATTATCTCCAAACACTTCCAAATATCATAGTCATTATGAAAGGTATTTCATGATTTTCTGATAATATTTATTCTGGAAATTAAGCTTTTAATAAGCTAGTTTCTTTAATAATTAACACATGAAATAACCTCAAAATAGAAATAAAAGGGTTTTCAAAATTAAAATAAAATTGTCACATGGTTAGCATGACTACACACAGTCATAAACCTGAATTTATTTTATTTGGAACCTTATCCCAAAATTTAAAAGAGAAATTCAATCATTTTTGCAATTTTCTCTCTCCTCTGGAAAATACCGAAATCAAAACAAAATGTCATGAAACTTTAACACAGGGTAGAGGATGATTATTAGAGACTAATGCCGTTGGAATTTCGTAATTTCGACTTTCCAATAATAAGTTATGAATTTTGGGAGATTCCAGATTGTGAGATTTTTATCTAATCGGTTATTTATCAAAATAACCCGATTCCAACTCTCAAAATTCCTAAAAATCATTCTTTACCTTCAGTTAAATTTTCATAATTTTTATCGGCTTGCAACATATTTTAAAAAATCAGATTCTCTTAGAGCACAAAATCAAGGTTTTAGATAAAAATTCTGTTCTTTCAACTTGGCCATGCTCTTTCTATAAAAGGCCTTCCAAAAAACGACCTAGGGCAAGGTAGATGATCCCCATAGTCAGAAGACACAGCCGTCTACTTGCCTCCCACGTTTTCAACACTCCCAATACCGAAACACTGCAGAAATCACTCCGAAATCACCAAAAACTCATCCTTCCTTCTCCTATTGAACTTCCAAGCACCAAAAACACGCAAAACCACCACAAAAACAGAAGAGAAACGTCCTTAACAGCATAAAGAAGGAGGAGTCAGAAGCACAATTCGAAGTCAATCCAAAACCGGCATCAACGAAGCATCAAAAGATCCCCGTTGTGAAGAGTCTCATTAGATCCGAAGGTAAAACAGGTTGAAGCCTTGTTTTTCTGACTTTGTTCAACTTTAACTACTCTGTGTTAAAATCTGGAGTCGAATTGACTTTTTATCGCTTCTGAATTAGCGTTTGTTTTCGCTTCTGCCCAATAACTTGTTTGCTAAGTTTCGTGTTTAATTCGAATTCAAATTGTAAACTTTCAATCACTAACGTGTTTAGAATCTTTCAGGCTACGCACCCATAAAATTTGAGCCAAAAACACCTTCGGGAACAGCCTCAACGCCGCCGTCCGAGGTGGTCCGCACCCACGGACGCTATGTCCGGGGTCCCGGACGCCCTGTCCGAAAGCCGGACGCCCACGGACGGCGGCAGGATTTAAAAAATTCAAAATTTAGGTTTTTTCTGATAATGTCCGGGCCCTCGGACAGCCTGTCCGAGGCCCCGGACCCTGCAAATTTTTGTTTTTCTTTATTTTCGACTCTTCTGTATAGTTTAGGTTAACTGGGGTCCGTGGTCTCGGACATGGGGTCCGTGGCTACGGACGTGAGCAAAATTTGACCTAATTCTGCCTCCGAAACCCTAGTTTAGGTAGCTTTCAATTTCACTTTATTTTTCTGTCAAAAAATGCTAAAAAACACAAAAAAACAGAAGCTTGCACACTTAGGTTAAAACGACTCGTAATAAGCCGTAATTAAACTAAGTAGAGGAAAAACGACTTCTAGGGGTAATGAAAGTAATTGAACCCTAAATAAGTCGAATACCAAGCCCCCGAACCCGAACTCTCCTTTCCTAATTTGATCTAGGTTAAAATTAGGTGGCGACTCATAATAGGTTCCAGTGAGCTAGCTTAGGTTTTAATAATTATTGTTATATGACATAGTTATTAATCTTAGGTTATAAGCGGACCTAAAACCCGTTTAGATCCTAATCAGCTTTAATCAACATAGGATAGGGTTTAAAATCGAGGCTCACAGTTATGTCAACGGTCTCACTCGTATCTTATTATACATTCCTCGTATGTTATTGCTTACATATTGTTTTGCTCGGATTATTGAGCGATCTCTTAGGTTCCTCTTTGAGATCCGGATTTGGTATCCTTACCGCACTGTCGGTTGTTGTTGTCGTAGTACGTTGTACTGTTGCTAACGTCCATTTGGTCTAATATTATGTCCAAGTTCCGCTCCCGGCTGACTAGTGTGTTACCTTATCTCATCATGGTCAGGCCGTCGGGCCTTTCCAAGGTCTTATCTTTCTGTTCTTATGGATTTACAATCCGGTATTAATATATGCTACAACTGTAGCGTTCTCCTATTTCGCCTTGATGGCTTTTCGTGTAGCTTAACCGTGGTAGCACTTGCTATGGCAAGTGCGCCATGCAGGATGGGTTATTGGTACGAGGTACATCGGTAGTGACACTTCCTTCTAATTTTCATGTAATTGGTAGTCCTCGGGACTCCTTCGATAATCTCTTATTTTGGATAACCGTCCATCCGGCAGTTTCCTTGTTGTTTGACAGTACTGTCATCTATTAGGGTGTTCCTCTTTCTGAGGGAATCCCTTAATATTTTCTTATGTCTTAATCCTCGCTTTTGTCTTCACACATTTTGTTGTGGTTACTCAGTAATGATTCTCCTTTAGGCACTACATCGTAGCCCTATTTCGGTATACAATTTATATGAGTTCCTACCGTCGTCAGCATTATGTCGGCCAGGCCTTGTAACCTTCCTCATAGTATGGGGTTTGGAGTTCCCGTTTCTAACTAGACTTTCCAGTAATCTCAATCCTCATGCTTTGTATTATCCCACTGTTATGCTCACTCGGACCGTTGTCCGGTACTCATGTCTCTTATCATTTCCTTATCCATTGCACGCATAGTGCTTCCCTTACCATTGGTATCGCGGGTTATTCGACTGCGTAGCATGTCGACCCATGTTGCCAGTAATTTCCGTTCCCTTACTGATAGTACTCCATAGGTAGCGCCTGTTTCTCTGTTGCGCTCCTTTAAAAACCTCCAAGTTCTCCATAACTGTTGCTCAACAAGATGTTTCTCGTATTGCTCACTGTTAGCTAACTGCCAGATCGGGTTTCCCCGAGTAAGAGAAGGCTTTCTTCTCTCTGGCGTTTGTTCCACATATTTAGGGTTAGGGATATGGAGGGCGGGCCTAGGTACTATGGATGTCCGGTAAACACCGGGAAGTTCCTGACTAACGCACCTCTCACTCTATCTCTCAACCCTTAACCCATAACTCAATCTCAACCTCATCATTCTCCTAAGTTCGGTATTTCTTGTCTTCAGAGCGTAACTACGCTCTGATACCACTTTTTGTAACACCCCAACTCAATCCAAATGTGGTCTCGCAGCTTAACAGCATATATATATACATGTCACAGTGGAATTCTTTACACTCCAGGACCTTGCCACGGTCTGACTACAGAATATACCGACATTAGTACATAACAACCTTAACCAAATACATTTTTACAATCCTCTCACATCCTATACATTACTAACTCAATTGCCATACGAGTGTACATGCACAACTCGTAGGCCACACTTAATCCTTAACACTTGTATCCTCTTCTTACTCTCGTGTCGGCCGCCTCCTGATGTACACCTGTGTAGTAAAAACAGCCCCCAAAGGGGGTCAGCACGAATGCTGGTACGATCCCCTCATGGCCCCCAAGCTAACGTGGCTACGACGACTAATTGTCGATAGCATGGAGGTTGATTAAATGCACAACATAATAGTAAATGATGTAAACAAAAATCCATATATGAACAATCAAAGTTCACACACAATGAACGACTTAAATGCGTTCCCTTAATTAGAGAGTTAGTTATTTAACTCCTTAAGTAATGTTCCCTCTTAACCTTAGTCCATCCTTATCTCACCTTAATCTTAGTCTTATCTTAACCTTAGAAACAACCATCCTTTAATAAGGAGTGGATGTCGCTTATCTTAATCTTAATTATACAAACCATCCTTTAAAAAGGAATGGTTGCAACTCATCTTAACCTTACCTTAATCTTAAACTTAACAATACAAACCATCCTATAAAAAGGAATGGTTGCAACTTATCTTAACCTTACCTTAATCTTAATCTTAACTTAATCTCAATATACAAACCGTTCCTGGAAGGGAATGGTTGTAGCTTAATTCGAACCTGGGATTTAGGTGATCCCACCGCACCATCTTAATGCCACCTACTCTGGACGGGAGTCCAGCGCAGCTGAGCCGGCAACCGGCCCTAGGCTACAAGTCCGAAGACAAGTCCTTAAGCGGAGGGTGGATCTGATTCAGATACCGTCCCCCTTTTCCTTAGCATGCATGACCGGAGATCGGTCCCGGGTTTCCTCACTCAAGTTCCAGTTAGTAGTAGTCTCAAGACCATATTTGTTGGTTAACCTCTTTCAGTTTACATCGTCCCATATTAGGAAGCGTTCCTTAATCTCACTCATTTCCTTACTAATCGTTAGTTAGTAAGTTCTCACAGTATGTTGTGTTAGTTTTCAAACATCACACAACAATATAATAAATATAATATGTCCCGGTTGCATGCTTTATCTTGTTTAGTGAGCACACAAAAACAAATAGCACACAAGCCGAGGGACACCTCGTTAGCAAGCAGGTCACAAGAGAACTGTACCGTTCACCGTTGGTCGTTCGGCTGCATACTCTCTTCCGGAGTCCAAACTCCCAAGTCCTAAAACATTCATTCAGTTTTAGGTTGTTAATCACTTAACTTAATTCAACTTAACTTACTTATCCCTTAATGATCCCCACCTAACACCTCTTAAGTCTTACAACTTAATCTTGCAAACTTAATCTTAAACTTTTAAGTTTATTCTTAACTTAATCCCTTAGGTCTTTATGCCCCTAATCATCATTGCCCCCTTAATGGGGTACCATCAATACCACTAAACTCTCTTAGGGTTTCTTTCTTCTTTTTTTTTCTTTTTTTTATGGTCCGACCGACCCACCGACCGACCCACCCCCTGGGTAGGTCGGCTGCAGAGAACATCCAACTTCACAGTTTCAGCCCGACCGACCCAGACTGGGGTCGGTCCCCTGGGTAGGTCAGCTGCAGAAACTTCCCATACATTGTCAAACTTTCTCCAAATTTTTCCTCAAGCCTCCTAATGTGTTCTAACATCATTTGGCACATCAAACACACCTTATAACCTCCACCAACTCATTAAAACAATTTCCAAAGATCTTCTCAAACATTTGCTCAATTCAAAACACTCCTACACTTATCATATAATTCCTTACATTACCAACTTGTATCTTTACCAAAACTTCAACCAACCCAAGTGTTCCCTCCTTAACAGTTTGGGCACTTCATAAACATTATTTTCCATCTTCAGTTCATTTACCAAAACTTCCTCAAGTCATCTTGCATAACCATGCACAAATTCCTCTCTTTTCCATTTGTTACTCATCATTCCTAAACTCTTAGGCATACCTAAACATTTCTTGTCATCCTCTTAGCACCTTAACCTTGTTCTTCTTTACCTAACTATACTACACCCTCCTTGGACATTTCCACCTCCTTTTACTCACTTACTCACCATTCTCACGATCATACGCTCTTTTACATTCCTAGTCATTTTCCTTGATGACTTACAACATCCTCCTACCTTTTTCACTTCCATCACCCAAGTCCACACATTACCATTCAACTAAACCTTACTAGTCCACCACTAACATCATCACACTTACACGAGGTTCTCAAAACTCTCATTGTCTTACTCTCTAGTTCATACCTAAATCTCCTTAAGGCATTATACACATTTCCTTAAAACTTATGCACAAGTCTTTCATTCCTCATATCATGATTTTGGTGTGTTTAGTTCACACGCCAATCCTCTAATTCCTCCTAGA
Organism: Limonium bicolor; assembly: GCA_023374045.1. Taxonomy (NCBI): domain Eukaryota; kingdom Viridiplantae; phylum Streptophyta; class Magnoliopsida; order Caryophyllales; family Plumbaginaceae; genus Limonium; species Limonium bicolor. The sequence continues at coordinate 262,522,397 of CM041782.1, read as the reverse complement.
CATCTCTAGGTCGCTCTAAACCTCAAGAACTCCTTAGTTAACTCATTTCCACCCAATTTTTCTTTTCATGCTCCCTAGTAAACTCTAGGGCATATTAACTCACCACTACCACTTAAACACTTTTTTTCTACTCAAATTTCGCCATAGCTCCTCTAGTATCTTATCATGCCCAAACACATTATTTTTCCTCATTCAACCATCTCATACACATCAAGTTCTTCTCATCATATCTCATCACCCAAACCAACTTATTCACAACAAACTCAATATATTGCAATAATCTTAAATTGCATAGCACTAAGGCTCTTAAATGACATGGCTCTTAGGCCCTTAAATGACTTAAACTTAAACACTGAATTTCCCACATATAAAAGCTTTCAACCTGCAAATACACCCATCAATCTCATAGTAGTTATAATGCTCTTAAAATTCACCTTAAACTTATATTACTAACTCATTCTCATTGGCTCCTTAGTCACAAGTTCATAAGCTTGTTTAAATTCTTTTTCTTAGGTTATATATCCCATTACACAATGTAAGCTCTAAGCCACATTAGTACTTATTTAAATCTCATCCCTTAAAACCTTAAACCACCATTAGGTAAGCAATTTACCTTGTTTCTCAAGCTCCTCTTAACTTCCTCCTTAGGGATTTTCTTGAATGGATCTCGGCCACCCAATCAATTTCCTTTGCCATTGTTCTAATCAATATTCAATGACTCACATGAGTGCTAAACAATACACTAACCTTAAGGAATGAAAACCTAGGTTAAAAATGTATTTTAAGGTCTTATAATGAATATTTTACCTTGAAGTCTTAAGGTAGGCTTGGATATGAATCAAGAAGGACCTCCTCTAGCCCTTGGAGAATAGAAAACAAGCTAGAACAAGGCATAAAAATGAAGCCCCATGAGTATAAATTTTCGGTAATGGAGAAGAATGGTGGAAACCTAATTTTTCTTACATATTCTTTACCTTAAGAGAATGGAGAAGCTAATGAGCTCTTCAAACTTATTTTTCCCCCTTCAATGGCGATTTCCCATGGCTCCAAAATGAGGCTTTTCAAATTTTGAAAAGATAGGAAGCAAGGCCTTGGTCTAACTAAGAGAAATCTATGCTTAGTTTTTGATTTGGAGCTAAAGTGAGCAAGTTATGGACAAGGCAAGGTGAGGCAACAATGGGGCTGCTTGGGAACGGTTTAGAACAGAGAGAATAAGAAGAAAAACCGTGGAAGAAGAAGGGAAATGAAGAAGAGAGGAGAGAGGTAAGCTAAAGAAGATATTTATCTTATAAAAGGGTGAATAGTGAACTTACTACTTTTCCTCTCATTTCCTTTAATGTTGGCTACTAATGGTGAGTCACCATTAAAAACCGTCCCCCCCCTTGGTATACAAGATACATAAGGCCTTGTTTGGCCATTTGGCTAATTAAAGTTGACTTAAGTCAAAACTAGCACTATTTGAGTACTATTCAATAATTAGTGCACATATTCGGGAAATTTTTGGTTTCCCATTGATTTAGACTTCTTAATGTGATACTAATTAGTACACATGTTGATTAAAGAGTAATGATGGACATCTAGCCACTCAAAACTCAATTCTAAGACAATTTCTCAAAAATGTGCTTTAAGACTTCTTAAAGCACATTTTGTGTTTTAGCTTGTTTTCAAACTTGGTTTTCTTTGGTAATTGGTTTAAAATGACCATTAGAATATTACTAAGGTCTAATCATGATATTTGGGTACTCACCCAAGTCTCTCCAAGCTTAGAGCACATTTTTGCCCTAATTGCCCTTAAGGCATTTTCTTGTGTTTTTCTTGGTTTAAATTGTCTACCAATCTTTCTAAGGCATATTTTAGCCTTACTACATCATGATTTGATGTTTACTTAGTGTGGAGGGTGATTTTTCGGTATGAGGGGGGTCTATCTAAAATATGGTTCTTGACTGAAAAGCCTAGATCCTAAAATGTCATTCTGTGGGGGGTGAAAACCCGTTGTTCATGGCATCCCTCAAATACCTACTAAATCGTCCGTCTTTCCCAGAAAGCATAAAGGGGAGTGCAAGTGTGCACTACACCCGCTCTCGATGGGCTCCACGTGGACTTATGCCTCTATAAGGCGGAATTGACTAGAGTCGCCACCTAGTTTGACCTAAGGAACTAGGAAGGGAGGAGAAGGGTTCTAAGAACCGTTAATTGACTCTGATGATTTTTTGCCTATGGATAGGACTTATCTGATCATACTAGAGATTCTGTGTGGGTTCGCACTGGGTTACACCCCTTAGATGTGGCAACGACCACGACTTCGGATTGGTGCCTGAGGAAACCTCGGTCTCCAATTGTCGGGATTGCCTTCTTTCAAAACCTTTTAGAGAGATTCATTTAAAAGTGAAGGATAGGATTAGGACAAGAGGAGAGAAAATGAGTGGATGCGGCGAGCTTTTCTGCCAAGCCAACGCCTAGAAGAGGGAATTGGGGAATTCAGATGGGTATAGAATGAAGATTTGGGAAAAGTCTGGGGTTGAGTGAATAAACAAGACTTGGTGATGGTTTGAAGTTTGTGGGAACCGAAGAAGGTTTGAGTGTTTTGAGAGATATGAGAGTCACCTCAAAAGTAGAAAAGAAAGGGGTTTTTTGTTTGGAATGGGGTCGCACCCTAGATGGGCTGCCTACGTACTCAACTCCCCTGTTGAGATCAGACCTTACGTAGTTCACGTTTTTGGGTTTTAGAAGCTGAGGGTTTTTGAGATGTTTGATGTGTGGGATATTGTAGCCTGTTAGACGCTCGGGCCTATGAGATGTTTGAAACCTTGAGATGTCGAAGTTTGTGAGACGCTTGGATCTGTGAGACGCTCGGGTCTGTGAGATGCTCTGGTCTGTGAGATATTCGAATCATTGGGATAACAAAGTCTGTGAGACGCTCGGGTCTGTGAGACAATACGGGGTTGTTTGGAGGTGAGATGGCCGAGTGAAAAATGGCATTTTGATTGATGTGGGGTCGCACCTTGTGTGGGTTGCCTACGTACTCAACTCCCTGTTGAGATCAGACCTTACGTAGTTCAGGTATTTGGGTTTTGGAAGTTAGATGTTTGAAGTTTCAAGAAGTTTTGGGTTTAGGATGCTAGTCTGTGAGACGCTCGGGTCTTTGAGACGTTTGAAACCTTGAGATGTCGAAGTCTGTGAGACGCTTGGGTCTGTGAGACGCTCGGGTCTGTGAGACGCACAGGTCTGTGAGACATTCAAATCGTTAGGATAACAAAGTCTATGAGACGCTCGGGTCTGTGAGATATTCGAATGTGGGGGTATTGGATTTGGATGGATTTGAGGGATGGTTTGAGATCATTTGAGTTTGGGGTATCTGGGATTTTGAGGAATTCCGAAGCTTTCAACGAGCTTGAAGTTGGAATTTAAGGTTTTAGAATTATTTGGGATTGAAATGAATTTTTTTATTTGAATCGGAAACGAATGAATTTTCTGAATTGAATTTGAATTGAGCTGAGTTTAGAATTGAATTGAAATTGAGATTGAATTTAGAATCGAATTGAAATTGAATTGAATTTGAAATTGAATTAGAATTGAATTTGAATTGGAATGAATTTGTGTTGGAGTTGAAATGGAATTGGAATTGAATTTGAGTGTGGAATTGAATTGAATTTTTGAATGAATTTGGAATTGAATTGAATTTTGAATGAACTGAAATTGAATTGAATTTTTGAATGAATTGGGAATGAAATGAATTTTGAATGAACTGAAATTGAATGAAATTTCGAATCGAATTGGAATTTACAAGTCAGGTTGAATTTGGCCTGAATTGAATTGATTTGGACTGAATTGAATTGATTTGGGCCGAATTGAATTGAATTGATTTTGGAATTGAACTTTGGTTGAATTTGCAATTGAATTTGGGTTGATTTGGACCTTTGAAAAGCGGGCCAGTTTGGGCCTTGAAGAATGGGACAGGTCAGATATGGGTCAAGTTTTTGGGCTTCAAAAAAAAAAATGGGACTTGTTATTGGGCCTTAAAAATGGGCCGGAAGAGACATGTTAAATTGGCCCAAATCTGGGCCTGAAAAGCGGGCCGGATTTGGGCCTTGGGTTTTGAATTGGGCTTTGGCTTGATTGGTGATTTGCTTGAGTTTGAATTTTGGGCTTGGATGAATGGGCCAGGTTAGTCTTGAAGTTTGCCTCATTTTGAAATAGAATTTGTCTTTTTGATTGTGAATTTTATTCTTGTCATTATGGATGGTTTGGAAAGTTTTTTTTTATATACTAGGATAGATATTACCCACAAACAGGTACTACGACCCTCGGGTACTACGACCTTAATGTGAGTAACATCTGCAAATTGTCCTAAGGCTTTTCTATAGAGGCACACAGAAAATTGTGAACCCAAAACAATACATCTATTCTAAAATGAGTAGGTAACCTAAAAGGCTTCTAGGGTCATTTGTCTATTAGCCCAGATCGGCTCAGCAGCAAATGATAAACAAATGAAGATAAAAACGCAACAAAGATTAATCAGATGAAACAAGATTAACAGACACATTAAACGGAATTCAGAGCTCGTGTTGTAATGGTCACAAATCTTTATTCTTTTACGGCTTGACAAACTAATTCACTTATACACAGGTGAGCATCCATCCATTTATAGCCTGATAAAAAATAAATAAATAAACTACCGTGCTAATAACAGGTTGCTCATGTTTATATTTCCCTTATTTGATTATGTAACACCCCAACCGTTAATCTCGTCATTACCTCTTAAACTGTTACTAATTACTCCTACTCACGCAGCGGAACTCTAATTACAACGAGGGGTGAAACAACGCCGTTAGCCACCCATGTGGCTAACCAGGCCTTTCTTACATACCGTAACGGTCTGATGAATTGGAACAACCGAGTACTTCATACAAATACAATACTCATTTTACTTCTTTACTATACCGAGTCTACAATATACGGATGCCGATAACATACTCGGACTTACACCTCATTCAAATGCATAAGTAATTACGATCTAACTACCCACGCTTCATAACTGTCCCCATCCTACTCTCTCGAACGGTGGTCAGCTTCAAGTACCTGCACACTAAAAACGTTCCCCCTAGGGGGTCAGCTTACGCTGCGCATGAAATTCGCATATACCGCGTGCTAACCGCGGTACGCCGACTACTTTGGGTCGGATATACATGGAGTTCATTTTAATCAAACAACATGCATCATGGCAATACATTATATATGTATATCACGCAAGGAATCTACATCCAATCACGGAACACGATTCCTAACTAATATAACAATGTTGTTAGTGGTAACTGGTTACTCCTAGGCATGGAGGGTTATTCCTCACTATGCCTTGTTTACTTATTCAATACCTCACCCGCTCTCTCGGGTTACCTATTCGTATACACACCCATTCTCTTGGGCTACTCATTCTTATACTTACCCATTCTCTCGGGTTACTCATACATATACTCACCCCTTTCTCTCGGGTTATTTATACTCATTATCTCACCCACACTCTTGGGTTATTCATACTCAAGCTCTTGTAGATTCTCGAGACACTACAGGTCTCCTACGTCACGCTTGTTACTCTCTTTACATACTTAAGCCAAAACTCATGGCTCTCTAGCATAGTCTTACTTCCCCGGTTTCGACCCTACTCTGGGTCTAGCATGGTGGGAAGGTTCAACTAGCTCACGGAACTCCCTCTTAGTTCCTATCTCTTTTACTTAGGTCCGACTACTCTCGGACTACTCGTTCCCATACACTCCTCTCTCGGAGTTATAATAATATCATGTATATTAGTCTAGAAGCATCATTCTCGATGTTTCTAATGACTTTGGGAACTTTACTTAAATTCGGGTAATCTTAGGTTTAAAGGTTACCCTCACAATCATATGCTTATACATTCGGATATTTTCTTATACCGGGTAAAATCCTCATAAGAGGTCGACCGTATCTCAAGGGAGTCACATAGTCCCTTAGGTCTTTTTACCTTTCTTATACATTCACATCATTGGACTAACTTCGATCCTCTCGATGGAGGTTCGTTTATCCCTCCACTCATGTTTATTCCGTGGATTGTTTCAAGGTTTACTAACCATTATCGGGTATTTACTCAACCCGTACATCTCCTCACGTTCTAGGGAGTTCATATGTTTGCGTTATCGTTATACTTTAATCGATAGCTTGTGTGTGTTTGCATGTTTTCGTTATCATACGCATCGATCCGTTCTACGGATCTCTAGCCGAACGTTACTCACTATGAGTCGGTCTTTACACTATGTTAGACCACACCGGCATACAAGTATGTTAGTTCATTCAACATACAACAAGACATACATAATCAAACAAGGGATTATTTTCATGCTTTAGTCTTGATTAAGCCGGCACACAAACACACAAATCAGTGTAACTCGGTTAGCATACGGGGCATGAGAAAATCATACCTTTCACCGGGGTTTTTACTTTACCGTGGCATCTCACCATGCTCGGGTCACGCACGACTCTCTGATAATGTTTCAAACATTATTATTAATACTAAGATCATACGGAACATAATTAAATGCTATTCCCGTAGTTACCCCGTTATCCCGTTATCTTGGTTTCACTCTTGTTCATTTGAGTTCTCACTTCTCAAACACTTCTAACACTTTCTTACACTACTTAAGGCCTTTACATGTTACCAAACACGGCCTTAACATCTTATAACATCATTAACATTCAAACCCCCATCATTTACAACCTTTAAAATACTCTCTGTAGGTTTCTGGGGGTGGTCCGGGACTTGGTCCCTATCTTAAGTCCCGGACCAAAGCATTACTAAACTCTCGGGTGAAAAACAATACCTGGTCCGGGACCTTGTCCTGGAGTATAGTCCCGGACCAAAGCAGGGGGTGTGCTCTCGGCATAAAAACAGGGGGTGGTCCGGGTCCTTGTCCATGGACTAGGTCCCGGACCCTGCTACAACCTGAAACAAACATTATTTTTCACCCCCATTTCAACCCTTAATCCACACTCAATCTTTCCCTAATCTTTCCACAAGATTTCTACATGTTTAATCACCATTAATCATGCTCTAAACCCCTTCAAATCATGGGTTAAACCCTTACTCAAATTCTTGCCCAAAATCACAATTTTGCATTCTCCTTTTGCACTAATGCACACTTGTGCATTTTTCTAACCTCTCTGGATACTTACATTATTGTTCTCCCTTCATTTAACCATTTCAAAACTTCCAAGATAATGCACACCTCATACCAAGTTCCATGACTCACTCTAAAAACCTTAAATTCTCATTCCTTCTTCCTAGAGCTCCTTAGGCATTCACACTAGTTCTTGCTACCGATTTTAGCATCAATCTCCTCTCTTTAAACAAGTATTCCCATGGTGATTTTCTAAGCCAAAACAACCACCAACAACACCTAGTTTCTCTAGGTCATTACTTACTCACAACCATACACAATCCACTTAAATTTCTTCACAAATTTCGCCATAACTTGGCTACATCTCTTAACATTACCCAAAGCTCATTTCCTCACATCATTCATCCTAAAACTAGCCAAACCCACATGGGTTCTACCAGCACACATATAAAACCATCAATACTCATCAAATCCTCCAAATGCAACACAATACATAATTCATAAAGTGCATAACTCTTAGGCTCTTAAATCAACATTAATTTCACAAATGCTATCTCACTTGCATTATTTCTATACAAGCACAATATTACCACACTCATGTGGGGTTCATTTATTTTATTACCCCATCCCAAATTCTAATACATATAGAATATACTTAAGGGTTGGTTTCTTACCTTGGATTCTCTCAAGTTTCCTTTTAAATACTCTTCTCTTCTTCTCCTCTTTCTTCATCCAAAATCGGTCTAGGCAACTCACTTGCCCCATTCTCTAGACCAATATACCATTGGACATGAGAAGTACTAGTTAGCTCTTTTAGTTGTGGCAACCACTCATGAATTCAAAGAAAGGCTTAAGGCATAGAATTGGACATTACCTTAAGAAACCCTAGAATTGGTTTTGCCCAAAAATCAAAGGAGGAGCTCCAACCCACCATTGGAGACTTGGAGAGTAGCTCAAAACAAAGAGAAGCAAGGCATTAACACATGCCAAAATCGGCCAACAAAAGGAGATGAAGAAAAATGCCATTTTCTTTGGATATTTTTACCTCGGATGGAAGAGGAAGCTTCAAGCTTCTAAATGGTGTGCTTTTCTCTTCAAATGGCCAACACCCATCAAAATGAAATTCATCCTTTTCAAATTTTGAAAAGAGGGAAGTGTGGAGCTTGATGAGAGGAACACAAATATGTGTTTTTTTTGATTTGGAGCATTTATGTGGCTTAAGGAAGCAAGGGAAGAGGAGCAGCCATGGAAGCTCTTTGGTGCAGCTCAAATCGCCAGAGGAAGGGAGGAGAAGGCAGCTCACGATGGGAAGAAAGGAAAAGAGTAGGAGAGAGAAGGAAGGAAAGTAAGTTATTTACTTTTTTCACTTTCTAACTATTTGCTTTATGACTCACCACTTAATTAGCTAGAATATAGTGTGAGAGAGAGCTAATTCATGCTCTAAAAATCGGCCCACTTAATTAATATAGGCTGAGAGCGTTTTCGATTTTTACAGAAAACGCTCGTTAATTTACCCGGTTTGGCACTATTCACTTACCGGGCCCGTTTTTCGGATTTTTCTCGTTTCTTTATTTTTAATGGTTATTAAGCTTCCATTAATACTTGATTATAGTTATTTAATCAACTATAATTTTTACGGGTCCGTTTGACCACTTAAAGTCACGTTTTCGGGTTTTCTCGAAAAACGTGCTTTAAACTCCGTTAGCGTTTTAATCCATTATTTGGATTTGTTTTCTTCGGGAATCATTCCCTATACTTATTAGGCCTAACTAAGCCTTAGGAATCCATCTCGGACCCTCTCGAGATCATATATCTCTTATACTCATTTAACGCGCATTTTAGCGTTTTTCGCTTTTCAAGCGTTTTCTCTTTTCTTTTGGTTTTATTCTTTTTACCAATACTCTTTAGGCACCATTAGGCCTTTTATAATCATATTAGAGTAATTTAATCGCCATTTTTAGATCCGGGGTATTAAAATCTACCCCCCTTAGGAACTTTGTCCTCAAAGTTGGTGAATCTAGATGGTTTACTCTCATGGCGTACTATGCCAAGGTTATAATACATGTATAACCTTACAGACTCCACAATCTGTCTCATTTCATACTACACATACCACACACATATCACAGCATGTATAGCAATCAAAAAACTTTTTGTTCTCTCTCCATGGAATCGGTCCGAAGACAAGAAGGCACTACAGTCCTCGAATCCATGTTGAGTGATATACTACTGATCCCTCAGGTACCGTCACGTTGAACACTTACTCTTTCTGGTTCACGGCCGTTTCATGACAAATGGGCACTTACTCTCTCTGGCCCACGGTCCCTTCGGTTCTGATCAAAACGTTCACATATACATATCCTCAGGCACTCTGGTTGACTCACTCAACACAGGAACATCTCAGGGTACTCTCCCCGTCCCGCTGCCTTGGAAAAATCACACACTGACACCGCCCCAACCGGTCACTTAGGACCGCCGCACGTATGGTGCAATGGTTTCAAAACTAATACTCGCCCCCGTTCTACCGGTCATCAAGACTTAAGGCCACAGCCATCGTCGGGTGATAGCGGTTTCAAAACCAATTTCGTTTCCATCTTCATACTTGAAGGAAATTCTTTTTCAAAATCTGTTTGAAAATTCTTTTTAAAACATCACACAACTCCAAATCAGATTTATGGTAGCTGTATCTTTCTTAGCGTGATTACTTGTGACCACTATAGGGAGCTTCAGGAATCATCTAACCCTGATGTGATCAGCATCAGTGTTGAACTATCCTTCCACCCCCAATTTGTGTTCGGTTTCCCTTGATCGCTAGCAGATCAAGTTCCACCTCCCACGTCGTTTCAAACAATCAGATAGTCAAACATTTTTGTTTTCTATCTTTTACTCTTTCTAGTCATATTCACGAAACAATTCGTTTCAATTAATCTCTAGTTCCTAGTACTTAGGTCATTTGTCATTCTCATTGCTTCACTACTTTACCTAGGTATTCCATACCTATGGCTTCATTTACTAAATTGTTGCTCAATTTTAAAACACATAACATACAACTCCAAAGGATGGAACTCACTCCATCTATCATTCTCAAATAAAATCACCTAGGGAACTCACTCCCTCTTAGGTTACCATCGGTTTCATGCCGATTCATACTCATCATAACTCATGTCTAATCTCACTAGACATATACTATAGGGATTCTCATTCCCCAGGAGTTTCTCTACTCCTCTTTTCATATTTATTACACACACATTACTCGCATCTCTCATGCACAATACTCATACTTACGCGATGAATGGGTAGACATGTTTATGTAACATGAGTTCCAATCATCAAAACAATTTCTTTGTGCTATGCACATAGTAGTTTACGCACCAATACGTAAAACATACTCTAAGCGCGGTTTCTCTCGCCCTACCCCCCTTAAAAGGGTTACGCCCGCGTAACCAACCATATGTTATCACTGAACATTGGTTCATTAATTCGAGTATTATGAAGTGTTTTAAACTTCAGTACGGTTAATTAACTCATAACCGGTTCGGTTCTAGCCTCTAAGGCTTCAAGGGGTTTATGATATCGATATACTTAACCCTGAATCACGGTCCACAAGCTTCTGCTGCGTGACCTGATACTAGAGCTTAATTCGCTCTTTGGTATTCTCCATGTATTTCAATCGTCGCTTGGTATCTCTTACCGTATGCGAATTCGGTGAATTTTAGATTGTCTCACTTCTCTGGGAATCTACTTCGTATAACACTGTATACCTTTGTTATTCACTTATTTTTCCCGACTTGTTGTCGGTCGAGGTCAAGCTACTACTTAGCATGTAGTGCTTCCTCGTTTAATAGTGGCTCATGGATTATGTTTGTTTCTTGGTTCTGTACCAGAGTTCTTCATTCATACTACTCTGCATTTACCATTCATCGATCCTGGGCCCTGTGGGTTACTGCTCACATTCCTCGTGCATCTTTGGCCAACGGCCGCACGGTTATCTCCCTAGGTTCTCACCCAACAGGCTTCGTTGACATTTCTCAATTCCTGGCTCTCCCACTCGATCATTACCGCACAAGTGCAATACCAAAACACTCAGTCATACAGAGTGCAGAAGCGTAAACCCTTGACAGTAAATCTCTCATGAGATAGGAATGATCATGTCTTCTTTACCACATTTCTTCATCAACTCTAATCACTATCTGAATATACTTTTACAATGGTCGCTTACTGCGCACCTTGGTCTTTCTCATTTCTATGGCCCGCTACTACTTTAGCTTCCGCCCGGTGTTCTCGCCATTTACACGATGGCTTGCCATTCACTTGGCTCAACAACATACGCTATTGTTAAAATCTCTCTGCGCACTTGCGCGCGGCTTACTCTGCAGTTCATATTGCACACATACAGTGTTTACTACTCAACTAATTACTCTACTATAGTTCGTATACTCATTGGCAATATACACATGCTCAAGTTTTGCTACACCGCTCTAGCGGTTTCACATTACATACTTAGGTGGTAGCCTTTTTCTGGAGGATTCACGCAAATGCCGCTCCATAGGCCCCATAATCACAAGTGGTATCCCCACTCTAAGGTAGTGGTTCATTCACCACTGTTCCTCTTATGCCTTTATGCATATGTTTACAATGTTTGGATCTACGTATTGTAGTTGGTTTTATCGGCTTACAAGCCACCTTGCCTCGCCATGCTCCATGCGGGCTGTTTATACAAGTTTCTTCTTCTCCGTACACCATTCAATGGTTTGGAGGTATTACTGGCTTTTCGATAAGGTTGTCTCAACACTCTTCCATACATGGAAGGCCTTTTAAGTAACTTGATATTTGTTGATGCCCTCTGGCAATCTAGGGTATCCCGTGTTATGAGGGATCCCTTCGGGTTCTACCCGAGTGTTTGCTTAACACTTGTGTTCTCAACACGATGTTTCATTCAACTACTGTTGACTCCAGCACCCTTCTCGGATTGCTCCTGGGTGTTACTGAGTAATGCCATTACATCCGGCTTATACTTATGGTTATGTTCAGTTGCAACTTCGCCTTGCGGCTATGTCCTGGACTATCCCGTTTAGGGTTGTAATGTCTCCCATTATTGGGTAGATCTTTGGTACCTTCTAATACCTTCTGGGTCAGGTCATTATTCTCTTCAGTGAGGTATAAAGTGGGAATTCTATCCCATTCATCAAATATTGATATGTTCATATTAGGCATTCGCCGTATTGCTTACGCTGATGTTTATTCCATTTTATTATTTTTTCCTTCAATGATTTCTGAGACATATCCAATGTCTATACTTAATACTCTGTGCTTCCCGCACTTTTTAATGTTATGTCCTTAGATCCATCATCTTGCTGGATTCTTGACTCCTTTAGCTTGATAAGCTTCCTTGTGTTCTTCGATCATTCGAGGTGTCCAACTGTCTCGGTTTGAATTGGCTCTTTCGTCCGTATATGGAGTGGGCTACTTCCCGTGTACCGTACTCTACTTGTTACATACATGGAGTATCTTGTTGATACGTTACCACTTACCCAACTAACTCATAATTGGTCTGTCAGGCCCGCAAGCTCCTTTGGAGTGCGGTCGTCCCATGTCTCATTTGTGTACACTTGTAGTGTCGGTCACGCCTAAGTGAAGCATTCTGTTGCCAACTCCTCTTGTATCGTCCTATGATGACTTATCGTGGTTCACTGGTTTGGTTTTTTTTAAAAATTTGGGGGTTTTTGGAAAATTTCCTGTTTTGAAGAAAAGTTTGAGTCTTGAAAGTAAACTCTTTGCGGCATTTCAATGCCGGTTGCTTCTTACCAGGTCTAGCCTCTTGCTGACCGGTATATTCTTTATACAGTGGTCAGGCCTTTAGGCCTTTCCAAGGTTTCATTTCAGAATTTCTTTAGGGTTTGTGATGCTATATTGGCTTCTCTTGCCGTCTTGGTACTTGCTAAGTACTGGTTGCTTGACAAAGCTCTTCTTAGCTGTCCGTTATACTGCACTTGCCGAGGCAAGTGCGCGGTACAGGCAGTTTTTGGGTTAACTCATACCGGTCACGGTATTGTTCACATTGTATTTGGTAGCCTTGTTGGCTCTTCCTTGATCCCCTAGTTGGATAACTGCTCCTTGGAGCTGATTCTCATTCATCTTGACATGACTGTCATTCCTTAGGTGCTCCTCCACTCTCGGAGTTCCTTAATTACTTTAATTCTATGCTTTACCTCGTTGCTCGTTCCCACGTCTTTACTGTGGTTACCGAGGTTTAACTTATTTAGGTACTACTTTTGTAGTCCTATTCGGGTACATCCCGTAGCTATGCTCGTAGCTGTCTAAGCTGTATCAGTTAAGTATTGCAACCTCTTTGGGTGTGGCAGGGTGGGTGTACCTACTCTCATCTAGGTTCCTAATTGGTTGGTATACCGTTGGTAGTATTATTTAACTATGACGGTCCGTAGACATGTGTCTCGGTTTGGTTGCTTCTCATTAATCCGCCCTGCTGCGCGGTTAGTACTTCCTTCTTGCTGCTGCTCGGCTAGCTAGGTTCTCGCGACTGCTAAGCATGTCGCCCCAAGCTGCCACAGATTCCGGTCTCCTTGGATTAGGATTTCTCGATCTCCCGCCTTTAAGTGCGGTTATTGTCGTTCCAACGGGATCCATCCCCGGGGTTTCCGGTTCTCAGGATCTACCGCGTGACAGATTCTGGTTCTTATAGAAGTATTAATTAAGTGCCAGATCGGGTTTCCCCGTCTCTCTGACGTTCTTTCCCAAGCTTTTAATACGGGGGTTGTGGAGGGCGGGTATGGTATTATAGGTATCCAGATCATACTGGAAGTTCCTATCTAGCGCATCTCTCACGCTACCACTCAACCCATAGCCCTAAGTCTCTAATTCCTAACTCGGTATTTCCTAAGCTCGGTATTTCCAGTCATCAGAGCGATACTTCGCTCTGATACCATTTTTGTAACACCCCAACCGTTAATCTCGTCATTACCTCTTAAACTGTTACTAATTACTCCTACTCACGCAGCGGAACTCTAATTACAACGAGGGGTGAAACAACGCCGTTAGCCACCCATGTGGCTAACCAGGCCTTTCTTACATACCGTAACGGTCTGATGAACTGGAACAACCGAGTACTTCATACAAATACAATACTCATTTTACTTCTTTACTATACCGAGTCTACAATATACGGATGCCGATAACATACTCGGACTTACACCTCATTCAAATGCATAAGTAATTACGATCTAACTACCCACGCTTCATAACTGTCCCCGTCCTACTCTCTCGAACGGTGGTCAGCTTCAAGTACCTGCACACTAAAAACGTTCCCCCTAGGGGGTCAGCTTACGCTGCGCATGAAATTCGCATATACCGCGTGCTAACCGCGGTACGCCGACTACTTTGGGTCGGATATACATGGAGTTCATTTTAATCAAACAACATGCATCATGGCTGTTATAACCCGTTTAATTGCAACCTTATTTTATGTCCGGTTTATATAATGATCTAGGTTGGATTACATTTATTATCAGTTGGGACACCGGCGGCATTGTTTTAATTGCAGAGGGCAAGGAGGTCCATCTATTAAAACAATTAAGGTAATTGTTTTTATTAGTTAATAAGGATGGGAACCTTATTTAATTTAGCCTTCTAATTATTTTTTCACGACAGTTCAATTCAGTCAATCGTGAGGAGCGTTCTCTATCGTGGTGCTAAGCGGCAGTTTCTCTCTCTTTTCCTTCTCTCTCGATCTTTCCCCTCTGTTGAAGATTCCGGTCCTACTGCTGCAATCAGATTGGTGATCTTGTTGCGTGTGTTTCCTCTTCGTTTTCAGGTTGGTATTGCAGAACCGGTCTCCGTTGTATCATCTGTTCTTGTTCCAGTTTCTGATTGAGGGTTTTTGATTGTGTTCGAATCAGTGGCCGTTGGTTGCGCGCAAGTTGGGATTCTTCTGCAGAGTATTTCGTCTGGTCTCGATTCCAGGTTTGTGATGCAGAGAGTTATACAGTTTTGGAGTTTCCAAGTCTAGGTTTCCTTCGAATGTTTTCTGATTTCTGGGCTTGATTGTGGAATTCAGTGGCTGTTGGTCTGTATCGGATTGTTGCTCTGCGTGGATTGTGCCTGCGGTTTCAGATCGTTGTTCTTCTTCTGCTAATTGAGGTAGGTGGTTACTCGATTCAGTTTGGAAGTTCAGCCATGGGGTTTGCAAGAGCGTTGTCTGTTTTTGTGTGTGATTCTATTAGCGTTTTGTTGTGATTTTGGATGGCTAAACCCCCATGGTTTCCTGTTTTAATGTCTGATTTGGTGTGTGTGCTTATTGGCATTTTGAGGCATTGATTTGTGTTGTTTTTCTGCTCTGTTCGTCTTCTGGAAATTGCATTTTTCGCACTGTCCGAACTTCCGTCCGAGCTTTGAAGTTCGGACAGTGCGTTTCTGCCTTTCTGATTTGCGAGTTCGGGGTATGTCCGAACATCTGTCCGAACATGGATGTTCGGACACACCCTCAAGTCTTCCCTCTGATTTAAAGTTCGACCTGTGTCCGAACTTCGAAGTCCGGACACAAGGTCGGACCATCCGCGTTTCTTCCGGTAGAACCTCCGAACATCCGTCCGAACTTGTGTTCGGACATTCTGAATTCCTCTATCTGATTTCAACTCGACTTGTGTCCGAACATCGATGTCCGGACACAAGTTCGGACATTTGGCTTTCTCTGGTTTCTGAGTCTCGACTTGTGTCCGAACTTCGACGTCCGGACACAAGTTCGGACACCCCTCTGTTTTCAACATAACTTCTTCGTTTGAACTCCGATTTGAGTGCCGTCTGCGGCATTGGTTTCCTTATGATCTGTGCTATTGATTTATGAGTGTTTTGGCATATTTAAATGCAACTTTGCTTCTGTTTAAGCAACCTTTCTGTTTTGGGACATTACACATTGTTTCTGAGCCGTGAATGGCTGGGTCGAGCTATTCCGTGGTATACCATGTAGACGTCGTTCTGAGTGTGGGTCATTCCCTTTCTGTTCTGTGGGGTTGACGAACCCTTTGGCTCTTTCGAGTCATTTCTGCGTTGCCGAGAGACCTGGTATGGTCTATGGGTCTTCGACCCTTCTGAGTGTGTGCATTGTGTTTTGTCCCCTTTCTGTTTAAGTGCTCTGACTGTTTCTGAAATGGGAACCCTTTGTTCCACTCTGCTTCTGTTTCTGAAAGCTTCTGACTATTTGAGAATTGTGCATAAGATGTTTATCTTCTCTTCTTCTGATTTCAATTGTTTTGAGCGACCTTGCTGATGACGGTCGCTGCTTACTGGGCATAGTTGTTGCTCATTCCCCTACTTCTAACATTTTTGCAGATTGATCAGCGAGGATCATCTTGAGTTCTGGAGCTGTAGTGCTTAGCTCATTTGACTGTTTAAACTTCTGTTATGACGTTGTAGCCTTCGGGCCTTCCTCTGTTTTGAGTTTCTGATTCGGATATGTATTTGGAATCCGTTTACTTCCGCTGTATTTGAATACTTTGGTTTACAATGTTAAGTGAACTCTGTTTTGGGCCTTTATTGTTTTGATCGTTTAGAGCCTTGCGTTATTGGTAGTAATACGCGGCGTGTAATACCCTTAACTCTTAGGCCGGTTTTAGGGGTGTTACATTTAGTGGTATCAGAGCCAGGTTTGGCTTTCTTTGGTGTCTGTGGGTGTGTTTGCTTGTGTGAGAGTCAGTTGTGACAGTGGTTGACAGTATGAGTTAGTTCTGACAAGTTTTGGATTTGTATATCTCAGAATGGCTCCTCGTAGGACACCAGTGACCCCTCAGGGAGATGCTGCGGATGTAGTGCAGCAGTTTGTGACGCAGTTGATGCAGACGATGGCTGCAGCTGCTGGGGGAGCTGGTGGAGGAGCTGGTGGTGCTGGCCCAGCAGGGCGAATGCCGTGGGAGGCCGAGTCCGAGCTCTCCAGGAGTTCATGAAGCTAAAGCCTCCATCCTTTGATGGCTGTGGTGACCCTCAGGAGGCGAGCCACTGGATTACAGAGGTCGAGGACCTGCTGAGAGTGATGGGGTCGGAGGATGACCAGAAGGTGGACTTCGCCACGTTCCTCTTTAAGGGGGAGGCGAAGGAGTGGTGGCGCATGGTGATGGGTAGGCATCCCCAGCCTTGGACCTGGGATCAGTTCTGCTTGGAGTTCAACAAGCAGTTCTATCCGGATGTGTACAAGGACCAGAAGATCAACGAGTATAACCGGCTGCGCCAGGGGAGAGATATGTCGTAGAGAGTATGTGAGGAAGTTTGTGACGCTGTCGAAGTATGCTCCAGAGCCGGATGAGCACAGGAAGGCTCGTAAGTTTGAGAGCGGATTGAGGCCAGACATCAGGTCGGCGGTGACACCTCTTCGTCACCGGACTTCAGGGATGTGCGGATGTCGCCTGCTGGTAGAGGCCGACATCAAGGGCAGACAGGCTGGCAAGGACCATAAGGGAAGAGGCGTGCTGAGGAGCCTCAGAAGAAGGAGGCTGCCCTCCTCAGAAGAAGCAGACCTATGGATCGCCGGGGAGCTTCTTCATCTTCGTCAGCTGGGACGAAGTGTGGGTCTTGTGGCCACCCCATCCTGGTAGGGAGTGCTACAAGAAGACCGGTGCCTGCTTTAAGTGCGGGTCGATGGAGCACCGGATTGCTCAGTGCCCTCAGGCGTCCAGTAGAGGCTCAGGGGATAGAGGTACCGGCTCAGACTCAGGGGCGAGGTCCGACCAGAAGAAGCCTCAGACTCAGGCCCGGGTTTATGCATGGCTGGAGAGCGTGATCGAGCGGGTGATCGCGTCATCTCAGGTATTCTCCAGATCCATTCTCGAGATGTGTTTTGTCTGTTTGATTCTGGAGCTACGCACTCCTTTATCTGCTGTGATTTGTTGGGTGACCTTGGACTGACTGCTGTGCCTAGTGAGGTAGACTTGTGTGTGAGTAGTCCATTAGGTGGGGTTGCCCCTTGTGTGCTGGATTCTGTGTGTAAGGCTTGTCCCATAGTAGTTAGGGACAAGACTTTCTTTGCTGACCTCATCCCGATGCGGATGACCTGTTTTGATGTGATTTGGGCATGGATTGGCTAGCAGAGCACCATGCCCATATAGATTGTGCAGCGAGGAGAGTGGTATTTGATCTGCCAGGCGGGTCTCGTTTTGCCTTCTCTGGGAATGCAGTTCCATGTGCGCCGGTGATTGTGTCAGCGATGCAGGCAGCCAGTTTCTTGAGGAAGGGCTGCCAGGGCTTCTTATGTTATCTGCCAGAGGTGCGTGAGGGATCTAGCTTGGAGAGCATCCCGATTGTCAGAGAGTTTCCTGAGGTCTTCCAGGACGACGTGCCCGGACTCCCACCAGTGCGAGAGGTGGAGTTCACCATCGATTTAGCGCCAGAGACTCAGCCCATCTCTAGGGCCCCTTACCGTATGAGTCCGGCGGAGTTGAAGGAGCTGAAGGTCCAGCTTCAGGAGCTGTTAGATAAGGGCTTCATACGCCCTAGTGTTTCGCCTTGGGGAGCGCCAGTGCTGTTTGTGAAGAAGAAGGATGGGACCTTCCGTTTGTGCATCGATTACAGAGAGTTAAACAAGGTGACCATCAAGAATCGCTATCCCCTTCCGCGCATTGACGATTTGTTTGACCAGTTGGCGGGTGCCACAGTGTTCTCGAAGATAGATCTTCGTTCGGGCTACCATCAGTTGAGGATTAAGGCCGAGGATGTGCCTAAGTCCGCTTTTAGGACTCGTTATGGTCATTACGAGTTCCTAGTCATGCCTTTGGTCTGACTAATGCTCCATCAGTATTCATGGACATGATGAACCGGGTTTTCAAACCCTATCTGGATCAGTTCGTAGTGGTCTTCATAGATGATATCTTGGTGTACTCCAGGAGCGTAGAGGAGCATGAGGAGCATCTGAGGATTGTTTTGCAGACGCTGAAGGATCATGAGTTGTATGCTAAGTTGAAGAAGTGTGACTTCTGGCTTGATCGCGTAGTATTCCTGGGACATGTGGTCTCGAAGGACGGTATCTCAGTGGATCCTGAGAAGATTAGAGCTTATGGAGTGGGCGAGGCCCACGAATGTTGCTGAGATTCGCAGTTTCCTTGGGTTAGCTGGGTACTACAGGAAGTTCGTTGAGGGGTTCTCTAAGATTGTATCCCCGCTGACCCGTCTGTTGAGGAAGGAGATCAAGTATGAGTGGAGCGAGGCTTGCGAGCAGAGTTTCCAGGAGATTAAGAAGAGACTGACGACGGCACCGATTCTGACTTTGCCTTCTGGGACGAGGGATTCGAGGTCTTCTGTGATGCGTCCCATAAGGGACTGGGATGTGTTTTGATGCAGCAGGGTAAGGTAGTGGCTTATGGCTCGACAGCTTAAGCCCTATGAGAAGAACTACCCTACCCACGATCTGGAGTTGGCAGCTGTAGTGTTCGCGCTGAAGATTTGGAGACATTATTTATATGGAGCGTCGTGTAAGGTTTACACTGACCACAAGAGCCTCAAGTATTTGTTCACTCAGAAGGAGCTGAACTTGAGACAGAGGAGGTGGTTGGAGCTACTTCATGACTACGATTTAGAGATCCTCTACCACCCGGGTAGAGCGAATGTTGTAGCAGACGCATTGAGCCGGAGAGGTGCTCCGGGCGTAGCTTGTGCCTTGTCAGGAGTTCAGAGGTCCGCCTTAGAGCTTCAGCGTATGGGAGTTTGGGTAGTCAGACCAGCCAGTGCCAGTGTGATAGCAGCGCTTCAGGTGCAGTCTTCGTTGGTCGACAAGATCCGGGTTGGTCAGGAGTCAGACTCAGCTTTATGTCGGATTAGAGAGGGGCTGTCTTCAGAGCAGAGTTCAGATTTCAGTGTCTCCAGTGATGGTTGTCTGCGTTTCAGAGGCCGTGTATGTGTGCCAGACGATGCAGTGCTGCGCAGAGAGATCCTTCAGGAGGCCCATGGAGCGCCATATTCAGTTCACCCAGGAGGGTGAAGATGTATCGAGACCTCAGAGAGTCATTCTGGTGGTCTGGGATGAAGCGTGATATCTTAGAGTTTGTCTCGAAGTGCTAGACCTGTCAGCAGATTAAGGCTGAGCACCAGAGGCCAGCGGGTTTGCTTCAGCCCCTTCCCATTCCTGAGTGGAAGTGGGAGAGTGTGGGGATGGATTTCGTCATGGGTTTGCCCAGGACTCCTTCGGGTTGTGATGCTGTTTGGGTGATAGTTGATCGTCTGACGAAGTCTGCTCATTTTCTGCCGGTGAAGAAGACCTTCAGTTTGGAGCGCCTAGCTTGTTTATATCTGGATGAGATAGTGAGGCTTCACGGTGTGCCTACTACTATTGTGTCTGATCGTGACCCTCGTTTTGTTTCGAGATTTTGGCGCAGTTTGCATAAGGCCTTGGGTACGAATTTAGCGTTCAGTTCAGCTTACCATCCTCAGTCGGATGGCCAGACAGAGAGGACTAACCAGGTTTTCGAAGACATGCTTCGCGCATGTGTCTTGGACTTTGGAGGTAGCTGGGAGCAGCATGTGACCCTGATTGAGTTCGCCTACAACAACAGCTTTCAGGCGAGCATTGGTATGGCTCCGTTTGAAGCGTTGTATGGTAGGAGGTGCAGGTCCCCCATCTGTTGGGACGACCTGAAGGAGAGGGTTTTGGTTGGCCCCGAGCTGGTGCAGGGTGCAGTGGAGAAGATCCGGGTGATCCGAGAGCGTTTGATTGTTGCCCAGAGTAGGCAGAAGTGCTATGCAGACCAGAGGCGTAGACCGCTTGAGTTCGATGTTGGTGATCTGTCTATCTGCGAGTGTCGCCGGTCAGAGGCGTGGTCCGATTTGGGAAGCGTGGGAAGCTTAGCCCGAGGTTCGTTGGACCGTTTGAGATTCTGGAGAGGATTGGCCCTGTGGCTTACCGTTTGGCTTTGCCACCTGCTTTGTCTGCTGTCCACGGAGTTTTCCATGTGTCTATGTTGAGGAAGTATCTGCATGATCCATCTCACGTGATCGACTACAGCCAGCTTCAACTAAGAGAGGATTGAAGTTTCGAGGCGGTGCCTACTCGCATTCTAGCCAGGGACGTCCGCCAGCTTCGTAGTAAGACCCTGCCTATGGTGAAGGTCCAATGGTCTGATCAGTTAGAGAGTGAAGCTACGTGGGAGCTCGAAGATGAGCTGCGTGCCAAGTTTCCCTCTCTGTTCGAGCAGTAAGGTGAGTTAATCTCGAGGACGAGATTCTTTTAAGGGGGAGGTGATGTTATAACCCGTTTAATTGCAACCTTATTTTATGTCCGGTTTATATAATGATCTAGGTTGGATTACATTTATTATCAGTTGGGACACCGGCGGCATTGTTTTAATTGCAGAGGGCAAGGAGGTCCATCTATTAAAACAATTAAGGTAATTGTTTTTATTAGTTAATAAGGATGGGAACCTTATTTAATTTAGCCTTCTAATTATTTTTTCTTCACAATTAAGTTCAATTCAGTCAGATCGTGAGGAGCGTTCTCTATCGTGGTGCTAAGCGGCAGTTTCTCTCTCTTTTCCTTCTCTCTCGATCTTTCCCCTCTGTTGAAGATTCCGGTCCTACTGCTGCAATCAGATTGGTGATCTTAGTTGCGGTGTAGTTTCCTCTTCGTTTTCAGGTTGGTATTGCAGAACCGGTCTCCGTTGTATCATCTGTTCTTGTTCCAGTTTCTGATTGAGGGTTTTTGATTGTGTTCGAATCAGTGGCCGTTGGTTGCGCGCAAGTTGGGATTCTTCTGCAGAGTATTTCGTCTGGTCTCGATTCCAGGTTTGTGATGCAGAGAGTTATACAGTTTTGGAGTTTCCAAGTCTAGGTTTCCTTCGAATGTTTTCTGATTTCTGGGCTTGATTGTGGAATTCAGTGGCTGTTGGTCTGTATCGGATTGTTGCTCTGCGTGGATTGTGCCTGCGGTTTCAGATCGTTGTTCTTCTTCTGCTAATTGAGGTAGGTGGTTACTCGATTCAGTTTGGAAGTTCAGCCATGGGGTGTTGCAAGAGCGTTGTCTGGTTTTTTGTGTGTGATTCTATTAGCGTTTTGTTGTGATTTTGGATGGCTAAACCCCCATGGTTTCCTGTTCAATGTCTGATTTGGTGTGTGTGCTTAATTGGCATTTTGAGGCATTGATTGTGTTGTTTTTTCTGTTCTGTCCGTCTTCTGGAAATTGCATTTTTCGCACTGTCCGAACTTCCGTCCGAGCTTTGAAGTTCGGACAGTGCGTTTCTGCCTTTCTGATTTGCGAGTTCGGGGTATGTCCGAACATCTGTCCGAACTTGGATGTTCGGACACACCCTCAAGTCTTCTCTCTGATTTAAAGTTCGACCTGTGTCCGAACTTCGAAGTCCGGACACAAGGTCGGACCTTCCGCGTGTTCTTCCGTAGAACCTGTCCGAACATCCGTCCGAACTTGGATGTTCGGACATTCTGAATTCCTCTATCTGATTTCAACTCGACTTGTGTCCGAACATCGATGTCCGGACACAAGTTCGGACATTTGGCTTTCTCTGGTTTCTGAGTCTCGACTTGTGTCCGAACTTCGACGTCCGGACACAAGTTCGGACACCCCTCTGTTTTCAACATAACTTCTTCGTTTGAACTCCGATTTGAGTGCCGTTTGCGGCGTTGGTTTCCTTATGATCTGTGCTACTGATTTATGAGTGTTTTGGCATATTTAAATGCAACTTTGCTTCTGTTTAAGCAACCTTTCTGTTTTGGGACATTACACATTGTTTCTGAGCCGTGAATGGCTGGGTCGAGCTATTCCGTGGTATACCATGTAGATCGTTCTGAGTGTGGGTCATTCCCTTTCTGTTCTGTGGGGTTGACGAACCCTTTGGCTCTTTCGAGTCATTTCTGCGTTGCCGAGAGACCTGGTATGGTCTATGGGTCTTCGACCCTTCTGAGTGTGTGAATTGTGTTTTGTCCCCTTTCTGTTTAAGTGCTCTGACTGTTTCTGAAATGGGAACCCTTTGTGTTTCACTCTGCTTCTGTTTCTGAAAGCTTCTGACTATTTGAGAATTGTGCATAAGATGTTTATCTTCTCTTCTTCTGATTTCAATTGTTTTGAGCGACCTTGCTGATGACGGTCGCTGCTTACTGGGCATAGTTGTGTGCTCATTCCCCTACTTCTAACATTTTTGCAGATTGATCAGCGAGGGTCATCTTGAGTTCTGGAGCTGTAATGCTTAGCTCATTTGACTGTTTAAACTTCTGTTATGACGTTGTAGCCTTCGGGCCTTCCTCTGTTTTGAGTTTCTGATTCGGATATGTATTTGGAATCCGTTTACTTCCGCTGTATTTGAATACTTTGGTTTACAATGTTAAGTGAACTCTGTTTTGGGCCTTTATTGTTTTTGATCGTTTAGAGCCTTGCGTTATTGGTAGTAATACGCGGCGTGTAATACCTTTAACTCTTAGGCCGGTTTTAGGGGTGTTACATTTAGTGGTATCAGAGCCAGGTTTGGCTTTCTTTGGTGTCTGTGGGTGTGTTTGCTTGTGTGAGAGTCAGTTGTGACAGTGGTTGACAGTATGAGTTAGTTCTGACAAGTTTTGGATTTGTATATCTCAGAATGGCTCCTCGTAGGACACCAGTGACCCCTCAGGGAGATGCTGCGGATATAAGGGGTTATCGCTCTCAACACCGAATTCAAAGAACTAGAGAGGTTTAGCACTCGATTTCAGCTTGAAAATCGTGGAGGAAGGATGAGAATCGGCAACGATCCAGAGGACAAAGACCGTCGAGTGAGTTGACTCTTTACTTTCTTTTTGGTTTCGAATTTTCCTGAGCAATGAAGGTGGCGATTGGAGTTTTGGATCGGGAGGAGGAAAAGGATGATTGATGCATAGATGAGGGAGTTTTTTCAGGGTTTCTTTCTTCAGTGATGATGGTGGTGGAAGATGGTGTTGCTGGATTTTGTGGGCGAAATCACTCAACGGAGCAAAGTGGGTCGATGTGATGAGGAGGAGAGGGGTGCAGTGAGTATGTTCTTCGTTCGCCATGAGTGAAGAGAATGAAGGTGCACAAACGTTCCTGGTTCACTAGTTGAAGAAGAAGGAGATTGTGTACTCCTCGTTCATCGGTTGAAGAAAAGGAAGAAGTAGATTGTAGAGCTTGTATATTTCCTTTTCGCCAGCTTCAGGTTGCGAATTACCGTGAGTATGAAAATGAAGAGAGTTGAGGCTACTACTTGTTTGCCAGTAGGATTGCAAATTACCGGTGAAGAGAATGAAAGGAGCGTGAGTGAAAGAAATGAAGGAGGGAGCTATGTGATTCTCATTCACCAGTTTGATTTGGTAAAACTCTCGATAATTGAAGAGAATGAAGATCGAGAGAGTCTGTATAAACAGAGGAGAAGTTTTGGGATCGGTGTCGGCAGTTATCCCTTATGTGTATATTTGTGTACTGGAAAATGGATGAGAGCAATATTAAGGCGCTGCAGTAGGATCGGTCTCCAGGTTTTCCTCTGATTGTAGAAGATTGATCGATGTGTGAGTGGGAAGAAGAAAGTGATGGTGGCGGCTAGGTTTCTTTGAATTTTTTGGATCGAGTTTTGGATGAAGATGGAAAACAAGGATCGGGGTAGACAGTTTGTCGTGCGGATGGGATGTGGCTACTGTTCCTTAAGAAGAGGAATGTGTAGGGTTTTCCTGATTTTTTGGTATGGGCTGCATTCAGATGGGTTAAAAAAATAGTTAATCGGGCCATGGAACTTGGGGGCCTTGTCTGGTGTGGGTGTCAGCTATAAGCCTGGGCTGGATTAGTTTGACCTAAAACGTTGGTCTAATTGACCCGAAAGGAATGGAAAAAAACAAGAGCAAAACACACACTCCTAATTTATACTAAGTAAACCTTTTAAAACGCTAATCACTCTAAATGAAAATATACAGTAAAGTGAAACAGCTTTATCTAATGAATTGTTTTCCTCTTAAGAGCTATGACATAATAGAATGCAGATAACAATAAAAATACGAAAACATATACAGTATACAATAAACAAAATTACATGAAATAATGAAATAGTACCAGCATGATAAAAATACAGGTGAATGTCGTAAAAAAACGAAATTGAATTAGATATGTACGAATAGCTGTAAGTAACAAAATAAGATGAGATGAGAGGAAGTTTAGTTGAATTAGCGACAAAACGAAATGTGCTAATGTAGTGAAAAGGTGCATAAAATGATGAATAATGCTAAAATAATAATGATAAAGACAAAATAAAAACAAGTGCTAAAAAGAAAAATATAAGAAAATGTATCAATGAAATGAAATGAGATAAAATAAACAAGTAACGAAATAGCATGAACTAAAATAAAATAAGCGGATAAAACAAAACTGACTAACATGAAATGAATCAAAAATAAAGGGTAAGATAAGTAAATAATGAAAACGGACGGGTTTGAAAATGGAGGCCTTGAAAATTAAACTAAAAATCTTTGTCATCAAAAGAAAGTTTCATTTTGGAATCCACATGAACAAGTTTTGAAGAGAAAGGCGACGACCCGCTTCTTTTATTTATTTGTCTGAATTTTTCTTTATGGGGTGAGAATTTTTGGTGTCTACAGATGGCTCCCCTTGATTCAATTTTGCAAGCCCTTGCAGGATTGGATCAAGGTTGAGAGGGCGCCAAAAATTCTCACTATGACTTTGTAGTGCACAGGGAGGTGACCGCGAGGTAGATAATGTATGATTGCGACGGGAAGTGATATGATAGTTGAATGCACGAGGACTTATTACGAGCCTCAACTGGACCTCTTGACATCCAGTCCTAGGACTTATGTCGAGCCTAAAATGCTAACAATAGATTGGTTTGGGGTGCACGAGGACTTATGAGTGCCTCAACTGGACCTCTTGATATCCAGTCGTAGGGCTTATGACGGGCCTAGAATGTAATTGAAAGTACGAGGACTTAGGAGAGCCTCAACTAGACCTCTTGACTTCTAGCTATAGGACTTATGACGAGCCTATAATACTTTTCATTTTGTACCGTACTAGTAATGTAATAGCTGCCTAGCAGGTGGGTGTGAAACGATCTTGCACTAGTAGCATAATAGCTGCCTAGTGGAGGAAAAGTGGTGGGACCGTACTAGTAGCGTAATAGCTGCCTAGGAGGCGGATGTGCAACGATCTCGCACTAGTAGCGTAATAGCTTCCTAGCGGAGGAAAAATATTGGGACCGTACTAGTAGCGTAATAGCTGCCTAGTGGGTTATGAAGTGAACGATCTCGCACTAGTAGCGTAATAGCTGCCTAGTGGAGGAAAAAAGGCGAGACCGCACTAGTAGCGTAATAGCTGTCTTGTGGGTGTAAAACAAAAGGCGACGGTACTAGTAGCGCAATAGCTATCTAGCAGGTGTAAAACGAAAAATTCGACCGCACTAGTAGCGCAATAGCTGTCTAGCGGGTGTAAAACGAAAAATTCGACCGCACTAGTAGCGCAATAGCTGTCTAGCGGGTGTAAAATGAAAGGCGACCGTACTAGTAGCGCAATAGCTGTCTAGCAGGTGTAAAACGAAACGCGACCATACTGGTAACGCAATAGTTGTCTAGCAGGTGTAAAATGAAAAATTCGACCGCACTAGTAGCGTAATAGCTGTCTAGCGGGTGTAAAATGAAAGGCGACCGTACTAGTAGCGCAATAGCTATCTAGCAGGTGTAAAACGAAAGGCGACCGTACTAGTAGCGCAATAGCTGTCTAGCAGGTGTAAAACAAAAAAGCGACCGCACTAGTAGCGCAATAGCTGTCTAGCAGGTGTAAAACAAAAAAAGCGACCGCACTAGTAGCGCAATAGCTGCCTAGCGGGTGTAAAATGAAAAAGCGACCGCACTAGTAGCGCAATAGCTGCCTAGCGGGTGTAAAACAAAAAAAGCGACCGCACTAGTAGCGCAATAGCTGCCTAGCGGGTGTAAAATTAAAAAGTGACCGCACTAGTAGCGCAATAGCTGCCTAGCGGGTGTAAAACAAAAAAAAGCGACCGCACTAGTAGCGCAATAGCTGCCTAGCGGGTGTAAAATGAAAAAGCAACCGCACTAGTAGCGCAATAGCTGACTAGCGGGTGTAAAACAAAAAAAAGCGACCGCACTAGTAGCGCAATAGCTGCCTAGCGGGTGTAAAATGAAAAAGTGACCGCACTAGTAGCGCAATAGCTGCCTAGCGGGTGTAAACTGAAAAAGCGACCGCACTAGTAGCGTAATAGCTGTCTAGCGGGTCTAAAATGAAAAAGCGACCGCACTAGTAGCGCAATAGCTGCCTAGCGGGTGTAAAATGAAAAAGTGACCGCACTAGTAGCGCATTAGCTGCCTAGCGGGTGTAAACAAAAAAAAGTGACCGCACTAGTAGCGCAATAGCTGCCTAGCGGGTGTAAAGATGCACTAGATAGTGAACAAATTTGGTGGGTATATGCAAGTGATGCGTTGTGAGATGGTTAACAAATGAATTAATTGAATAAAACTCCCTGTTTGTGGGTGTAGGTTTTTGTGTGAGCAGATGGCTCTAGAGTTACATCAAAACTTCAGGATGGCTCGGGTATGGCTCCGGCATGGCTTCAAGGATCTGAGATGGCTCCAGCATGAGTTGATGGCTCCAGTATGCACTGATGGCTCTGGTAGGCACTGATGGCTCCGGTGTGATTAATGGTCTCGAGGTGGTTGGTGGGTTTGACATGGTTGATGATTTTGTGGCAATTTGTGGGCTTTGATTTGCCTTGAGATTTTTTTCAGGGTGGTTTGATTGCTCCGATGATGGATTTGTTGTTGTTTGACGGGATTTGTTGTGGACTTCATAGTGAGTGAATGGTTTTTGCGAGTGAATAATGAAACACAGTCGCATGACTTTGTTGGGAGTTCCCATCATGGTTCCAGGATTTCCATGGATGGCTCCGGGATGACCTTGTGCTGATTGAGCATGACGATGCTTTGGTTGGTTCACTTTAATGACACCGAGGGGAAAAGGGAAATTTTTGCCTTTGATCTGGTCGCACCCTGAACAGGCTGCCTACGTACTCAATTCCGTATTGAGATCAGACCATACGTAGTTCGATCCTCTGTAGGCAAGGCCTTGGTGACGAAATAGCTTAGACATGATTTGAGGTGGCTCTCGTATTGTTCTCGAACTGTTGGGATGACCCCTGTGTAATTCCAATGATGGTTTCAATGTCGGATGATGGCTCCCGTATGGCTCTAGCTTAGCTTTGGGAGAGGTGTCGATGAGACTCAAGTATGACAGTGGATGGCTCCGAGATTATCTTCGTACGGCTTAGGACGGCCTTATTTTGATTCGATGTAGCTCAAAGGTAGCCTGGGATGGCTCTGAATGCTTCGATGTAGTTCGAGGATGGCCCCGGGTGGCTTCACAATGATTCGACGTAGCTCAAAGATAGCCCGGAATGGCTTCAGCTTGATTTCCTTTGATAGGAAGTTTTACTTCAACTACAGCAACTGAAGTCGACTCTCAGCGAGACTAGGCAGAGTTCTTACCAATCAGATGTTGATAATGGAGTGCTTATGATGCATGCAAATATTAAATGCTAAATACGATGCAAAATGCATATGCAGTTTTTGTAGAGAAGGTATGGCCTTATCTTTATTAATATGAGGTTTACGAATATAAGACATCTTTGGTTCGATCTTGAGTGATTGTTCAACTGGAATGCGTGAATCACTTTCCTCTCATGGAGGGATATGGGTCAATCTCTTGTGAGTGTGGTTGTGTGTGCTAATGGTGTGATGATGCTCTCGATGCTTGGAGTAGTATTTTCCTTAGAATTTCTTTCGAGGTTATGAACTTTCCGTTCCTCACAAATTCCTCACCTGCAATGGGGTAGGCCGATTATGATTTGGTGGTTCAGTTGAAGAGTCACTCACACTCTAAAGACCTTGTGAGATTAGGTCACACTCATTCGCTAACGGTCCCTTTGGTATGACGGGACATGTTGATAACAAGTACGAAACTTATGATTCATGTTTCAGATCCGATACTTTCGGTCAACGCTCATCAACTAACGAGTCAGAGGTCATTTATTGGGTTATAACGGGGCTGAGGGGTATGATGTACGTCACATGGGACTGGGGGATTTATTTGGGAATTGTGGAGCTTTTGTGCAATAGAGGACGTGTTTCGCCTTTGCCATGGGTGGAATGATTGGACGGGTTTTAATAACCTTTTATTGGTTTCTATGGGACATCATTGGTCCTTCTGATTTGGATTTCTCCTTCTTGCCTCTTCTGGTGTTCGATTTGAACTTTCTTCTCATTTTGTTTTTTGAAACTGCATTTGGCTCATCAACTTTCTCAAGCGTTCACTGCTTTGTATTTCGGCTGTCAGCTTTGGAGTTGCATTGACTCATCGATCTTCTTGAACATTTTCAGTGTTCTTTTTTGGTGTTTGGCTTTGGAGTTGCATTGACTCACTGATTTCTTCAAGCATTTCATTTGTTGTTTTTGTGAAGATGGGGGGGAGAGACCATGGCTCCGGCTCCTTTGAGATCCTCTATTGCAAGGGCAAGTAAGTATATGTACGTGGGTTGACATGTTGTGGAGTTCACAGAAAAAGGTTTATCGTGAAAGGCTCAGCGGGGCTCACTAAGGGATTATGTACAGGGCAGTCAAAGCTTTTTGGTATTGTGGGGATTTTGATCCTAAGTGCCTCGTCATTCTCATTATTCAATGATTGTTTTCTTACTCTTCTCAAATCTTTGCATGAATCACAGTTCGTATCATGTTTATCGACATTGCTCTCACTATGATTTGTGCCTCTCCATGTGCTGAAGGAATGCACATGTCGCTCGTGGTTTTACCTCAATTGGAACTCTTTACCTTCCCTCATCACTCAATGGATTGTCCAAAACACTCATTTGAAATTCAAAGGAAAATACCGCTCTTTGTACACTACTCACTTTGGTTTGTGGTGCTGATTTTGATTGGATCCTTGAGTTCATTGACGGGTCAAGAGTTTAGTGATTCAAACACTATGTTCAAACAATCAATCAAGCTTTTCACCGAAGACATCGTTTCGATATGGGAGTATGCAAATGCAATTATCTACAATGCAATATGATGTGGTAATATGGAATTACTATGTATAGGATGCATGAAATGATGAGAATGAAAATGACTCATTCGAATTTTGGTTCGATTTTTTTTGCTTGTTTTTTGTTTTTTTTAATGGATGCAATGCATGAGTGGTAAGGTTATGACTAGTCTCGCTTGAGCCGAACTCAGCTTGCAGTTCATGAAGCTCATCCCGTCATTGTAAGCCCTGAAGAAGGTCAAGTTGTTGGATGTGATGTGAGAGAAGTTGTTTCAAAATAGTATTTGGTCGATGATTGGCTCCTGGGATTTTGGAATTTTAGGGAGTGAAAACTCCCGCATGGTGATCCCATGATATGACAATGACTACATTTTTTGGGATTTTTGAAGGTATGTTTTTTATTTTGGGTTTTTTTGGATGTATGACTTTTTTGGATTTTTGGATGTGTGATTTTTTGGATTTTTTTTTTGTGCATGCTTTTTTGTGGTTGTTGGTCTCTATGTACATGGTATGCTGAATGGGAAAAAAAAGCTTTGAATGCTCGGTATTTCTTGCTATCACTTCGAAGATCATGTCGCCACTCATAGACAAAGACAGTTATTCACCTGCAAACACGACCAT
Organism: Limonium bicolor; assembly: GCA_023374045.1. Taxonomy (NCBI): domain Eukaryota; kingdom Viridiplantae; phylum Streptophyta; class Magnoliopsida; order Caryophyllales; family Plumbaginaceae; genus Limonium; species Limonium bicolor. Next base: position 262,491,605 of record CM041782.1, on the reverse strand, counting down.
TATTGTAGAAAGAATAATCTGACAAATGTTAGCATGCTTGAAAAAAATGGGATGGATGCTCTTGTGAGGTGTGTTGGAAATGTAACATGTGATTATGCATTTTCCTAAGATGAGTGTGATTCATGCATGATTAATGAATTTGAACTGAATGAGAATGCATGCAACTCTTTTCCTTTCTGCCATGAATGTGTTGCATGCTTTTGTTCGTTGTTGTTTTATTAGCTTGTTCCCAAAAGAAGCTACATTTTAGAAAAACGGTTTTGAAAAATGTGTTTCCGAAGTTGTAACACCCCATCCAACAAACTACACACTTAACAACAAACTGCAGCGGAAAACAACCTTCAACACATTACTTAACTCGTTGGTGTTACACGCCGTTAGCCACCCACGTGGCTAACAAGGCTAATCCATATACATTGTACCGGTCTGATGGGCTAAATTCCCGAGCAACTACACATTATTATCCTTTTCCATTAACAACATCAACAACATACATCTTTTAACTATACCGAGTATTTATAAACTGATGCCGACAACAATTTCGGTCTTACTACACCTACTGTATATATACACTTAAATGATTGCCCATGTACAATGTCTGCCCCGTCCTACTCTCGAACGGCTTCCAGCTCTCTGTACCTGAAACAGGAAAAGAAGAGAAAGGGTGGCCCCCAAGGGGCTCAGCACCTTTGCTGGTATGGTAATCCCGCAGCCCACATGCTACCGGGCCACGCACAACTAATTGTCGTCTTAGCATGCGGTTGATTATTTTTAAATCATACATGCAACTGTAAACACACAACACATAATCATTTCGCCTCAACGGGCTCAACAAACGGATAATATATCGTTACTTAATAAGTCACTCATGGTATTCATTATCCCTAGAGTGTTCCTCCTCTAATGGAGCTACTTCCTTAATAGACGACACTTACCCTTAAATCGGGTTGTCCTTAAACGCCTCTTTTCTCAAACTGGGATTCATATCCATGATCCACATACTCCACATTTTACAACATATAACATACACTACATAACATCACGCAACAACACTTTGCACGTTTCAACGTGCACAACATAACACCGCAATAGATATTGCTTCACAACAAAAATACATAACATAACGGGAATGGTTCTCTTAGGAACCGACCCAAACATTGTTTATACACTGGTGAGCCTAGAGAATGTTGCCAGTCTCATGATAAGCTCGTTATGCAATAACAACAACACTCATTACCGTCCTAATAGTCGGACGAGAAACTTAAGTTAAGGCGGTTCGGGTTTGGAGGCCCGAACACACCACACAAACACATGTTCCCCCTAAACCGATCATAAGTCAGAATAGCTAAGCTTTGGAATAAGCTAATGGGAGATCATAACCCGTGAGGGAAACAACCATAACAAAGAGAAGGGTAAGACTAAGAAGGATACCCTCTCCCAAACAACGCGCGACCGGCCAAACCGGATTCCTCACTACTGTTAGTACATACTTACTTTAGATATTAGTTAGAACCCCACTATGGAGTCTATCACATCTACACATCATACAGTATTACAACTGTGTTAGACAAACAAGGGAGATCCCTACATTCACATACACATATCACACATTTAACACACGCATAGCCGTGGTTAGTACGTCCCATGGTTCGGGTCGTTTACTCCGAATACCGAACTCTCATGTGATCCTAGACTCAGTTAACTAAGGTTAACACTTCCGAGGTTAAATGGTATCGGAGTTGAACACGCCACATATATGAATTACTGTAAACTCATTACATGTTTTATCTTACAACGTGGCAAACATACAGAAAAACACATTGGCATACAAGCCGGTGTAATCCGGTAGGACACAGGTTGCAAGAAAACCATACCTGTCACCGGAGTCCACTTTACCACGTCCACTTATGTTCCTCGAGCAATTCTCGAACAACTGTTAACATCACATGTGTTTTTATTAACATCGGGGTTGCTTGATTATTTATGTCTAATGCTTATAATTTTTTTCCCCCCCCGTTAACTTAGTTAAATAACTTGACATTTTTAACTTGTTTTACTCTCACATTTTAATACACTTTCCACCCACCAAATTGTGACTATAACTCTCCTAACATGTCCTACACAACCTTATAACATCATTATCCATCAATCCCCATCATTAGACATCTTTTAATATCTTAACACAACAATTTTAGAGTGGTCCGGGACTTGGTCCTTACCTTAAGTCCCGGACCAACACTTAATGAAACTCTCGGTCTATTTAAATAGGGTGGTCCGGGACCTTGTACTCACCCCAAGTCCCGGACCGCTACATGGAGCAACTCACGGCCTGTTTTTGATATATGGTCCGGGACTTTAACCTTAACCAAGTCCCGGACCCAAGCTACAGAATGCTCTATTTGCATTTTTCTAACCTTGTTGCACTACTTCTCCACCTCCATTAATTACCCAAACTTCATACATGGACTTAGGCATACTCTAATACCAAAATATCACTTTGATTCTCCTTAAAACATTGTCTTTCTTTTTTTTTTTTTGCATAATTTTGGGCCGTCCGACCCACCGTCCGACCCACAGCTGGGTCGGACCGTTCCAGAAACTTTTCCCGTCTGCTAAATACTCATGTCCGACCCATGTCCGACCCAACCATCTGGGTCGGACCATTCCAGAGACCTAGAGCACACATGTCCGACCCATGTCCGACCCAAGACCTCTGGGTCGGACCATTCCAGAAACATCAACGGTGACTTAACAGAGGCTGTCCGACCCACCCTGGGTCGGACCACTGGGTCGGACAACATCAGAAGTTGTCCAAAACTTGTCAAACTTTCTCCAAATTTTCCTCAAGCCTCCTAATGTGTTAAAACTCATGTGGCACCCTTAAACCTTCATATAACATCCATAAACTCATCTTATAACTCCTTAACACTTACTCTTCTTACCAAAATTCTTAACACTTATGTTGTTTTCTCCTTAAGATTTCTAAGTGGTATTTTACCTTTAATGACCACTATACCAAGGTGTTTCCTCTACACCTTAACATCATCTCTCAAGCTTCTTTTCTTACTAACTAAACCTCCTTTTCACATCTTACCTAAACATCACTTATTCCTTGGATATCAACATTACCTAAACCTTAAACAACTTCCTAGTTCACCAAAACTTTCTTAAAACACTTAGAACTTCTTGCACATTTTCCAAATTTTGCCATAGTTTCTCTTGTATATACTCACATCAAAACACGTAGTTTGTCCCTTATTTTATCCAAAAACACCTAAATCCATCAAGAACATTTTTACACCCAAGTTCACAACATTAAGCACTACATCACAATATAGTGCATAACTTAAATTGCTTGGCTTGGCACTTACGGCCCTTAAATAACATGGCGCTCGTAGGGCCTTAAATTGCATAAACCTTAAACACTGAATTTCCCACAAAGTAATGCCTTTGACCTGCAAATACACCCAACAATACACAGGCCTTAATAAACTCCTTGAAAGCATTTTACTAGCTCATTCACCCTTGGCTCCTTAGGTATTTTATTAAGCAAATCAAGCTCATTTTCTAAGGAACTTAAACTACATTGAGATAGCTTGTTTACCTCTTTTTCCTCACAAACTTCTTTCTTGTTTCCTTGTAAAACAAACGGTGGGGTGTTTGGTTGTTTGTCAACTTCAAACAATGTACAACTAATAGAATGAGTATCCAAGCATTATGCTTCATCTCATTGTAAACCCTAGTTACACATATTGTTTTAACACATTAAGGTAATTGTTTTACCTTGGAATTGGAAGAGAACTTGAATAAGTATCAAGAGAGGACTCCTCTAGCCCTTGGAAGATTCAAATGAAGCTAAAACAAACAAGGTAAAGACACCATGGTGAGGTGAATTTTCGGCCATGTACTAAAAGAGAGGAAACTTGATTTTTCTTTGAGATTCCTACCTAGAAGCAAAGGAGAGTATAATGTAGAGAAACACAAGCTCAAGCTCCATCAATGGTGATTCTCCATGGCACCAAAATTGAGCTCTTGAAGATTTGAAAAGGTAGAAGTGTAGAGCTTGACCTAACTAAGACAAATATGGTCTTAGAATTTGATTGGGAGCATGGAGTTGGATTTGGCAAGGAATGAAGATGGAGAAGGGAAGAGCTGTAGCAAATCGTAAATGGAGGAAAGGAGAAGATGAAGAAACCGTGTGAAATGAAAGAAGAGAAGGAAATGAGAAGGTAAGTTTGCTTTTGGAGATATTATGTTATAAAGCAAAATAGTACTTACTTTAAGCTTACTTTACTTATTTGATTTCTTTACATGTTGGTGACTCACACCATGAAAAACCGGCCCCCATATCTTAGGAGGGTATAATAGTCTTTGTTGACCAACTTAATTATTATAAACAACAATGTTACAAACTAGCTTAAAAAGGTTACTATTCATTAAAACAAGGCACATAGATGTGAAATTTTTGATTTCCATTGATATAGACTTCCAAATGTGATACTATATAGTACACATGTTAATTAAAGAGTAATGATGGACACTTTAGCCATTCAAAACATTTACAAGACAATTTTCAAAAAACGTGCTTTAAGATTCCTTAAAGCACTTTTGTGTTTTACTTGTTTTCAAGCTTGGTTTTCTTGGTAATTGATTTAATAGGTCAATAACATATTTATAAGCTGTAGGTATGACCATTAGGTCTTATACAATTTATGCCAAGCATAGAGCACATTTTTGCTCTTATTGACTTAAGGTATTATTTTGTTTTGTTTGGTTCCATTGTCTACCCAGGTTTCCTAAGGACTAATTAGCCTTATAAAATCATAATTAAATGTATTAAGTCTTGGTAGGCTCTTTGGGTCCTAACCAAGTCACTCATAGCTTAGAGCATGTTTTTGCTCAAACTGTATCTTAGTGCTTTATTGCATTTACTGTGGTTTTACATTGTCAGTGATGTTTCTAAGGCACTTTTAGCCTTTACATACCATAGTTTAAATGTTTAACAACATATCAAGGTTTGGGGTATTTCAATCTACCCCCTTTAAAAGAACTTCGTCCTCGAAGTTCACACTTTTCACACATCATTAGATTAGAACACAGTAATCACTTGGAAATAAACTTCCATAACCAAACACACTTTACATCACAACCTCGGACTTAATGGTCCGGGCAACACATTCACATCCACACATAACATAACATATTCACATGATAGCCTCGACTCATGGTCCGGGTATCTAACAACATTTACACATACATAAAAACCCCTTAGAATCTCTGGTCTTGGGTAACATAACAACATTAGACACATAGGTCTTGATAACATAACAGTCTTTAGACACATAGGTCTATATAAAACCTACAACATTTAGACTCATAGGTTTGATAACATAACTGTAGGAACTCAAGGTCAAAATAATATTTATTACACATAACACAACATGTCTTAGCATGTATAGCAATCAAAAATATCTTTGATATACACTGTTATCCTGCAGAACCGGGTCGCGATGGACGGCTTCCGTCCCGTGCCTTTGGGAGATCAAAACTATCACTTAAATTTAAAATTTTTCCTTGTGAGGTTAAGTAAGAAGACTTTAATTATATAAAGTATCTATCAACGTTTTATAAATACAATTGAAAATCCTTTTGAAAACACACACAACACCAAGTCCAACTTAGCTCTTGCTTCTTTTCTTAGCGTGTTATTTGTGACCATTATAGAGTTTCAAGAGTCATCCAACCCTGATGTGATCAGCATCAGTGTTGAACTATCCTTCCACCCCAATTTGTGTCGGCTTCCCTTGATCACATGCAAATCAAGTTCCACCTCCACTTCATTTTCAAGCATTAATTAAATCACTCATTTCCAATTTTCTATCTTTTAAACATTCTAGTCATGATCATAACATCTCCAAGGGATAGGACTTCGTCTATCAGTTATTTCCATTCACTTAAATTAGTTACCTAGGGGAATTCTCATTCTCACTAGGTTCTATGTCAGTTTCGTATTCTTTCATGAATCACTATATAGTATATATATACATATATATTTTATCAAAAATACAAACACACATTTCACATTTATACACTGTCGGGCTTTTGTTCCACCGGGAGTTTCTCTACTCCCCCACTTGTACTATCACACACAGCGTGTAACAAATACCCACACTTATCACAATGGTATTCGCATCTTCTGTGCGCAATTACCACAATTAAACCATGATGAATGTGTATGTTTACGTAACACACACACAATCATCAAGACAATAAATAATTTTGTGCTATGCACAATATAAGTCACATACACTACGTACACTTGTACGGTAATATACACTAAGTGGTTTTGCGCTCTACCCCTTAAAGGGATTACGCCCACGTAATCAATCACTAAACATTAGCTTATAATGTTCTGCCGTCGTGAAGTGTTTTAACTTCCACGCGGTCTATTACACAATGGATTCGATTAGAGGATCTTAACCCTATTGGCGGTTTAGTTCCTAAAACCAAGAATTCTCATTGGAGTTTGTTTTGTTAAACTCTTAGTTGGTTTCGTTCTGGCCTGTTAGGCTTCTAGGCGTTAATAATTAGCCATTCACTCATGTCACCATGTACATTCAAACACTTGAATCACTGGCTCACTAGTTTCTGCTGCGAAACTCTAATAACTGTAGATCTTATTGCTCCCTTTTGTTATTCTTACTGTATTGTACATCCCCAATTGTCACCTTCATCTTGGTAACAATGGTTTCTCAACCGACGCGTGGTATCTCTTACCGTTAGCGAATTCGGTGAGTTATAAACTTTCTATCCACTTCCATAACAACTTACTGTGTATAAGCTATGTATTTCACAATGATGACTTGTTTCCTTCCGACTCACTATCGGTTGAGATTGAGCTACTACCTAGTGTGTAGTGCTCTCTCAGCTATTTACAACATTTGGGGTATATTCCATACCGATATTTGGCAGTTAGTTCTACTGTAATCACTTACTGTTAATCATGTCTCCACATTTGGTTTTGTACAAGTACTCTTTTATTGGTGTGGTCTTGCATTTCCTATGCATCGGCCATATAACATTATTCCTCCATAATTAACATGTTTCCAATTCCTAGCTATCCCACTCGATCATTACTGCGCAAGTGCAATACCAAAACACTCAGTCATACAGAGTGCAGAGGCGTAAACGCTTGACAGTAAATCCCTATGCGATTCGCCATGGAATTCACACTGAGTTGAGTCCTTATCATATAGTACCGACCATTGGCTTATTGCCCAGTCTGTGTATCATCACTTGCTTGCATGTCCATTGAGTTTTACCCACAACTGGTCTTATCCGCCACAAACACTTATACAACGGTCGCTTACTGCGCCACCGTACTTATTGTATAACACTAACTTACATCGTATTTACTGTCACATTAACTTCCACGCATATACTTATATCATTCGTATTATGGTTCATCACTCATTTGGATGACTACTGAATGCTCCTTGAGCATCGATCATTCGAGTCACAGCCGGCATTATTCAGCTCGGTGTTTCACTTTATACACACATATACTAAGCTAACTGTTCTCTTTCAATAATAACATCGTCCATTCTTAACATATTTCTTGAGCTTGTCCACATAACTACCGCTCCTGCGTTCTCAGAATATCGAGAGGTATCCCCACCCTAATGTAGTGGTTCGTTTACCACTCTATTCAGTTATACAACATAAACTTCTACAATCAATCAAGTTATATAACATACTCTGCTTATGGCTTATAAGCTTATTTGCCTTGAGCTGGGCTCATTGTAGGATGTCCACACACATGTACTTCTCTGTACAACATTATATGGTTTGGATATTATATTGAGCTCCATGACAAGGTCGTTACATTACGTTTCCTTTCATGGGATCCCCCTTAGGTTTGTCAGTCCGTCTCCTGACAACTTATGTCTAAACTGGGTGTTAGTTTCAACCCTTGTGTTTCTGTCATGCATTTCTTAACAATTGTTGATGCGAACACCCTTCAAGGATTGCTCCTGGGTGTTGCTATGTTATGCCGTTACATTTGGCTCACACTTATTGGTACATTCCGTTAGCCACGGCTTTTGCGTTCTTAACTGGTTATTATCTTCTTCTGTGAAGATCAACATTTCTTGATAGTGTATGTACTCATCTGGGAGTTTCATCCCGTCCATTGCACATTAATGTGTCCACATTAGGCATCTGCCTTGCCTTGCTTTGCTTTCCAGCTATCATGTTTATCCCCGAGGATTCTTAAGACATATGCTATGTCTTTACTTAATAGTTTGTGCACTTGCACTTCCTAACTCTTAAACATTCCCTTGAAAGGAATTCACTAATCCTTTTAGTCTCGTTAACTTAACTGAGTTCCTTAACTTCAACCATTCCTTGAATCTCTAGCTCTTGTTTGATTTATACTGCTGACCGTAGACGGAGTCGACTACTTCCCGTGTTCGGACTCCACTCGTAACATATTGTGGGGTACCATAATGATACATTGCTACCTACCCATCTAACCCATAAGTAGGTCTGTCAGGCCCACAAGCTCCTATCGGAGTGCGGTCGTCCCACAATTCAGTTGGTACACTCGTAGTGTCCGTCACACGCCTAGGTGAAGTATTTATGTTGTCAACTCCCTTATATTGTCCCCTGACAATATGCGTCCCGTGCTTCCCGAACTTAATCGAAGGAAAGTTTATCCACGGTTGTATCCTTGTCAATTGTTGTTCCGTAGACACTTGTCTCGGGATTCATTAATCCACTTCTTGCCTGTTGCACGGTCGGTGCGTTGCAAGCTGGTTATTCTCGACTGCTCTGTATGTCGACCCAGGTTGCCGGAAATTCTATTCTCTTATACACAAAATCCTTCATTCCCCGCTATTAAATGCGGTTAACATTGTTCAGATGGAGACCGTCTCCGGGATTCCCAGTTTTCGGGATCTACCGTATGACAGGTTCTCCGTACCCTAAAGGTATTTAATAACAGCCAGATCGGGTATTCCCGAGTAAGAGTGGACTTCCATCTCTCTGGCGTTCTTTCCCAAGTTATAAACAGGGATTGTGGGGCGGGTAGGATATGTAGGTTTCCAGTACACACTGGTAATTCCTATCTAGCGTATCTCTCATGCTATCACTCAACCCTTAACCCAAAGTACTTAAATCCTAACTCGGTACTTCCTAAGCTCGGTAGTTCAGTCATCAGAGCGATACTTCGCTCTGATACCACTTTTTGTAACACCCCATCCAACAACTACACACTTAACAACAAACTGCAGCAGAAAACAACCTTCAACACATTACTTAACTCGTTGGTGTTACACGCTGTTAGCCACCCACGTGGCTAACAAGGCTAATCCATATACATTGTTACCGGTCTGATGGGTAAATTCCCGAGCAACTACACATTATTATCCTTTTCCATTAACAACATCAACAACATACATCTTTCAACTATACCGAGTATTTATAAACTGATGCCGACAACACAATTTCGGTCTTACTACACCTACTGTATATATACACTTAAATGATTGCCCATGTACAATGTCTACCCCGTCCTACTCTCGAACGGCTTCCAGCTCTCTGTACCTGAAACAGGAAAAGAAGAGAAAGGGTGGCCCCCAAGGGGCTCAGCACCTTTGCTGGTATGGTAATCCCGCAGCCCACATGCTACCGGGCCACGCACAAACTAATTGTCGTCTTAGCATGCGGTTGATATTTTTAAATCATACATGCAACTGTAAAACACAACACATAATCATTTCGCCTCAACGGCTCAACAAAACGGATAATATATCGTTACTTAATAAGTCACTCATGGTATTCATTATCCCTAGAGTGTTCCTCCTCTAATGGAGCTACTTCCTTAATAGACGACACTTACCCTTAAATCGGGTTGTCCTTAAACGCCTCTTTTCTCAAACTGGGATTCATATCCATGATCCACATACTCCACATTTTACAACATATAACATACACTACATAACATCACGCAACAACACTTTGCACGTTTCAACGTGCACAACATAACACCGCAATAGATATTGCTTCACAACAAAAAAATACATAACATAACGGGAATGGTTCTCTTAGGAACCGACCCAAACATTGTTTATACACTGGTCAGCCTAGAGAATGTTGCCAGTCTCATGATAAGCTCGTTATGCAATAACAACAACACTCATTACCGTTCTTATAGTCGGACGAGTAACTTAAGTTAAGGCGGTTCGGGTTTGGAGGCCCGAACACACCCACAAACACATGTTCCCCCTAAACCGATCATAAGTCAGAATAGCTAAGCTTTGGAATAAGCTAATGGGAGATCATAACCCGTGAGGGAAAAACCATAACAAAGAGAAGGGTAAGGCTAAGAAGGATACCCTCTCCCAAACAACGCGCGACCGGCCAAACCGGATTCCTCACTACTGTTAGTACATACTTACTTTAGATATTAGTTAGAACCCACTATGGAGTCTATCACATCTACACATCATACAGTATTACAACTGTGTTAGACAAACAAGGGAGATCCCTACATTCACATACACATATCACACATTTAACACACGCATAGCCGTGGTTAGTACGTCCCATGGTTCGGGTCGTTTACTCCGAATACCGAACTCTCATGTGATCCTAGACTCAGTTAACTATGGTTAACACTTCCGAGGTTAAATGGTATCGGAGTTGAACACGCCACATATATGAATTACTGTAAACTCATTACATGTTTATCTTACAACGTGGCAAACATACAGAAAAACACATTGGCATACAAGCCGGTGTAATCCGGTAGGACACAGGTTGCAAGAAAACCATACCTGTCACCGGAGTCCACTTTACCACGTCCACTTATGTTCCTCGAGCAATTCTCGAACAACTGTTAACATCACATGTGTTTTTATTAACATCGGGGTTGCTTGATTATTTAATGTCTAATGCTTATAATTTTTCCCCCGTTAACTTAGTTAAATAACTTGACATTTTTAACTTGTTTTACTCTCACATTTTAATACACTTTCCACCCACCAAATTGTGACTATAACTCTCCTAACATGTCCTACACAACCTTATAACATCATTATCCATCAATCCCCATCATTAGACATCTTTAATATTTAACACAACAATTTTAGAGTGGTCCGGGACTTGGTCCTTACCTTAAGTCCGGACCAACACTTAATGAAACTCTCGGTCTATTTAAATAGGGTGGTCGGGACCTTGTACTCACCCCAAGTCCCGGACCGCTACATGGAGCAACTCACGGCCTGTTTTTGATATATGGTCCGGGACTTTAACCATTAACCAAGTCCCGGACCCAAGCTACAGAATGCTATTTTGCATTTTTCTAACTTGTTCACTACTTCTCCACCTCCATTAATTACCCAAACTTCATACATGGACTTAGGCATACTCTAATACCAAAATATCACTTTGATTCTCCTTACAACATTGTCTTTCTTTTTTTTTTGCATAATTTTGGGCCGTCCGACCCACAGCTGGGTCGGACCGTTCCAGAAACTTTTCCCGTCTGCTAAATACTCATGTCCGACCCAACCATCTGGGTCGGACCATTCCAGAGACCTAGAGCACACATGTCCGACCCATGTCCGACCCAAGACCTCTGGGTCGGACCATTCCAGAAACATCAACGGGTGACTTAACAGAGGCTGTCCGACCCACCCTGGGTCGGACCACTGGGTCGGACAACATCAGAAGTTGTCCAAAACTTGTCAAACTTTCTCCAAACTTTTCCTCAAGCCTCCTAATGTGTTCTAACATCATGTGGCACCCTTAAACCTTCATTAACATCCATAAAACTCATCTTATAACTCCTTAAACACTTACTCTCTTCTTACCAAAATTCTTAACACTTATGTTTGTTTTCTCCTAAGATTTCTAAGTGGTATTTTACCTTTAATGACCACTATACCAAGGGTTTCCTCTACACCTTAACATCATCTCTCAAGCTTCTTTTCTTACTAACTAAACCTCCTTTTTCACATCTTACCTAAACATCACTTATTCCTTGGATATCAACATTACCTAAACCTTAAACAACTTCCTAGTTCACCAAAACTTTCTTAAAACACTTAGAACTTCTTGCACATTTCCAAATTTTGCCATAGCTTCTCTTGTATATACTCACATCCAAACACTTAGGTTTTTACCTTATTTTATCCAAAAACACCTAAAATCCATCAAGAACATTTTACACACAAGCTTCACACATTAAGCACTACATCACAATATAGTGCATAACTTAAATTGCTTGGCACTTAGGCCCTTAAATAACATGGCTCTTAGGCCCTTAAATTGCATAAACCTTAAACACTGAATTTCCCACATAAGTAATGCCTTTGACCTGCAAATACACCCAACAATACACATGCCCTTAATAAACTCCTTGAGAGCATTTTACTAGCTCATTCACCCTTGGCTCCTTAGGTATTTTATTAAGCAAATCAAGCTCATTTTCCTAAGGCACTTAAACTACATTGAGATAGCTTGTTTACCTCTTTTTCCTCACAAACTTCTTTCTTGTTTCCTTGTAAAACCGGTGGGGTGTTTGGTTGTTTGTCAACTTCTAAACAATGTACAAATAATAGAATGAGTATCCAAGCATTATGCTTCATCTCATTGTAAACCCTAGTTACACATATTGTTTTAACACATTAAGATAATTGTTTTACCTTGGAATTGGAAGAGAACTTGAATAAGTATCAAGAGAGGACTCCTCCTAGCCCTTGGAAGATTCAAATGAAGCTAAAACAAACAAGGTAAAGACACCATGGTGAGGTGAATTTTCGGCCATGTACTAAAAGGAGAGGAAACTTGATTTTTCTTTGAGATTCCTTACCTAGAAGCAAAGGAGAGTAATAATGTGTAGAAACACAAGCTCAAGCTCCATCAATGGTGATTCTCCATGGCACCAAAATTGAGCTCTTGAAGATTTGAAAAGGTAGAAGTGTAGAGCTTGACCTAACTAAGACAAATATGGTCTTAGAATTTGATTTGGAGCATGGAGTTGGATTTGGCAAGGAAATGAAGATGGAGAAGGGAAGAGCTGTAGCAAATCGTAAATGGAGGAAAGGAGAAGATGAAGAAAACCGTGTGAAATGAAAGAAGAGAAGGAAATGAGAAGGTAAGTTTGCTTTTGGAGATATTTATGTTATAAAGCAAAATAGTACTTTACTTTAAGCTTTACTTTACTTATTTGATTTCTTTTACATGTTGGTGACTCACACCATGAAAAACCGGCCCCCATATACTTAGGAGGGTATAATAGTCTTTGTTGACCAACTTAATTACTTATAACAACATATGTTACAAACTAGCTTAAAAAGGTTACTATTCATTAAAACAAGGCACATAGATGTGAAATTTTTGATTTCCCATTGATATAGACTTCCAAATGTGATACTATATAGTACACATGTTAATTAAAGAGTAATGATGGACATTTAGCCATTCAAAACTCATTTACAAGACAATTTTTCAAAAACGTGCTTTAAGATTCCTTAAAGCACATTTTGTGTTTAACTTGTTTTCAAGCTTGGTTTTCTTTGGTAATTGATTTAATATGTTCATTAACATATTTATAAGCTGTAGGTATGACCATTAGGTCTTATACAAATTTATCCCAAGCTTAGAGCACATTTTTGCTCTTATTGACTTTAAGGTATTTATTTGTGTTTTGTTTGGTTCCATTGTCTACCAAGGTTTCCTAAGGACTTAATTAGCCTTATAAAATCATAATTAAATGTTATTAAGTCTTGGTAGGCTCTTTGGGTCCTAACCAAGTTCACTCATAGCTTAGAGCATGTTTTTGCTCAAACTGTATCTTAGTGCTTTATTGCATTTACTGTGGTTTAAATTGTTCACTGATGTTTCTAAGGCACTTTTAGCCTTTACATACCATAGTTTAAATGTTTAACAACATATCAAGGTTTGGGGTATTTCAATCTACCCCCCTTAAAGAACTTCGTCCTCGAAGTTCACACTTTTCACACATCATTAGATTAGAACACAATCACTTGGAAATAAACTTCCATAACCAAACACACTTTACATCACAACCTCGGACTTAATGGTCCGGGCAACACATTCACATCCACACATAACATAACATATTCACATGATAGCCTCGGACTCAATGGTCCGGGTATCTTAACAACATTTACACATACATAACAACCCCTTAGACTCTCTGGTCTTGGGTAACATAACAACATTAGACACATAGGTCTTGATAACATAACAGTCTTTAGACACATAGGTCTATATAACACTACAACATTTAGACTCAGGGTCTTGATAACATACACTTTAGGAACTCAAGGTCAAAATAATATTTATTACACATACCACACAACATGTCTTAGCATGTATAGCAATCAAAAATATCTTTGATATACACTGTTATCCCGCAGAACCCGGTCGCGATGGACGCCTTCCGTCCCCGTGCCTTTGGGAGATCAAACTATCACTTAAATTTAAAATTTTTCCTTGTGAGGTTAAGTAAGAAGACTTAATTATATAAAGTATCTATCAACGTTTTATAAATACCAATTGAAAATCCTTTTGAAAAACACACACTCCAAGTCCAACTTAAGCTCTTTGCTTCTTTTCTTAGCGTGGTTATTTGTGACCACTTATAGGGAGTTTCAAGAGTCATCCAACCCTGATGTGATCAGCATCAGTGTTGAACTATCCTTCCACCCCAATTTGTGTTCGGCTTCCCTTGATCACATGCAAATCAAGTTCCACCTCCCACTTCATTTTCAAGCATTAATTAAATCACTCATTTCCAATTTCTATCTTTTAAATCATTCTAGTCATGATCATAACATCTCCAAGGGATAGGACTTCGTCTATCAGTTATTTCCATTCACTTAAATGTAGTTACCTAGGGAATCTCATTCTCACTAGGTTCTATGTCAGTTTCGTATTCTTTCATGAATCACTATATAGTATATATATACATATATATTTTATCAAATACAACACCCATTTCACCATTTATACACTGTCGGGGCTTTTGTTCCCCGGGAGTTTCTCTACTCCCCACACTTGTACTATCACACACAGCTGTTAACAAATACACACACTTATCACAATGGTATTCGCATCTTCTGTGCGCAATTACCACAATTAAACCATGAATGAATGTGTATGTTTACGTAACACACACACCAATCATCAAGACAATAATATAATTTTGTGTTATGCACAATATAAGTCAACACACTACGTACACTTGTACGGTAATATACACTAAGTGGTTTTACGCTCTACCCCCTTAAAAGGGATTACGCCCACGTAATCAATCACTAAACATTGGCTTATAATGTTCTGCCGTCGTGAAGTGTTTTAACTTCCACGCGGTCTATTACACAATGGATTCTGATTAGAGGATCTTAACCATATTGGCGGTTAGTTCCTAAACCAAGAATTCTCATTGGAGTTTGTTTAAACTCTTAGTTGGTTTCGATTCTGGCCTGTTAGGCTTCTAGGCGTTAATAATTAGCCATTCACTCATGTTCACCATGTACATTCAACACTTGAATCACTGGCTCACTAGTTTCTGCTGCGAAAACTCTAATAACTGTAGATCTTAATTGCTCCCTTTTGTTATTCTTACTGTATTGTACATCCCCAATTGTCACCTTCATCTTGGTAACAATGGTTTCTCAACCGACGCGTGGTATCTCTTACCGTTAGCGAATTCGGTGAGTTATAAACTTTCTATCCACTTCCATAACAACTTACTGTGTATACAGCTATGTATTTTACAATGATTGACTTGTTTCCTTCCGACTCACTATCGGTTGAGATTGAGCTACTACCTAGTGTGTAGTGCTCTCTCAGCTATTTACAACATTTGGGGTATATTCCATACCGATATTTGGCAGTTAGTTCTACTGTAATCACTTACTGTTAATCATGTCTCCACATTTGTTTTGTACAAGTACTCTTTTATTGGTGTGGTCTTGCATTTCCTATGCATCGGCCATTATAACATTATTCCTCCATAATTAACATGTTTCCAATTCCTAGCTATCCCACTCGATCATTACTGCGCAAGTGCAATACCAAAACACTCAGTCATACAGAGTGCAGAGGCGTAAACGCTTGACAGTAAATCCCTTATGCGATTCGCCATGGAATTCACACTGAGTTTCTTTATCACATAGTACCGACCATTGGCTTATTGCCCAGTCTGTGTATCATCACTTGCTTGCATGTCCATTGAGAGTTTTACCCACAACTGGTCTTATCCGCCACAACACTTATACAACGGTCGCTTACTGCGCACCGTACTTATTGTATAACACTAACTTACATCGTATTTACTGTCACATTAACTTCCACGCATATACTTATATCATTCGTATTATGGTTCATCACTCATTTGGATGACTACTGAATGCTCCTTGAGCATCGATCATTCGAGTCACAAGCCGGCATTATTCAGCTCGGTGTTTCACTTTATACACACATACTACTAAGCTAACTGTTCTCTTTCAATAATAACATCGTCCATTCTTAACATATTTCTTGAGCTTGTCCACATAACTACCGCTCCTGCGTTCTCAGAATATCGAGAGGTATCCCCACCCTTAATGTAGTGGTTCGTTTACCACTCTATTCAGTTATACAACATAAACTTCTACAATCAATCAAGTTATATAACATATCTTGCTTATGGCTTATAAGCCTATTTGCCTTGAGCTGGGCTCATTGTAGGATGTCCACACACATGTACTTCTCTGTACAACATTATATGGTTTGGATATTATATTGAGCTCCATGACAAGGTCGTTACATTACGTTTCCTTTCATGGGATCCCCCTTAGGTTTGTCAGTCCGTCTCCTGACAACTTATGTCTAAACTGGGTGTTAGTTTCAACCCTTGTGTTTCTGTCATGCATTTCATTCAACAATTGTTGATGCGAACACCCTTCAAGGATTGCTCCTGGGTGTGTTGCTATGTTATGCCGTTACATTTGGCTCACACTTATTGGTACATTCCGTTAGCCACGGCTTTTGCGTTCTTAACTGGTTATTATCTTCTTCTGTGAAGATCAACATTTCTTGATAGTGTATGTACTCATTCTGGGAGTTTCATCCCGTCCATTGCACATTAATGTGTCCACATTAGGCATCTGCCTTGCCTTGCTTTGCTTTCCAGCTATCATGTTTATCCCCGAGGATTCTTAAGACATATGCTATGTCTTTACTTAATAGTTTGTGCACTTCGCACTTCCTAACTCTTAAAATTCCCTTGAAAGGAATTCACTAATCCTTTTAGTCTCGTTAACTTAACTGAGTTCCTTAACTTCAACCATTCCTTGTAATCTCTAGCTCTTGTTTGATTTATACTGCTGACCGTAGACGGAGTCGACTACTTCCCGTGTTTCGGACTCCACTCGTATACATATGTGGGTACCATAATGATACATTGCTACCTACCCAACTAACCCATAAGTAGGTCTGTCAGGCCCACAAGCTCCTATCGGAGTGCGGTCGTCCCACAATTCAGTTGGTACACTCGTAGTGTCCGACACACGCCTAGGTGAAGTATTATGTTGTCAACTCCCTTATATTGTCCCCTGACAATATGCGTCCCATGCTTCCCGAACTTAATCGAAGGAAAGTTTATCCACGGTTGTATCCTTGTCAACTGTTGTTCCGTAGACACTTGTCTCGGGATTCATTAATCCACTTCTTGCCTGTGTGCACGGTCGGGCGTTGCAAGCTGGTATTCTCGACTGCTCTGCATGTCGACCCAGGTTGCCGGAAATTCTATTCTCTTATACACAAATCCTTCATTCCCCGCTATTAAATGCTTTAACATTGTTCAGATGGAGACCGTCTCCGGGATTCCCAGTTTTCGGGATCTATCGTATGACAGGTTCTCCGTACCCTAAAGGTATTTAATAACAGCCAGATCGGGTATTCCCGAGTAAGAGTGGACTTCCATCTCTCTGGCGTTCTTTCCCAAGTTATAAAACAGGGATTGTGGAGGGCGGGTAGGATATTGTAGGTTTCCAGTACACACTGGTAATTCCTATCTAGCGTATCTCATGCTATCACTCAACCCTTAACCCAAAGTAATATGAAATACCCCAAACCTTAATATATTGTTTAAACACTTAAATATGGTGTATTAAGACTAAAAAGAGTCTTAGAAACATTATAGAAACAAATTTAAACAAAAGGAAACACAAAATGTGCTTTAAAGTCATAAGAGCCAAAATGTGCTCTAAGCTTGGATAAACTTGGTTAAGACCTAATGAACTTACCAAGACCTCATTTATACACTAATGAACATATTAAACCAATTACCAAAGAAAACCAAGCTTGAAAACAAGTTTAAACACAAATGTGCTTTAAGGAGTCTTAAAGCACATTTTTGAAAAATTGTCTTGTAAATGAGTTTTGAGTGGCTAAATGTCCATCATTACTCTTAAATATATATGTGTACTATATAGTATCACATTTGGGTGTATATATTAGTGGGAAATCAAAAATTTCACTTCTATGTGCTTTGTTTTATGAATAGTAACTTTTATAAGCTATTTTGTAACATATGTTTGTATAAGTAATTAAATTGACAAACAAAGACTATATTACCCTCATTATATTTGGGGGCCGGTTTCTAAGGTTGGTGACTCACCACCCTCTTGTTAATTTGTTAAGTAAATAATGATGACTAAGAATGTACTATTTGCTTTTAAACTACAAATATCTTCTAAAGTTAAACCAATCTTCATTCTCTCATTTTCTTTCCTTGCTCACACGGTTTCCCACCCTCTTCTTCCTTCTTCTTGCTGTTCTCTCACGGTAATACACACACCCCCATTGAAACTCCCACTTTGATCTCTTGTAAAACCTTGCTCACTTGTCCAAATCAAAAACAAACACCACTGATCTTTTCCTCTCATCAAGCTCTTCATTCCTATCTTTTCAAAAGTCCAAGACAACCATTTCGGTGCCATGGAGTTTCTCCATTGAAGGAGCTTGAGCTTGTATTTTTATATTGTTACTCTCCTTGGCTTCTAGGTAAGGAATCTCAAATAAAAACTTCATTTCCTCCTTGTTTTTGTCATGTCCGAAAATACACATTGAAGGAGCTTTTTATGTGACTTTGTTCTAGCTTCATTCCAACCCTTCATGGACTAGGTGGAGTCCTCTCTTGCTAGATATTCAAACTCTCTTCAAAGAGCAAGGTAAAACAACTACATTAATGTTTTTGAAGCAATGTAAAACTAGGGTTTACAATGAGATGGAGCTTATAGCTTGAATACTCATTATAATGTTTGTATATTGTTTAGAACTTGTCAAAGAATCAAGTACTCTATCGGTTTTCTAAAGGAAACATGAAAGAATTATTGGCAAAAGAGGTAAATCTAATACCTAATGTTTTTAATGCCTTAGGAGAAATGAGCTTATAAATGCTTATTAAAACTACCTAAAGAGCCAATGGTGAATGACTTAGTAAAGTGTTCCAAGAGCTTAGTAAAAGGCATATTGTTTGTTGAGTGTATTTGCAGGTTAAAGGCAAATATATTGCGGAAATTCAGTGTTTATGATTTGTGCATTTTAAGGGCCTAAGAGCCATGTCATTTAAGGGCCTAAGTGCCATGCAATTTAAATTGTGCACTATTGTGTGATGTGTAGTGCTTGTGAGTGAAGTTTGTGTATAATAAGTGCTTGATGGATTTTTAGTGTTCTTGGTTGTTTATTGGTAAAAACAATGTGTTTTGGTTTAGTAATGTTTTAGGAGAACCTATGTCGAAATTTGGGTAACAAATGTGAAGTTCTAAGTGTTAAAATGAGTTTGATAAGTTAAGGAGTATTTAAAATGGTTAAGTGTTGTTCTTGTGTAAGAAACATGCATTAAGGTGATTTGGGATGTAACAAGGACTTAGGCATGAGCTTGAGATTTTAGTATGTACCAAAGCCTTTTGGGACTTAGGTAAAGACTTAGGCAAACTTTGGCAAAATAAGGAGAAGTGTACATTAGGAAAAGAGTTCAAGAATGATATAAGGAGTTAGTTGTGAGAGATGATGCTTGGGAGATGATGTTAAGATAAGAAGAAAACATTTTGGGATAGTAGTTATCATAGGTGAGAAACACCATTTAGAAACCTAGTGTAAAAGTTGTAAGTGTTAGGATTTTGTGAAGAAATAAGTAAAGGTTAAGGAATTAGAAAAGAGTTTGTGAGTGTTTAAAGGATGGTTTAAGTTTGTGTTTGAAGTGCCCAAATAAGGTTAGGGGGTACTAGGTTATATGGGTAAAGTTTGGAGTTGAATGTGAAAAGGAAATAAGGATTTGGGGGCAGACCGGACTTGCGACCGGACTTGCAAGCCCGGGGGCCCTGTTACACTACCGGAAAATGTTTCTGGAATCGACCGACTTGGGGACCGGACCTACAAGTCTGGTCGGACTGTGTTTTGTGAGGGGAAAATGTTTCTGGAATGGAACGGACATGGGACCGGACTTGTCAAGTCCGGTCGGCATGAATTTTGTACGGGTTATAAGTCTCTGGAATCGACCGGACATAGGACCGGACATGTAAGTCGGTCGGAGTGAATTTTCTAACGGAAAAGAGGTACTGGAATGGACCGGACTTAGGCAAGTCCGGTCGGCAAGTCCGGTCGGACCAAAATTTGTAAAAAAAAAAAAAAAAAAAAAAGAAAAGAATGTGACTTATGTAGTTAACCCTAGGGTGTATAATGAAGGAAACCTAGGGTAAGATAGACATTAGAACATGTCATACAATTATGTTAAACACTTAGTAAATTTGGAGGTTAAGTAAGTTAATTAACCGACGTTCTTGAATTATGTATAGGAGTGACCTACGGAGGAAACCAATCGAGGCAAGGACCAAGGTATGGTTTCTTGCAGTCTGTTGTCTAGCGGTTTACACCGGTTTGTGTGTTGTATGTTTTCTGTGTGTTTACAACGTTATAAGATTTAAACATGTAATGAGTTTACAGTTGTTCATATTATTGTGGGTGATGTTGTGACTCAATTCCCTTGTGTGTGTCTAACATGACTTACCACCTATTGTGTGTTGGTTGTTAAGTTCCACCATGAACTTCTAACAAGTGTTAACTGGGAAGTGAGGAAGGAATCCGGTGTGTCCAGTCATGTGTATGTTCGACTCTTATGTTGTTAAGATTGTTCACCTTAATTTGGCGTTCGATCTCCCGCTAGCTTCTTCCAAAGCTTACCTATTCTGACTTATGATCGGTTTAGTGGGAACCTGTGTTTGTGTGGTGTGTTCGGGTCACTAAATCCGAACCATCTGTGACTAAGTTACTCGTTCGCCTAACAGAACGGTAATGAGTGTGTTTAACGAGCTTAACATGAGGGCGAATCACTCTCTAGGCTCTTATGTTATTTGACCCTTGTGGTTTTATTGTGGAACTAAGATCCACCGTGTATGTGATAATGAGCTGTGCACTACTGATGCCATGCTCCATGTTATGCTATGTTATGTTATGTATGTAAATAAATGCCATGTTATCATGACAATTAGCGCGTATCCCGGTAGCCGATGGGCTGCGCGTTAGCCATACCAGCCAAGGGTTGCTGACCCCCTCGGGGGATCCATATTTCTTATACTGCAGGATGAGGATCGAAGAAGCGGAGTGGCTTTAGATCCTAGGATGTGATTACTTTTGTATACTCTTGGATGTTGGCCCGGGATGCGCCTGTGCTCCTGTGGCGTTATATACTTTTGGTTGTTGCAGTTACAGTGATGTTATACAGTTAGGATATGTAAACACTCGGTATTGTATATAATGTATTTATGGTTTAGTTTCATGCTCGGGAGTCTGATCATCAGACCGGTACAATTGTATTTATTCTGCCTTGTCAACACGTGGGTGGTTGACGGCGTTGTAGCACCGAAGCGTTAGTTACTGTTTAGTATTAATCCGCTGCGATTTCATTTAGTATCATGTGCGTATTAGGGGTTTACAAAAAGTGGTATCAGAGCGAAGTATCGCTCTGATGACTAGAATACCGAGCTTAGGAATATACCGAGTTAGGAAACTAACTACAGTTACCTAAGTGATCAGTTATGGAAAGGTTAACCACTAACTAAGTGTGGAGATACCTTATTGTCGGGAAGCGTTACAACCGTTGGACCGATAAGTGTGTGTAAGCATATTGCTAATGAATATTCATGTGAATACAGATGTCAGGTAGACCGCGCGGTAGAGGCCCGCGGAAGTGGTACTAGTACTGGAGGTGACCAGGGCGAGAACACTACGGCTAGGTTATGGCTGAGGCTGTAGCAGCCGCTGTGGCCCAGATGGTACCCCAGCTTGTAGCTGCGATCCAGCAGGGGCAGATGCCCGGAGTTCAGCCACCACCGCCACCGCCACGAGAGACCAACTGGGTCAAGGCATTGGCAGATCTGAGACCCCCTTCATTTCATGGGGAGACCGACCCACGAAGTTGGAGGCGTACATCTCCGAGTTGGAGACCGCCTACGAGACCTTGGCTGTACCTTCAGAGGCTAAGGTCCGTCTTGCCGCTTACTACCTGAAGGGATCGGCACAAATTGGGGAAGCTTGTGAGAGAGGACCGGATGGCGGATCCTCAGTTTGGCTGGAGGGAGTACACGGCTCTGCTGCGAGCCAAATACTACCCCGTGCACGTCAGAGGCCAAGCGCCTGGAGCTGGATAGTCTGAGGCAGGGAGACAAGGGTGTCGGTTGATGAGTATACACTGCCTTCACCGGCCTCTTGTCCACCTATTACCGGACCTGGGATACTCGAACCGGGTGCTGGTAAACCGTTTCTACAACGGTCTCAGCCACCGTCTTCGCTATGGGATGGGGCCAGCTGAGTATACTACCTTGCAGGTAATTAAGTAAAGAGTGATGTGAATATGTATAGTACAAGTGAGTATTAATGTGAGTTTGTGAGTATGTATTGCGGGGCATGACTGATCATCCTAAATACAGGAGTGCTATCATGCCGCTGCTAAGGTGGAGATCACCGTCCGTCTGAGGGACGAGGAGAATGCGCACAAGCGCAAGGCCACGAGCGAGGGCCAGAGTTCGCAGGGGTAGGGGGGAGGAAAGAAGAAGAAGAAACCTTATCCCCAGCCCCAGAAGAGTCAGCACCAGGGGTGACAAGGGCCAAGCCCAAACCACCACCGCTGAGGAGCCACTGAAGCTCACATATGCTTATGCGGCGAAGCCCCTACGCTCTTACCCACCAAAGGGTAATTGTTTAATCATGTGTGTAAGTTGATGTGTATGTTGATAAGTTGTGAAACAAGTACTGAGTGTGTATTGTGTTAGCAGCTAGCACGGGCTCTGGACCGGAGCGCCACTATTACTGTAAGTGGTGCAATGGAGACCACCCCGGCAAGGACTGCAAAGGGAATGAGGTGCAGTGTCGATACTGCGAGAAGGGGTCACCGTGACCACGAGTGTTACCGGAACCCCAACAGCAGAGTCAACAAGCCCAAGGGCAGTGGAAGGGAGGCCACAACACACTATTGATGGCCCGAAGACGGCTAACCAGCCACCCACTGATCAGAGGCATACTGTCCCAGAAGGGAAGGGTCGGGACCTAGCAAGGCCACCCTGAATGTGGTGGACCGGTCTGAGGCGCCAGGGCCCTCTTCTAGACCAGGTACCGCCCTAAACTGTTGAATGTAAAAGTGATTGCATACCGCATTTCATGCTTGTGTTATTAGTGAGTTCAAGTGTATTATCATGTGAGTAAGGGTAAAGTAAAGTAGTGTGTGAAAGACACCTAATTAGATAATTCTAAACTTAAAGGAACCTTCAATATATGTTATCCAATCCCACACACCAAACCTGAAGAAACCACCATCAACATCCACCGACTTTCCAATGGAGCAATGTCAGGTTTATCCAGCCAGGTATGATACTCTTAAGTGGATACCTGACACCGAAGCACAAGTCCATATCATCAGACGATGCGAGAACTTGGAGCTAACCTGGAGGTTTCTACACACCTGAATATCCGAACGGATCAAGAATGCAATGAAGATGATGTGCATGGGTAAGGACTGGAACCCTTACACCAAGTCATATCAAGAAGTGCGAGCTGAAGATGGAGCAACGGTACAAAAGTATACCAGAGGAGTTCCGTGCGGTCGTTAATCACGCCGTGGGAATTGCTCAACAAGTTGAAACGGAATCAATTCCAAATGTGGAAGCAGATTTGTGTATTGTGAACTTCTACCGAAAGGTGGACGGTTAGGTTTACACCAAGATAAGGACGAGTCACCCGAGTCTCTAGTAAGGGAGTACCCGTGGTGTCTTGGTCCATTGGTGATACCGCAGTATTTGTTATGGCGAGCAGAAGCGTGCTGATCTCGCAAGGAAGTTAATACTAAAGTCAGGAGATGTACTAATCATGGGTGGGCAGTCAAGGATGCTATATCACGGCATCAGAAGATCAAACTGAATACCGCACGTCGGCAGTGATCAATGCCACACACATGAAACCCGGACGTTTGAATTTGACCTTCAGACAATTCTAAGCCTGGTATAATTTGTAATGTGTTAAGCCAGTATATGTTAAGGAAGTTATGTATTTGTTAAGTTATATCAACCATGTAAACCAACAATGTTGTAAAGAGGAAGTGTTAATGAATAAAGTGGAGTTATTGAAGTATATCAACCGTGTTGTTACCCAGTACTTATTAGTTGCCAATGAATTAGGCTGTGCACTCGGAACGGGAGGTACACTGAGTGTCTGCAATGAGGCAGAAGCCGGCAAGAGCGGCACAATCCTCACCGGTACCTTTCCAGTGAATGGCGTGGATGCATCGATCTTGTTCGACTCTGGAGCCTCACACACATTTGTTTCGCTATCTTTTGCGAAGAGGCTGGGGTTAGATGGAGAGGAGATGCCAGACTTCTTGGTCACTCTCCATCGAAAGAGCGGATCAGGTGTACCCGCTACCACCGAGATGTCATTGTACGAATCAGAGGTGAAGAGTTCCCGATCGACCTGATAGAGTTCGACGGACTTGGATTTGATGTGATTGTCGGGATGAACTGGTTGGAGCGGTACAAGGGCAGAATCCTGTGTGCCGAGCATCGACTGCTTCTTCGGAGTCCATCTGGGGTTACCATATCTTACCGCCAGAGGCCCAGGGAGCCTTCGACTCAGATCATCACCGCCATGGCCATGTATCGTGAGTTACGACGAGGGTGATGTGTTACCTCTGCTATGTCCAGGACATAGAGAGAGACCTGAGTTTAGCCCAGATGTGCCGGTAGTGTCGGAGTTTCCTGATGTATTCCTAAGGAACTGCCGGGCATGCCGCCAGCACAAGAGGTTGAGTTTGAGATCGACTTAGTTCCGGGTACTGGACCATTGCGAAAGCACCTTATCGTATGGCTCCAGCGGAGATGACAGAGCTCAAGGAGCAGCTGAGAGACCTACTCGACAAGGGCTTTATCCGCCCTAGTGTTTCACCATGGGGAGCGCCGGTCCTCTCGTGAAGAAGAAGAAGGAATTAGCCTCCGCCTAGTATTGATTATCGGGAGCTGAATGCTGTTACGGTGAAAAACCGTTACCCTTTACCACGCATCGACGATCTATTTGATCAGCTGGGGGGTGCATCAGTATTCTCAAGATAGACTTACGTTCCGGATACCATCAGATTGCCATCCGTGACAGTGATATCGAGAAGACAGCTTTCAGAACGAGGTATGGGCACTATGAGTTCACAGTTATGCCGTTTGGCTTATCAAAGCACCAGAAAGTTCATGGATTTAATGAACCGCTTGTTCCAAGATCAGTTGGACAAGTCTGTGGTAGTCTTTCATCGATGACATTCTTGTGTATTCTAAATCGAAAGGTGAGCACGAAAGCCACCTGAGAGATGTTACAAACTCTGAGGAGAAACCAGTTGTATGCAAAGTTTTCGAAATGTGAATTTTGGTTGAACCAAGTATCTTTCCTTGGACATGTGATTTCTGATGCCGGGATCGCTGTTGATCCGCAAAGATAGAGCAGTGCGCACCTGGCCTAGGCCGAAGACAGTCACTGATATCAGGAGCTTCCTCGGTCTGGCAGGATATTATAGGAGGTTTGTGAAGGACTTCTCCAGTATCTCGAAGCCGATGACTTCCTTAATGAAGAAGGATGCACCATTCGAGTGGACAGTCGACTGTGAGAGTTCTTTCACGAGTCTCAAGGATGCTCTGACATCTGCACCAGTCCTGACTATACAGACGGTCCAGATGGTTTTGAGGTCTACTGCGACGCATCAGGCAGAGGTATGGGTTGTATATTGATGCAGCACGGGAAGGTCGTAGCATACGCCTCCCGTCAGCTGAAGAAGCATGAGGAGAACTACCCTACCCACGACTTAGAATTGGGTGCCATTGTCTTCGCATTGAAGATATGGCGACATTATTTGTATGGGGTAAGTGTGACAATCTATTATGACCATAAAAGCTCAAAGTACTTGTTCACTCAGAAGAGTGAACATGAGGCAAAGAAGGTGGGTTGAGTTTCTGAATGACTACGATATTAATCTGCAATACAAAGAGGGTAAGGCAAATGTGGTAGCTGACGCACTGAGTCGCCGAGCACACTCTCTCCATTCGCTAATCTCTCATACTGGCTTGGTTGAAGAGGTGCGGGAGTGCTCAGATGACGGATCAGTATATGCTGGAGATCCGGCAGAAGCTTATTGATGGCACATTCGAGGGTCAGAAGTACGACTTCAGACTCCATGATGATGACCTGATTAGGCTGAATGGCCGCTTGTGTATACCTAGGAGTAGCGCTGAGGTTGAAGGAGCGCATATTGAGTGAATCCCATTGTTCCACTACTTCGATTCACCCCGGAGCTTCAAAGATGTATAAGGGTATGAAAAGTATTTTTGGTGGACTGGAATGAAGAAAGATGTTAGTGATTATGTGTGAGTGTCTCACTTGCCAGAAGGTCAAGTTTGAGCACCGACGGCCTCCTGGTGGTATGGTACAGCCAATGCCAGTGCCTGAGTGGAAGTTCCATGATATCTCCATGGACTTTGTAGTAGGGCTTCCGCCTACAAGGGGAGCTCTGAATATGATATGGGTGATAGTTGACCGACTGACCAAGGGGCCCGATTCATTCCGATGAAGGACACTTGGAAAGTGGCAGATTGGCAGAACTGTTTGATAAGAGATTGTAAGAAATCATGGTGTACCAAAAACGATTGTATCTGACAGAGATACCAGATTCTTATCCAGATATTGGAAGTCCACACGAGAGGCATTGGGTACTGAATTGAAATTGAGTACAGCGTTTCAACCACAGACCGATGGTCAGAGTGAGCGCACCATTCAAACACTTGAGGATATGCTACGTGCTTGTGCACTTGACTTTCAGACCAGCTGGATTGATAAGTTACATCTGATTGAGTTAGCTACAACAACAGTATCATGCTTCGATCAAGATGTCTCCCTCAGGCTTGTACGGTAGACCATGCCGCACGCCGTTATGCTGGGATGAGTCGAGTGAGAGGTCATTATAGGACCAGAGTATCTTGAGCAAGTTCAGGCAGAAGTTCGCCAGATCAGGGCTAATATGAAAGCAGCTCAGGATAGACAGAAGTCGTACGCAGATGTGCGCAGACGTGACCTGGAGTTCGCCGTGGGCGATCAGGTATTTTTGAGAGTATCCCCCATGAAGGGAGTATTCGTTTTGGCCAGAAGGGCAAGTTGAGCCCAAGTATGTGGGGCCTTATGTTTGACGGAGCGGATCGGCCGGTAGCCTATAGACTAGACCTACCCGCCGAATGGCAAGGTACATGATGTATTCATGTGTCCCCGTTGAAGAAGTATATGTCTCTCGTCTCATGTGCTTCAGCCTGAAAGGCTAACCATTAGAGCCCGACAATGCGATCAGTGGAGACTCCGGTACGGATTCTGGATGCTAAGACTCGAGACACTCGCCATAGTCTGTGAGACTGGTGATGAAAGTTCTCTGGTCTAACCAGGACGTGAGGAGGCCACTTGGGAGCTGGAAGATAAGATGAAGGCGAAGTACCCGTCATTGTTTACTTCTTAGTACTTATGTGTATAGGGTACGGGCGTACCCCTTTTAAGGGGGGTAGAGCCGTTTCGGTTAGGTGTGTACGACGTGTATTTGAATACATCGTCTATGTTATGTGGTATGTTACAGACCGTTGTGTCTGAATGATGTGATAATGTTGTATGGACCTGTGTCCAATGTTATGTTATGTTGTAGGGACCTGGAGTCAAGTTATGTAAGTGGTTGTAGTAATGTATGGAAGTATAGTTTATAAGTATTCCCGTGTGCTAATATTTAGGACTGTGGAGTATGAACTTTGAGGACAAGTTTTTTAAGGGGGTAGATTGAAATAACACCAAACATAATAATGTTTAAACACGTAAATATGGGGTATTAAGACTAAAAAGAGTCTTAGACATTATTAGAAAACAAATTTAAACAAAAGGAAACACACAAATGTGCTTTAAAGTCAATAAGAGCCAAAATGTGCTCTAAGCTTGGGATAAACTTGGTTAAGACCTAATGAACTTACCAAGACCTCATTTATACACTAATGAACATATTAAACCAATTACCAAAGAAAACCAAGCTTGAAAACAAGTTTAAACACAAAATGTGCTTTAAGGAGTCTTAAAGCACATTTTTGAAAAATTGTCTTGTAAATGAGTTTTAGTGGCTAATGTCCATCATTACTCTTAAATATATATGTGTACTATATAGTATCACATTTGGGTGATATATTAGTGGGAAATCAAAATTTCACTTCTATGTGCTTTGTTTTATGAATAGTAACTTTTATAAGCTATTTTGTAACATATGTTTGTATAAGTAATTAAATTGACAAACAAAGACTATATTACCCTCATTATATTAGGGGGCCGGTTTTCTAAGGTTGGTGACTCACCACCCTCTTGTTATTTGTTAAGTAAATAATGATGACTAAGAATGTACTATTGCTTTTAAACTACAAATATCTTCTAAAGTTAAACCAATCTTCATTCTCCATTTTCTTTCCTTGCTCACACGGTTTCCCACCTCTCTTCTTCCTTCTTCTTGCTGTTCTCTCACGGTAATACTACTACCTCCATTGAAACTCCCACTTTGATCTCTTGTAAAACCTTGCTCACTTGTCCAAATCAAAACAAACCACCACAATCTCTTCCTCTCATCAAGCTCTTCATTCCTATCTTTCAAAAGTCCAAGACAA